>CM067319.1:38021417-38621417 GCA_034231615.1 Meghimatium bilineatum | reverse complement strand
AAGGAAAATCCCCAATGATATGTGGGACGCAAAGGTAGTAACTCTCTACAAGAACAAGGGTTACAAAGGTGACAGGAACAACTATAGAGACATCTCCCTTCTCAGCATCACTAGTTTTTTGCCCGTGTCCTAAAGCGACTCAACTGCTTGCCGAACGTGTCGTGTCAGTCACAGTGCGGTTTCAGGGCCAAAAGATCCCCTACCGACATGATCTTCACCTTTCGTCAACCACAGGAACAAATGAACGTGTCATGTCAAGGAACGAACAGGGGACGCAATTCTGTGTGGATTTTGTGGATCAAACTTCGGCTTTTGACACTGTGAGCAGACTACTTATATATAGAATTCTAAAATTTACTGATTGTCCAACGAAACTATTAGACTTGCGTATTTCCTTTCATGAAGACATGCGCGCACGTGTATCGTTTTAAGGCAATACATCTGACAATTTTGCAGTAAAAACTGGATTAAAGCAAGTATGCGTTTTAGCCCCTACCCTCTTCGGAATCTTCTTCGCAGAGCTTCCGAAACATGTTCTTGCAGATGCAGCAGGTGACGCTTATATCCGCACCTGCTACGATGGATCGCACATCAACTTAGTGCGTGTCAAAACAAAAACATCAGAAATACTCGTCAGATAACTTTTCATCGCTGATGTTGCTACACTAATGGTCCACAGTAAGTCCACCTTGCAATCGCAAAGTTGACAACATGACAAAGTTCTGCGAACTGTTCTCTATGGCAATAAGGATCACAAAAATCGTGGTATTACGGCAAGGATTTACAATACCAACATACATCACTTTAAATAATAATCATATTCTTCTTTTTCAGTGTTCATTCTCAAACTCCCGCTGGATCTCCATTACAACAGGATCACGATCCTACTAGATTTCCAGCAGGATGTATTCCAGAGAATGGAAATGCGTTGTTTCGCCGTTTTATTTGCGCCAATGCCCGACACATCCGTATTCGGCGGATAATAATCATATAAAGCATGATAACAATATTTGTTACCTGGGATCCACGGTTACATTAATCCTTTCCCTAGACAATGAATTATTGGCACGCACAGGGAAGCGCCTACCATTTCTTGCCGCAGTGTCAAAACGAGTTTGGAAAAACCGAAACCTATAACGGAAAACAAAGATACAGATTTATCAAGCATGCGTGCTGAGCACACTATAATGCGGATCCCAACACAGACTACCAACACAAAACATGAAAAAAGACTAAACACCTTTCACCTAAGATGTCTTAGCGAAATCTTAAACATCAAATTGTACGACAAAATCACAAACATGAAAGTTCTACGTCATGCTCAGTACCATCTGCCACGAAAACACTTAATATAAATAGATTACGGTAGATCAGTCACGTCCACAGAATGCCAAACTGCAGCATGCCAAACTGCCAAACCCGAGGAAGGCCAATACTGAGGTATAAATACATATTTGTTTGTTTGTTTTGTTTTGCGTTCGCTCCATTGTAACCATCACGGATATCCGTGCGATTTCCGACGGGAGCGTGATTACGTTGTGCCACCGTTATGCGCCTTGTAGGCCTAGCACATCCGATTTCGGCATGCCTTGAAAATTCGGTTGGGCTACCCTTAGCCTGTGACAGCCTCTATATCTGTCTCCAGGCACGCGTAGTGGCGACTCTTCGCCCAGACGATTTTTGCTCTCGTCTGACTCGCACGAGGTGTTCCACTGTCTATGAACTTGCCTCGTGTAATTGGACGTGCTGTGCCTGTGCCCATTGGGTACTGAACCGTTTCTCATCCGTGAGCCTGGTTCCTTAAGGGGAAGAACTCAACAGAGGAGTTGGACCCTGGCTCTTTCGCCCTCTTAGCCGAGGTGTCATTAACCGACATCGTGTACCCCTTGTCCAAGTTCGAGTCTCACACAACGCGTTTGAGAGCAAGGCGTTCTCGAGCTGAGCGTCCTTGTCCCAATAGCGCCTGAGCCCATCAGGTACTGAACCCTTTCTCTCTTCAAGTGTATTTCCGGTGTAGGAAAACCTGACAGTAGAGTTGGGCCAGGGCTAAATCGTTGTCCCTTTTGTGCCTGAGCGCATCGGGTACGGAACCCTTTCTCTCTGCAAGTGTACTTCCGGTATAGGAAACCTTGACAGTAGAGTTGGACCAGGACTATCATCGTTGTCCCTTTCTTGCCTAAGCCCATCGGGTGCAGAACCCTTTCTCTTCGCGAGCATATTTCTGGTTTAGGAAGGCTCGACATTAGAGTTGGATTAGGTCTTCTTGCTTTACCAGCCGCCAATGGATGGGTCTGGGTCTCTGTCTGTAAGGAACACAGGTAACTAGATGCTCGTCTAGAGCTGACGGTGCTTGTAGTTCACCTTTCCTAGAGACTTTTCACTTTATATTTGCAGTTCGCGCTGCCCTCTAGCGCTGTTCTGCCCTTTCATTATTTCATTGTACTCGGTATGAAATATATTTGTCTCTCGCCATGCATCTACCTTTACGTGCATTTTACATTGGCCGCCCCTCCAATGTTCGGGCTGGAATGACTAGCTTCACTGTATGTCGACAGTGTCGCTATATGTGGTGATGCTGGTGGTGTCGGAGATATTGTCTGTCTCTTGTGCAGTCAAATCTCTTTCCATCTGCTACCTCCACATTCTCGGACACGATCCCCAAATGATTTGGCCAGAATCAGCTCGAGTTGCTGTATTTATGTTTCCAGGGTGCACCTCGTGGAGGTATATTTGGGATCATGGTTATCTGCTAACCCTGGGTCCGCCTAGAGCAATGCGTTCCCTTTGCACCCCAATACATATTTAAATCCCCAATGAAAGATTTCTTCATAGACTCCAAAATCTGGAAAAACACGACTGAAAATCTGGAATCATAACCTACGTGTGGGGGAAATATCGTTCAGAAACAATATGCTTAAACATATGCAAGAAAGAAGAGAAAGACGGAAGCTAAATTTGTCTGTTGCTGTGACATGTTAGCTTGAGAATTCTCATTTCTGAGAATATGCTCAATGGATTGTGCTTCTTCTTTTCGTTTAATGCCAGTCTGTAAGAGGCAAAGGACCATACATCTGATAGTAACCTGTCAGAATGTGAAAACCACTTAATATGTTGTCTTCTGATGTAATCAGGATTGGTATTCTGTTCGTTAGTATACTGATGTTTTCATTTCTGATTCTGTCTCTTATTGCTGCTCAAAGAATTCTATGTAGAGAATCATTTCTGTTGTAACATTTGTTTTTGTTTTTTGTTTTTTGGTTTTTGTTGTTTAGAGTTCACATTTGACATTGGTAGCATAGTGATGTATGATATTGTTGTGTATAGTGCAGTTTTTGGTGATCTTGTTCATGTTCTTTCCTTTTTTTAAATAGGAGACATCTCTTCTAAAATCTGGTATACTATGCTGCATGTATGTTAGATTTCTTTGGTGTTTTTCTCCATTTGATGATATGATGCTTTTCCAAATTAGTGAATTCTTTCATCTGTGTCAGTTGTTGGTTATGGATGAAAATAGTAGTGTTTCTTTCTGTTTTTGCTGTTTTTACTTGTTTTTTAAATATTTATTTTCATGTAAAGTCCCTAAATGATGTGTGGAGTTTATTTATATATTGTTGTTGTTGTTCTTCTTCTGATGTTTATATTATAGTTTTATCGTCTGCAAATATAATTTGGCTAAGGAGGTTGTTTATGTTGCCTTCTTCATTGGTTTTGGCAGTTTAACATATCAATCGGTATATGTAATAAATAACAAGGGAGATAGAACACATTCTTGTTGCACACCAGAGTGTATGTGGAATTTGTCTGAAAGACCTACACTCGTTCTAACTGCACATTGACAACGTGTTAGCTACTCCTGCACAAGTTTATTGGGTGTTATAGAACCCTATATTGTGATAGTTTTCCATAGTTGTCTGTCTACTCTGTCGAAGGGTTTTTCTTGGTCGATAAACGCGATATACAATTATTGGCTATTTTCAGTTGTTGTTTTTTTATACCAGTAAAAATATCATCTGTACAGCATTTATTCTCCTATGTGAGTGTTAAGTTGTGATTCGATGAATGCACGTAATCTTCTCTCTAGAATTATATGCGTTTGGGTCAACTGCTGCATATATTAGTGTGTAGTCTATATGTAATTTTTTGCCTCCATTACCTTTAATTCTGATGTCTGACAGTCCTAAGATTTTGATATGTCGTTTCTTCATTTCCTCTAAAAGATCTTTTGTTTTGCTTCTTAAACCATAAATGTGTGTTTTGACAAATTTGGTGTTTTATTTACGTTTAATATTGATTCTTGTCTTCTGAGAACTCTCAATGTTTCCTACGAGCGTTTTAGTTCTAAGCTGTCGGTTTGCTAGACCAGTTACAATATTGTTTCTTAATGTTTAAACCATGTTCTAATCTGTCACATTCCGAAGAGAAATCGCATGTTCCATATAGAAAGTACTGAAACACTGTACTTTACTTCCCTTTAGGCAAGCAGGGATAGCAAACCAGCATCATGCACCATAACGGGAAGCTATTTCTGACTTTCTGATACACAAGACACTCACCAGCCAAATTACTTAATAGGACTACTCTACTGCTGACGATCAGTACCTACTCTACTGTTCAAGTGAAAAGCTGCAAGATCCAATAAACATACCCAACGAAAGCTGCCTCAATGACAACGTGACGATCGACACAGAAAGAACAAAAGTTATGTCAATGGGTATAGAACCCAACATAATAAACATAAAGATAAATTAAAGAAACTACGTAAAGGTAGGAAATTGCAGGAATTTAAATATCTTGGAAAGATGTTTACAGACGACGGAAAAATGGACGGAGAGATCGAGACAAACATTCAAAAAGTCAACTACGTAAATTATAAACTTACACTGATATTGAAACACACATCTATCTTGGGGGGAATCAACCACAAAGCAAATCATAAATTCAATCTTCATCTCAACATTTTATTATCAATGTCAGACATGGACACTACCTAAAGAACAAGAGATAAAGCTAACTACGTGTGAAATGAGATGTCTAAGAAAAAACAGTAAGTAGAGCAGGAAGACACTATGTGAGAAATGAGGTTACAAGAACTGTTGGAACAATGCCTATGATCAAATATATTGGGGAAAAAAAGAGATTGAAATAGTTCGGCCACATAATGAGAATGTTGTCGTTCGTCCATCACAAGTGATGATGACCATTTGTTACATCCACTTTTGAAAATTCAATTTTAGTTATGTCCTTGATTATGAGTTCGTAGGTGGCTAATGAGCCCTATTCAAGCTGTAAATTTCCTTAGACAGTTCGGACATGGAATGACAACAGTAGACGGATCTTGGTCTATCCGTGACTTTCTAGCTGCTCTCCGCTGTTGAACTACTGCATTTTTCCTCTTTTCATAAGATGATGCGCTCTTATTGATTTTAGAACGCCATGTAGATCTATTTTGAGAATAATGAGAATAAACTATTATTGGTTAGCGGAAAGAGCATACAACATAAATGGAAACAGCAAGGTGCAGAGGAAGCCAACGAATAATGTGGATTGAATAAATTACCAACATTCTGAGAAGTCACATTAGTACTGCGTATTAAGCGATCAATCGTGACATAGACCGAAAATCGATCATCATTCAATCTTACGATTCCTTACAGCACAAGCAGATTAAAAGACGATATTCTAGTTGACTCCTATTTATACTTATCGAAACTGTCGATTATATGTTGTCCATTGTAGTTGCAACCTCTCCTGGTATCTGTAAATTGACCTAGTTGGTTTTCTCATGGTGTTCTGACCTACATGATCGTTGAGATCTTCACGTTTAGGTCTCTAATTACATATTAACGTACCAAATGTAATTTTTGTACTAATCACTAAGGAAACATACATTAGACACTTTGATCAAAAATAATTTTATTAAGAACAAAACAAAAGACTGAATTGTTAGGTGAAAAATGTCTAGTACTTTATTATGTTTCTTGAGAAAGACATTTAGGTAGAAGCGTTGAGTTTGTATTTGATTTTAGTATATGGTAAAAATTTCCAGTTAACTGTGTTTTAATTTTTCACCCTCTAGATTATAGTTTTACCACAGTGAGGATGGATGTGTTGAAGGGTGATGATGGTGCTGGTATTAATGGTGGAGGAAAACGAAGTGGTGGTGATGATTATGATGATGGTAGTGATGATGATGGTGGTGACGGTGGTGGTAACGATGATGGTGATAATGAGGTAATGATAATTGTGATGATGTTAATAAAGTAAATAAAGAATAATGCAAATTCATTCAACGAAGCTTTGTTTAGTAAGTTAAGTCAGTAGTCCGAATGTCTCCGAATTCAGAATGGCTCAATTAGCGTTAATTTCCTGTCCCAAATTTTGTAGACGGTCTCCACAAAACATCACGAAAACTGGCTCTCTGACGAATTCTCTAAACCTCTTGTCAGAACTCAACGAGCCAAGCACTCATTTAAAGCTGTGTCAATGGTGCCACTGAACAGCATTACCCACATTCCTGGGTATGATCCAGCTGTGACGCCAGCTCTCTAACCAATTAGCCTTAATGACTTAACAATGGAAACAATGAGTAAGACAAATTAATAATCAATTATAGAATGAGATAATGATGGTGACAAATAATAGCTTTCATTTCCGATGATGGGATATGATATCGTTATATGTTTAGATTATTATCATAGTTATATGTTTAGAGTATTGACGTAATTCTGTAGTTAGATTATTACCGTAGTTATATGGGTAGATTATTACCGTAGTTATATGGGTAGATTATTGGTATAGTTATATAGTTAGATTATTGACGTAGTTATATGGGTAGATTATTGGTATAGTTATATAGTTAGATTATTGACGTAGTTATATGGGTAGATTATTGACGTAGTTATACAGTTAGATTATTGCCGTAGTTATATGGGTATATTATTGCCGTAGTTATATGGGTAGATTATTGGTATAGTTATATAGTTAGATTATTGACGTAGTTATATGGGTAGATTATTGGTATAGTTATATAGTTAGATTATTGACGTAGTTATATGGGTAGATTATTGGTATAGTTATACAGTTAGATTATTGCCGTAGTTATATGGGTATATTATTGCCGTAGTTATATGGGTAGATTATTGGTATAGTTATATAGTTAGATTATTGACGTAGTTATATGGGTAGATTATCGACGTAGTTACATGTTTAGATTATTGTTGTTGTTAAATGGGTAGATTATTGGCGTAGTTACATGGTTAGATTATTGGCGAAATTATATCGTGAGATCATTTGTGACGTTATATAGTTCGATCGGTGGCGAGGAAATATGGTTAGATCAATGGCGAAAGTAAACGGTTAGATTGTTGGCGACGTTATATGGTTAGATTATTGGCGACGTTATATGGTTAGATTATTGGCGACGTTATATGGTTAGATTGTTGGCGAAGTTATATGGTTAGATTTTTGACGAAGTTATATGGTTAGAATTTGGCGAAGTTGCAAGGTTAGATTTTGACCCAGTTATATGGTTAAATTTTTAGAAAATGTATATGTTACGATTATTGGCGAAGAATATCAGCATTTTTACGCGTGATTCATGTCGGAAGAAGTGACTAAGACAATGTCTACAGAAATTAATAATATAGTTAATAGTTTATGTTTGCTTCAAATATTTATGTTGTTACAGAAAGGTCCTGGTACCTCTTACAGTGAGGCACAGTCTTTTCAACCATGGACGTCATTTCATTTTGGTTAGATCAGGCAGTATCAGCTACCTTGCGGTATACTTTTGTGTCACCAGCCAATGTGAAGTCGGATTAGCCAAGATGAATGACTGTCTGAGACCAGCGCGGAAGGTCCTAAAATGAGGAAGGATTTGGTTGTATTTGGGGGCTCATCTATATATACATAACTGCGTGTACACATATTGATTTATCTTTTTTCTTCTACGTTCGTTCTCAATCTCCTGCAGTTCAGAAGGGTTTAGCCAGGAGAATGGAATGCATTTTGACATCGTTTTACAGCAATGCTGTGATATCTGCCTGACTCATTCGACTTTAGCACAGCTTTTGGTCACTTTGACCCTACATGGGATGGGACAGCCAACTACACATTCATAATCTATTTAATCGCTTCTTGTTCGGCTTCTTGTTCCCTTGAATAATATAGGAACACGGAGAAATAGATAAAACATATCTATACTTCCACATTATATGATTCATTTGCCCATGTTACATCTTAAGTAACTTTGTCTGTTTTTCTGTTATTTATATTACAAAAAAATGTCTAAAAGGGTTTAACGGGTTATAAAGCCGTAGAAGATTGACTTCACTGTACTCGGTTTCCCATATGTACTCCGTCACTCTCAACGAAGCGGCATGCCGCCTGCCGAGAGTACCA
Organism: Meghimatium bilineatum; assembly: GCA_034231615.1. Taxonomy (NCBI): domain Eukaryota; kingdom Metazoa; phylum Mollusca; class Gastropoda; order Stylommatophora; family Philomycidae; genus Meghimatium; species Meghimatium bilineatum. The sequence goes on along the minus strand of CM067319.1, from coordinate 38,613,017 downwards.
CTCATAGCACGTAACTCCGTAGCTTCAAGTAATAATCCACAGGGATCTCCGAAAAAAATCCACCTTATAAACAAGACGACACGAGCCGGAATCGAACCCGTGACCTCTTGAACACAAGGCGAACAGCTTAACCACTACTCCAGGGAGATCCCCCACCCCCAAAAAAAAAATTTTTAATTTTAAATTGTACACAATTGTGTTATACGTTCGTGGTCTTTGTTAAATTTCCATATCTGTGCAGTGTATGTTGTTGTTGTTTTCTGTGTTTCAATCAACCAGTCCATATTATTGATAATATGCATGTTGGAAGTCTTGACTAAATTGCATCCTTTTATGGGTGTCGAATGATTGAATTAGGAAAATATACTGACTGATGTTACAAGACGAATCGGTGTCAGTTGAACGGACACTACAAATCCCATCGGCTGAGTATATTTGTGTTGTTTTGTTTTGCACCAGGAACTTCTGTACATTTGTTCTGTATTAAGAATCGTTAAAATTGTGACATCTTTCTTCTGTTCGTGACCGTCCGAGATAGCACAAAGATAGACATTGAAAAGGAACAATTTGTGATCAAAACATTGCTACTGTTTAACGAAAATTACCGCAATCAACTCTGATATCAAATCGTGGGATTTCTCTACCCTAATTCCAATGAGCACATTTTGACATTATGTAAAAGGTTAAATGTAAACATGTTATCTCTTTCATGTTTCAATGTATCAAGTGCTTTTGGCAAAACAGACATCCTCTTCCGCTTCAGGATAGTGAACCATGACATACAGTTGCAGGCCTTTAAACTTTACCACTGCGCATCAGTGGGAAAGGCTAATATATGCCATCCACTGGTTAGACCAGAGTATATAGAAAGTGACCAATAGAAATATAGGATTAGCCTCTCGCAATGACAAGAAGTGACTTAGCTTGATGATTGCTACTATTGAAAGGTCACAAATAGCACGTTTCGCCAGCTATGCCCAACTTTAAAATCATGTATCTCAGCAAATATATAACGCATTTAATTAAAATTCCTGCCGACGACGGATGTGTTGGGCCATTGGCGCAAATAAAACGGCAACACAACGCATTTCCATTCTCTGACTACATCAAACTGGAAATCTTGTAGGACCATTGTCCTGTTACAAGAGATATCCAGTGGGAATTTGAGAATGAACGCTAAAGAAGATAAAATTGTGTGTGTGAATTGAAAAAGATGTAGACTCTATGAATTAATTTTTATATTAAATTGCATATTAAGTTTCACTTTTCGCTTATTTGCGATATAGATTAGAAGTCTACTTGTCACCACACATCTCACATACAAAAATTATGTTTACAATCAACTATATAACGTTATTTAAACCCGATATATTTATCATACATTAGGTATTATCTTAGCGTGAAATGTGACTATTTTGTATTCTCAAACATAAGACAGACTGGGTATAAGATCCGGTGTAATGTCTGAAGTGTTAAAAACTTTTTTTCTCGAGACACAATAGTTAGTATGCAGACAAAGATCAGTGGATTTCATTCGTGCATAAAAACCGGACATGATGCACAAATATAAAGTGTAAATTTGTTGGGTCTAACCACAAATAACATCGTATGCAAAATATGGCATTAATACGTTGGAAGGTTACTCAGATAATTACATTGTGTTTGAGGGCAAAGCTAGTGAAACGCGCTAAAGTTAACTAATGCTTCACCAGGAGAAAGATGAAACTTGCTCAATCTCAGTTTCTCTACGCTACACTATGTGCTATATATGAAGAGAAATAACTCATTGCTATGCATGAATCCTCACGATCAGGGGATTTTGAGATGAATGAGCATGAGTCAATATCGAGAATGCGCGAATTTGGAGTGAGGATGGGCGTGGCCCGTAGAGAACCCCTGACAAAGATTTCAACAACAAAAAATGAACCAACAGAGAACCGGAACCATCAGCCGTTATACCCTGAGAGATTTACTGAGGCAGAGATCTGTGCACCTATGGACTTGTCCAGTGTGAGAAGAGAATAATCAACATACCTAATACCTAATACCTAAAGATGAAACTAACTTGCTGCAAAAAAATTGTTAAATCAGGATGAGTTCTCTTTGTTTTTTCATGGGAAATATTGAATATGGAAATACTTGAAACAGTCTTGGCTTCAAGTATCGTCACCTTCCCTTCTTATGTGTCACTGTTAGTTTTATTGTATGTTTAGCAAATGTCTTAGTCAATTATATGTGTCTGTTGTTTCTCAAGATTAATCTCTGTTTTTATCTAAATTTTGGAACGTTATCGAGCACTCCTGTATGACGGTACAACCATGACCATGCTAAAATAAAGACCTGTGCATAGAAGGTAAAGATGACCTCAAAGGCTAATTTTTTATTATTCCCGTGAATTTCCTTGGCTTTGGGGGGGGGGGGCAGGTGACTCCTAGTATGTAACGGAAATCACGACAATAGTCAAAAACGTAAAGAAGGAAGGCTTGTTTATTTTATGTAGAGAGGTCTTTACTGCCTATGGTCTCGGTACATCCATAACATCATTTTTGCGCTGGTTTATTTTTGCTGTCGTTACAACATGCGATTAGTATTGATGGATTTTGTGCCTGTCGCTAGAACATTCAATCATTATTTATAAATTATCTTTGACTGTCGCTAGAACATTCAATCATTATTTATAAATTATCTTTGACTGTCGCTAGAAAATTTCTGCAGATAGAGTAAGAAGGCTGCAGACTTTTGTATACATAATGCTACATGAGTGTGTTACAAATGTGCTTTTAAGAATATACAACAAATGTAGTTGTACAAGACAAAATAACAGAACGTGCGGGTGTGACAGAAACCACTGTTAACAATGATGAAATGGCGTAGGCTTGCATGGTCTGGTCATTGTATAATGTTACATATTATTTCCAGAACGTAATATTTCTCATGATGGTTCTGAATTTCTAACCAAACTGGGATAGCTGAACTGCTTCTGTCAGTGTCATTCTTCAAACATTCTAAGTCTGTTGTCCATCGCCTTCTTTTTCGATCTCTTCCTCTGTTACGGTGAGCTATACCCTCCATAAATAGTTTTTACATACCATTATATATTATATATCAGCTCGCAGCAAATTGGAGAGTTTTCTGAAGGCAGACCTAGAGGCCGGTCACGAAAACGATTAACTACTGAGATAAAAGAGGCATCAAATTTTACAATATAATCATCACACAAGAGGACCGTCTCCAGAAAATTCGTCTACTCCTGACGCTGAAAGGATACAAAGGTTTAGGTATTAGGTATCAGGTATGTTGATTATCATCTTCGCACACCAGACACGTCCATAGGTGCTCCGATCTCCGCTTCAGTAAATCTCTCAGGGTATAACGGCTGATTATTCCGGTTCTTTGTTGGTTCACTACTCTTTTTGAAATCTTTGTCAGGGGTTCTCTTCGGGCCACGCCCATCCTCACTCCCAATTCTTGATTTTAACTCCTGCTTATTCATCTCAAAATCCTCTGATCGTGAGAATCCAAGAAGAGCAGTGAGTATGTAAAGATACAAAGGGTTTAACAAATAGGTAGATAGAAAGATTTTATATATATACAAAAATGTATAAGCTTTCTTATTTCTTACTATAATGTTGTTAAGAAGTCAGCCATCTTTGAGGTTTATCTTACTTCTCATTTCTTGGTTGTTGTTTTTTCGTTCATGGTATTCTAAAGATTTTTTTTGTAATTCTCATCTCGAATGCTTCTATTTATTTGGACATTAACGAAACACAATTCGCCTACAATCTTTGAATTAATAATACATGAAAGATTGTTGAAAAAGAAGAATTATTTATTTTTATACTGGCAGCACAACATAAATGAGAAATATTGACTGAAGAGTGTAGCAAGTACATAACCGTAAACAATTATTGAAGATTGTACCGTCAACAAAGATCAATCATAATGATTGAAGATCGTATAATATAATAACTATAACCCGTAACTAGATAGGATCGTAAGAGTTGCACATTGGATATATCAGTACAAAACGCCTGCGAAATGTCCCTATATTCAATTATACAGACGAATTTTGAAAATTAAAGCTTTGTCCATTCTTTGATGTCACTAAGCTAGGATTATTTCTACCTCTTCTCCTTCAACCCTCAGCTGTTCCCTGCAGGACAGTCCTTGTAGGCGAATTGTGTTTCGTTAATGTCCAAATAAAAAGAGGCATTCGAGATGAGAATTACAAAAAAATCTTTAGAATACCATGAACGAAAAAACAACAACCAAGAAATGAGAAGTAAGATAAACCTCAAAGATGGCTGATTTCTTAACAACATTATAGTAAGAAATAAGAAAGCTTAGACATTTTTGTATATATATAAAATCTTTCTATCTACCTATCTAAGCAAATTTGCAATAAATTTCTCATTCGTGTTGTGTTGGTGTGTTTGTGCTATACGGTAAATATGATTACGTGTGCAATGTGTATGCTATTGTATCTGTGTTTTGACTCGGTCACTACTCTAAAGAGGTGATAAGAGTGGATGCGTTTAAGCGACATAGTAAGAATAGCATTTCTTTCATTGAGAGTTAATGACTGATCTGTTTCGCTGCTTGCCTGGCTATGCTGTAAATTGATCGCGTTCGTATTTTGTTTGCCATATTCTGAATTTAAACCACAAATACTTTCACAGTAATAAAATAACAGATGCGACAATCAATTACTGTTATCTGCAGATATATAATAATTGGACTAGAAATGACATTTGTAACTCTACATCAGTCGAGAAATAAGTATACAGTTTTCTGTAATGATAATATAATACGGCAATAATTGGCGGTAATTGATGCAACAGACAAGTACATTTTATAACTCATAACCAACTGTGTGATATTCATGGGGATCCTATTATTGTTCTTATTTATGTCTATGTGATGTGCAAGATAGATCATGGTTGAGGCAGGGTGACACATGACAAATAGTCTTAAAGACCTACCGACAAATAGTCTTAAAGACCTACCAACAAAATTCAAATAAGACTTTTGGTTCATATTTTTATTATACTGTGCTGTTCCTCACTATTTATATACGTTATGTCACCTGATAACGCGGTCCAACGAAATACACAGAAATAATTGAAAAAATAAAACGAAAAGGCTTGTTTGAATTCTGTTGGCGAAAATCAAGGTTGACATGTAGCTGGAACCATGGGTGTTCGTAAGTTAAGGTGGGTGAAGTCACCCCATTGAAATTACTAAATTACTAACTATAATTGAGAAAAATTAATGACTTCTATAACTAAATTTTGCAACCGTGAATAATTTACAGCCACACCCATAATAATATAGTTATTGTGAATTTAATTTTTTTTTGCCTGATGTGAGCAGACTTTTAATTTTTGTATAATTTTAAATATTATAATTATAATTTAAAATTCATTAAATTCTCTAAAATTTAAAAATATTAATGACCCTATTTTATGACCAGTGCCGTTTGAAAATGGCCAAATGGGTTAAATGTTAGCATGAGGTGACCAATATGGTAACCCTGTTTATAGAGTTCACAGTCAATGTTGCCAGTTTTCATATTTCAGCAAGTTCTAGATATTTTAGCATCTCAGAAACTACAATCTGTGGCATTAAGTCTGGGGTGCAAAAGGTTTTACATTGTCCTCGAGATGGATAACCTGCACGTAGGTGTGTATCTAGCTTAATACAACTATCACAGCATTATGTCCTAAATCTTACACGGGAAGCCTGTTGTCGTGGTTCATGGTGCGATAAGGCTTTGGAGATCTATGTTGAGTAGATACATTTTACAGAACTGTCCACTGTAGGACACTGCAAGAGAAAAGCTATGGACATTGGTAACAGCTCTGTCGAACAAGCTTCAATTCCCCTGTCTCTGTGCTGGCGACCACAGTACATTTCGTTAATGACAAGGCAGAAGACTCTGACTGGTACAAGGCAGAAGACTCTGACCGGTACAAGGCAGAAGACTCTGACCGGTACAAGGCAGAAGACTCTGACCGGTACAAGACAGAAGACTCTGACCGGTACAAGGCAGAAGACTCTGACTGGTACAAGGCAGAAGACTCTGACCGGTACAAGGCAGAAGACTCTGACTGGTACAATGCAGAAGACTCTGGTACAAGGCAGAAGACTTTGACTGGTACAAGGCAGAAGACTTTGACTGGTACAAGGCAGAAGACTCTGACTGGTACAAGGCAGAAGACTCTGACTGGTACAAGGCAGAAGACTCTGACTGGTACAAGGCAGAAGACTCTGACTGGTACAATGCAGAAGACTCTGACTGGTACAAGGCAGAAGACTTTGACTGGTACAAGGCAGAAGACTCTGACTGGTACAAGGCAGAAGACTCTGACTGGTACAAGGCAGAAGACTCTGACTGGTACAAGGCAGAAGACTCTGACTGGTACAAGGCAGAAGACTCTGACTGGTACAAGGCAGAAGACTCTGACTGGTACAAGGCAGAAGACTCTGACTGGTACAAGGCAGAAGACTCTGACTGGTACAAGGCAGAAGACTCTGACTGGTACAAGGCAGAAGACTCTGACTGGTACAAGGCAGAGGACTCTGACTGGTACAAGGCAGAAGAAGTAGTAAACTAATTGATAACATCTACGGACAATTCATCACAACAATAGAGAACAGAAAACAAGTGGCAGTATGTATGGGTCGACGAAATACGACGGCTAGGAATATGTTCATAGGCAACAATAGACTTTCATTTATTTTCAAATAATTAGACGAGGACTATCGAATTATCAGTCGACCAGACAAAATTACAAACTCTAAACCTCAGAACATGAAAAATTTAATTCTACATCTCAGAACATGGGAAATTTACAATTCTACACCAAAAAACAGCACAAATTACAATTCTACATCTCCAAACAGGACACATTAAAAATATGTACCTCAGAACAAAGCAAGTTACAATTCTACACCACATAATAAGACGGTACACTTCTACACCTCCAAACAGGACACGTTATAATTCTACAGTTCAGACCAGAATGAATTACAATACTACACATCAGAACAGGGCAAAAGTTACAATTCTACACCTTAGACCCGAACAAGTTACAATTTTACACCTTAGGAGAGGACAAGTTACAATCTACATCAACAACTTACAATTCTGCACCTCATACAATAACAAGTTACAATTCTACACCAGAGAACAGGATACAACGAACTCCGTGTTCACATATACACAAAATTCAGGATTGGCAACATAGCCTTGTGCACATATTGAAAAAGCCCCATAGACTGCAATACAAGTACTTCAGAGATATCATGAATACGAGATACTAAGACAAACATACTGGACCATAAATACGACACCAGAATAATGTATCTATTGAGCTCACCTGTATGAACCATAAAACCTGTAAAGTTTATAGAAAAGACAAGATTAGATAGACATATTTTAATGGAGTGAAAGAAGAAGAAATGTAATTAGCTCATTGTGCAACACACAAATTGAGACAGGAAGTCAGAGCATCGAATTCTGCAAACATATTTGTGTAGAAAAGTGCATTTGGACCAGTTCTTCACATTATTAATGAACGGAACTTCGTTTTAGAGGGCTAATAACTAAAGTCCAATTCTGGTTTCAATCACAAGTTGCCTAAATCAGAACCAGGTATTCAATTAGTTCTAATTTTTCATCTATATTTTTTCTCCTAACCTGTATTTTCGTTCACTTGTTTAAATCTTTCGGCTTTCCGTAAGATATGAATTGATGAGTAGGGCTTCCTGTATAAGAACAATGACTCACACATGTCAAGATATTGTTTCATCTCCCCAAAGACCATCCTACTCACAGATTTCTAGCAAACTGAAGCAAGTATCATGGTAATCTTCATTATGATGTTCACTGATAATTGGTTAGAAATCGACGTCACTGGGGGCCAGACACATCCATAGGTGCCTAGTCTCTCTAAGCAAATCTCGAAGTGTATATCAATTCATTGAATATTATGTGATATTCACATTCCCATTAATTCTGGTATTTACAGTGGTAACGCATGCTAAAGACCAATGCTTAGACTGGTGATACTGAATCAACAATTTGACCTATAGCCTCGAGGTTGGAAGAACACACGGAAGTCCCCCCTAAAACTGAAGACTTTGAAGAGTTAGAAGTCAATAGAGGACTTGCCAACAGAACTCAAAATAGCGTTTAGAGTCATTTTTTTCAATTATTCCCGTGCATTTCATTGGCCGATATTAACGTGTGACACATAGTATATAAATAATCACCATCGGAAATCATGGCAATAATCGAAATCTCAATAATCTCAATAATTGAAATATGTTGGTGGGTCTATATGTTGATTGCTCACATGTGTTTAATTCTAAAAGATTGCGAATAAAAGTTCTCTTGTATTCTTGTATGCAATGTGGGGGGGGGGGGGGGTTATGCTTGGCTTTATTTCATACCCAGAAAGCTGCAATTCTTAACAACTGCAATATTTGAGAAGATACCCCTTACTCGTAGAGAGTGAAACATAATTATATAATTGATTTAGTGTTACAAGGCTTGCCCAAGAAGAAAGCTTCACTTTATATATATATATATATAAAATATAAATAAAATATATATACATATTTATATATATATATATATATATACAGTATCATCATCATCAGGTAGCACATCCTGAACAGGACGAAGCAGTTATCACAGACTTTCGAAACTTCTGTCGATCTTGAGCTAGTCTTACTGCTTCTGTTACTGTCATGTTCAGGTGGTCTTTGATATCTTACGTCCATCTTCTTCTTAGTGTGCCTCTTGTTCGTCTCCCTTGCATCATCCCCTCTATTATGGTCTTCTCTGGGCTGTCATTGCGTTTAATATGACTAAAATATTGTTTTCTGGAAAGAACCATGCTGTTTAGCCAGTTTTCTTTTACATTCACTTCTCTCAGGAAGACTACATTGGTGATGTAAGATATTAGGAGGATTTTTCTGTAACACTTTGTTTCAAATGTTTATTTTTTATTTTTCACTTTGTTGGTGATTTTCCCGAATTAAAACTCATATATTGTCAATGGGAATATGCAAGCTCTTAGGAATGTAATTTTTTTTTTTTTTTTTTTTTTTGCAGTAGCAGCAGCAGCTCAGTCATGTGTTTTTCATTTGTATCAGCTTTGACGCGATAGCCAACATCCTTCTGACTTCTTCATATCAATCGCCATTACTGTTGATAAGAGAACTAAAGTATTCAAAACTGGTGACTCTTTCTAATTCGCTGTTGTTGACACTGATATAGAACTTGCTAGTGTTCTTATCGCTTGTCATAATCTTGGTCGTGTTTCCATTCAGAAATAGGTTTTGTTTTTCACTATATTCTTTAATGGTGTTTATGAGGTGTTTGAGACCTGCTTGACTATGTGTCAATAATGTTATATCACAAGCATATCTTAGTTCTGTTACTCGTGACCCACGATGTTTAGTAGTTCGTAGTTATTTCTCAGTTGGTCATTTCTTACATTCCTCATTATGTTCTCTGCATAAATATTGAAGAGATATGGTGATAGGACACATCATTGTCTGACTCCTCTTTCCAAGCTGAACCAATCAGATGTTTCAGTATTTACTCTCACGGATGCTTGCTGGCCTTGATATGTTTTTATGAGGCGGATTAAGTGTAGCGGGAAACCCATATCCGTCATGATATTCCAAAGTTTTTGTTAATTAAAGAACAACAACAATACCAATAACTATAATAATAATAATAATAATAATAATAATAATAATAATAATAATAATAATAATAACAGTAACATCAGTAGCAGCAATAACAGTAGATATACTACTAATAATAATAACAACTATGATAACAACAACAGTAGCAACAACAATAACAATAGACGAATAAGAGCAATAATAACATAATGAAAATAATAACAATGATAATTTTAAAAATACTAATAACAATATTAATACAAATATCAACAACACAACACAACAATAACATTAACCATAATAATAATAACAGTATCAGCTGTAATAACAAAAAAGAATAACAATAATAACAATAACATTAATTGCAATAACAATAATAATAGTAACAACAATAATTATAATAATAATAACAGCACAAAGTAACAATAACAAAAATAATGGCAATACCAATAATATTAATAACAATAATAATTACAAAAACAAAAACAATAACAACAACAATGTAAACCCTGATGAGAATAACAATACTAACAAGAAAAATAATAATACTAACAATAACAATATTAACAGTAGTAAGTTCAAGTACAATAGCAAAAATAATAATGACAATAATAATAAAATTAACAATAATAGCACCAAAAAAACAGCAATAACATGAATAATAACAACAATGATAGCAGCAATAACCACAGTAACAGCAATACTAGTAATAAACGAATAGCGACAAGAATATACAATAAAAATAATAATAATAATAATAACAATAATAACAATATTAATGACAAAAATAGCACTAATAATAGCAACAATAATACTAACAATAACCGTAATAATAATAATAATAAAACACCAATAAAAATAACAGTAGTAATAACAACAATAATACCAACAACAAAAATAACGATAATTATTACAATAATAGTGATAATAACAATAATAACGATGATAGTAATATTAGCAAAATTAACAACAAACAAAACAGTGATAATAATAGTAATAATAATTACAATATTATAAATAATAGCAACAACAACATTAAGAACTACAAAATACCTTTCCTGAAACTGTAAGCGTCTTTAGTATCATAATCTGTCAAGTTAACTGCAGAGAATGAGATATTTCCATTCCGTAGCAGGTTCATTATAGTCTTTGCGTCTTCTGCTGCAGAGTGGTCAGCGCTTTCAATTATTCCTGAAATAAACATAAAGTAAACAATTAGAGAGGTGAGTCAGTAGGAGTTTGAGAAAGATTTAAAAATTAGCACAGACGGCAATGTTCTTAAGATGGATAAGAAAACTGCATCCAAGATTGCATTTTCTTCTGTGTGCGTCCTCACAGTCCTATTAGTCAGTAGGGCATAGTCCAAAGAACGAAATGCTTTGTCATGGCTTGTGTCCATTCATCATGATATTACTCTGGTTTTCAGTGTCTCTGCTGTTTACCAAGATTTTGCTCTTATCTGAATTGATTTCCATTCTGTACTTGCTGGTAACTTTTTCTAACTTTGATGTTAATTCTTGCAATGATTGTTCTGACCCAGCTATAAGATTAATATCATCAGCGAAACGCAAGTTGCAAATAGGGCGACCTCCGATCGATATAGACGTGTTGTAGTCATGTAATGTCTCTTGTATGATGTGCTCTAAGTATATGTTAAAAAGTACTGGGGACATTATGCATCCCTGTCGAACTCCCAAAGTTGTTTTGAAGAACTCTCCAATTGTATTGTGTGACAAGACAGCACTATTTGCATTTTCGTACATAGCTTCAATGTTTGTTTGTTTGTTTGTTTTTCGTTCGCTCCATTGTAACCATCACGGATATCCGTGCGATTTCCGCCGGGAGCGTGATTACGTTGTGCCACCGTTATGCGCCTTGTAGGCCTAGCACATCCGATTTCGGCATGCCTTGACAATTTGGGTGGGCTACCCTAAGCCTGTGACAGCCTCTATATCTGTCTCCAGGCACGCGTAGTGAAGACTCTTCGCCCAGACGATTTTCTTGCTCTCGTCTCACTCGAACGAGGTGTTCCACTGTCTATGAACTTGCCTCGTGTAATTGGACGTGCTGTGCCTGTGCCCATTGGGTACTGAACCGTTTCTCATCCATGAGCCTGGTTCCTTAAGGGGAAGAACTCAACAGAGGAGTTGGACCCTGGCTCTTTCGCCCTCTTAGCCGAGGTGTCATTCACCGACATCGTGTACCCCTTGTCCAAGTTCGAGTCTCACACCACGCGTTTGAGAGCAAGGCGTTCTCGAGCTGAGCGTCCTTGTCCCAATAGCGCCTGAGACCATCAGGTACTGAACCCTTTCTCTCTTCAAGTGTATTTCCGGTGTAGGAAAACCTGACAGTAGAGTTGGGCCAGGGCTAAATCGTTGTCCCTTTTGTGCCTGAGCGCATCGAGTACCGAACCCTTTCTCTTCGTGAGCATATTTCCGGTTTAGGAAGGCTCGACATTAGAGTTGGATTAGGTCTTCTTGCTTTACCAAACGCCAATGAATGGGTCTGGGTCTCTGCCTGTAAGGAAGACAGGTAACTAGAAGCTCGTCTCGAGCTGACGGAGCTTGTATTTCCCCTTTCCTAGGGACTTTTCACTTTCTACTAGCAGTTCGCGCTGCCCTCTAGCGCTGTTCTGCCCTTTCATTGTTTCATTGTACTCGGTATGAAATCTATGTCTCTCGCCATGCATCTACCTTTACGTGCATTTTACATTGGCCGCCCCTCCAATGTTCGGACTGGACTGACTAGCTTCACTGTATGTCGACAGTGTCGCTATATGTGGTGATGCTGGTGGTGTCGGAGATATGTCTGTCACTTGTGCAGGCAAATCTCTTTCCATCTGCTACCTCCACATTATCGGACACGATCCCCAAATGATTTGGCCAGAATCAGCTCGAGCTGCTGTATTTCTGTTTCCAGGGTTCACCGCGTGGAGGTACATTTGGGATCTTGGTTATCTGCTAACCCTGGGTCCGCCTAGAGCAATGCGTTCCCTTTGCACCCCAGAGCTTCAATAATGTCTATAATTGTGGTGTCAAAATTAAATTTCCTCAGTATGTGCCACAGACCATCATGCCAAACACGATCAAAGGCCTTACAATAATAATAATTCTCATGAACGTGCTAACGATTTCTTATAGGTTTCTCTACTGAAATAGATATTGGGTTGGTAATGTCTAATTTTCAGCGCTATCAATTAATTCTTATCTGTCAAAACCTCTATGTTATTGTTATAGACACCTTTGACTAAGACCGGTTCTCAAAGTAAAGCCTATAGCCCCTATAGAACTGCGAAGATATCCAGTAGGCCACATAGAAAACATTTGAAATTCAGCGGCTACAGACACTTCAAGGTCACAGAAAAGTCTAGAAGGCCCAAAGGCACGTATGGAAGTCAGTCACAGATACTTCTATGGGGCACATCACAGACACTTCTATGGGGCACGTCATAGACACTTCTATGGAGCACGTCACAGACACTTCTATGGGGCACGTCACAGACACTTCTATGGGGCACGTCACAGACACTTCTATGGGGCACGTCACAGACACTTCTATGGGGCACGTCACAGACACGTGCAGATAATCAAGCACAGTCACATATAGAGTGCCAGTCACAGACACGTCTAGAGGAAGAGTCACAGACACGTTTAGAGGAAGAGTCACAGACACGTTTAGAGGGTCACTCACAGACACGTTTAGAGGGTAACTCACAGACACGTCTAGGGAACACAGACACGTCAAGGGAACACAGACACGTCTAGGGAATACAGACAGGTCTATTGGAGTGACAGACACGTGTAGGGGGTCACACATAAGTCTATGGTTAACCGACACGCTTATAATTAACAGACACTTCTATTGTTCACAGTAACATCTAAGGGACAAATACACATCTAAGGAACCAGTTACACGTCATGTAAATCACAGTCACGTCTAGGGGAACGGGGGTCACAGACATGTCTAATTATTACCACAGACACGTCTGGAGTAGGGGCAAAAATCACAGGTTAAATCAACAGGACCGGCAATGCAAATCAAAATCATGGTTGTGGTTGATGGGGCCTTCATAATCAAACACTCCCGGCGAGCAGCCCGGGGACGAGTATATATGGTATTATTTTCAATGATCTATTGTAGCGCTTCTTTTATCCACTTTGAGCGCGCATGTCCATCATCTCACCACAGATCGGAACTATTTAGTAGATGGTCATCTGGCATACGTACTACATGGCGTGCCCGAAGAATTCGAGTGGGCATGAGAAGAGTATCAATGCTAGGAATACCAGCTCTTTCAAGGACAGTGGAATCTGGAAACATATCTTGCTATATGATATTGATTACCTTTCTCAGACAAATATATTAAATATACCTGGATTATACAAGGTTTCAGTTATTTTGTCTAATGTGAACGTATTATCACCTCACAACCCTAAAGCATTATGTGCAGTGTTAGTACGGCTAATTGTATCTATATGTACAATCGTGAACTTCAAATGTCATAAAGCAGGAAGACTTCAAGCTAAAAGCTTTTTTAGAGGGCATGCATCATAGTGTATGAGTGTTTGAGTGTATTAATATATACACACTACGCATGTTTCCATGACAACAGCAAATGAACAAAAATCGAATATGTGTTTACTTAGAAAACAGTTTCGATTACTTTCGCTGCTTGACTTCAATTTATCCATCAGGTATTTGTGATTTTCAAACAAAGTTAAACATCACTAATTATATATTCCCTTCTATGAGTACACATTGCAAAATAAGAAAACATTCAACAAGGCTGATTTCAGTTTTATTATATAGTTTTTCTTCTTGCTGGGTTATCTAGAAATCGATATCCAACGTAATCGATAACAGCTGTTAGAAGAGGCGTCATTTATTTCACATGAATTCAAATGGATTATAACAGACGTCATAGAGCTCCCTACTGGCCCATCTTGTCAGCATTGAAACTAGGCACTATTTCGGTCTGGACAAAGCTCTGGCTCCGTCCCTCCATAAATTAGATATATTTTGACTTTGTTTCACTTCTGGGGATTATTTTTCGCGCAAAAATCGTGGCTACCGGTTCGGTCGCCGATGTCCCTTAGTTTGACCCTTACATAAGGAGATCGGTTTCCTTCCCAAGCACCCCTTTTTACCATCACCATAGCAGGTATGGTAAGAGTACATAAGCTGAGAGTTCCTATGGTTCGCTGGTTAAACAGTCATCACACTAATTAGAGATTTGTTGTCAGAGGGCTGCCATTATTGCACTAGATTTTTCCCATATATACTCGTCCCGGGGCTGCTCGCCGGGAGTGTTTGATTATGAAGATCCCATCAACCACAACCATGATTTTGATTTGCATTGCCGGTCCTGTTGTTTTCATGTATAATTATTTCATTATGTTCTCATTTCCCTAATAATTCTTTGATGCACGTCTCTATGACAATACGTGTATAAACATACCCCATTATAACATTGGACACATGTGTTATTCATTGTCTTCCATCGAATATTTTTGTGATATGGACATTATATTTACTGTTTTCTTTACGGTTTCTTTTGTATTTTCTTGAAAAAGACCTTAAGATTGAAACGTTAAAAATGTCTGGTATACTGCTATTTGTATTTTTTCGTACCAATGCCTCATAGTCCAATAATCTGTACATTCATCGTCTTCTTTTCGAACCCTAGGAATTACGAGCGATTAGCTCTTGTTTCCTATGTGCAGTGGGGAGGTTTCTCCTATCTTTCTTTCATACCCAGGTAGGAGGCTTCCGCTTTCAGCTTAGTGCAATGCCTATTGAAGGAGCCTGATGTCACGAGACGAGCTGATAGTTTTCGTGGGCCACCAATTGCTTATATTTCCTCCGACGTGTCGTTTCGCAGTTAGCAAGAAGACCATTCCATTACCACCCTTTGTGTCCCTAGGTCCCAGACCTAATTTCTTCTTTATGAGCCGTGTTGGGTAACAACGGCGGTCGAATTAGACTCAGAGTTGATACATCTTCTTAGACGAGGTGCTGCTTTGTCAAACGCGTCAGCGGTCTAGATTTAACCTGTACATTTCTCACGCACCCTCCTCATCCGCTTCGGATGGCCTTCCTATCCATCGTCAGGTGCGGTTTGTATACGCCATTGCTTATATTACCCACAGACGTAAGTAAAATACGAATCTCAGACGACGGGCTTCGCAGTGGGCCCTTGGGTACTGAACCCAATTCTCTGTGTATGAGCCGTGTTGGGCTACGTTAGAGACTTACGCCCCCCTCTACGTTGCACGCAGTGTCCAGAGTTCGAGTCCCAACACTGTTTCGGTCAGACAATTGAACAATGCACTCCCCGACATTTGTTCAATGCTTGTCATGTGTGCAATGGGGAGCTGTATTCAAAGCTTTTTTTCCATACCAGGCGTGCATGTTTGAGTTGGCGTATTGAATACATGGGTCATGACTCCTACTTTGAATGGGGTCAATTTTGATGAGACATGTGGTCTTCTGTGTGTTCTTGAGCATGAACAGCACATCCGCCAGTCAGTTGCGTGTTGCACTATTGTAACTTCGTTGTCACTGAATTGATTCACAGACTCACACTATGCTGCCCTCTATCGTGTGTTTCCTTTTCAGATTCGGTGTGTGCTAATAAGATCACCGTATGCTCGCCCCTTCAATGTTTCTGCTTTTTTACGCTAGCCGAGACGGAACGCCTTGCATCACTGTTTGCCGACAGTAATGTTGGATGTAATGTCGTAGAGATTTCTGAGATATTTCCTGTATCTCTGCAGGCAAATCTCATTCCATCTACAGCATCCACATCCACGGACATAAAACTAAAAGTGTTAGCCGGGAATACAGCAAGAGCAGCTGTATTTATGTTTCCAGGATGCACCAGGAGGAGGTACTTTTAGGATCTTGGTTATCTGCTAACCCTTGGACAGCAATAGAGCAATGTGAAACCCTGTGCAGCCAGTACATTCATCGCAAACGTCATCAAACTTGTGTTCTACGTAAGTACTATTGTTATACAGTTTTATAGCAGTCTCACTTATTATAAAGTGCTAGCCCTATTACTTTTATTGTCAAAAACTTAAAGTTGCAGATACACCTCCAAACTCGGTGTCAACATTTAGCAGGCCTAACATATCTGCTTTCAGCATATATTTTGCTTTGGTTCACTTCCCTAGACTTTGGTTGTCTCCCACTAGCAGTGTGTTGAGTATGCGTCCATGTCACCATAACACAGCTGAGGTACTAAATCTTTTATCCCTGAAAGTTTACTTCTGAAAGAGAAAGAGCTCTTCTGTCAATTGAAACATATGCGGCTTTCGTCTGCTCAGAAATGGTATTCACTTACAATGTAAACTACATCTTCGGCGTTCATTCTCAAACTCCCGATGGATCTCTTTTGTAACAGGACCATTATTGTACTAGATTTCCAGAAGAATATAGTCCAAAGAATGGAAATAGTTTTATTTGTGCCAATGGCCCTACACATTTGTATTCGGCTGCCGATGTAAACGAAATTCGCAATTAAAGCAAGGTTAGACATATTTCTAAAACACCAACGGCCCTAGGTCAACCGAGCCTAAGGTAGTGGGTACGAGATTTTCTAGGAATCAAAGTCAGTGGAGGTGATTCTGATCACATCATCCGTTGGTATACAAGTGTTCAAGGAAAAATACCGGCTTAAATCTGTATACTCCTATATGTCTCAAGTGTAAATAAGGAAACTTGTTCTTGGGTCCTTGAATCTCGCAGTGATGTGATCAGTGTATCTTGCATCTGCCAGTGATGTCATCTCTCTACCTTACATCTCGTAGTGATATCATCTCTCTACCTTACATCTCGCAGTGATGTCATCTCTCTACCTTACATCTCGCAGTGATATCATCTCTCTACCTTACATCTCGCAGTGATGTCATCTCTCTACCTTACATCTCGCAGTGATATCATCTCTCTACCTTACATCTCGCAGTGATGTCATCTCTCTACCTTACATATATAAAATTAAGTTAGATGTTATATATAGAAACTAAACCGTACAACAACGTATTTCACTCTTCCTGTCGTAAATTACAAGTAAATTCTTGCTGGTTATTTGAGAGATAACACATAGTACATGCAAACAGAACACAAAGCACACCATTTAAAACACAATATCCATGAATAACCCCGTTGGTTGGCATTTTGGAACTTTCGACAAATAACAAAGCAGTGCGCTGATCTGTCATGCCAACCAGATATTTCAGTAATCATTTAATGAAATGAATCAACAAACAGAGAAATAGATGTAGTTCAGGGAGGGTTTCTAATTCAGTGCTCATTCTCAAACTCCTGCAGATTAAGAGGATGTTGCCCGGAATGTCTTTGTCGTCGATTAGAACTTTGTTTCAATATCTGCGCCTTTCGGTCTGACACATCATACTTCAGCATAGCTTCTGTGTCACTTTTACTATATATGGGATATGACACCCAACTCCGCCCAACAACTTAAATCGCCTCTTAGACAGGCATGGTTGGTACAAAATGTTGCTTTTCTTTGCTTCCTTCCGGGCCCGACATCACATAGACGAGGGAAGGTTTAATGCTTTAGAAGATATAGAATATTTACCTTATTGAAATCGGTTATCTCCGTAATCTTTACCTTATTGAAATCGGTTATCTCCGTAAGCTCTACATCTCTCTCAACGAAGCCCCACACTGCCTGCTGTACCGCTCATCGTACATAATTATGTAACTTCAATCTTTAATTCCCCTTGATCTCCACACACACTAATTCACACTGTAAACAAGACGTCACGACCGGTATTCGAACTCGTGACCTCTTGAACGCAAGGCAAACTGCTTTAACCACTATGTCAGGGAGGATTTAGACAGACTAAATATACTTGGGACTATATTTTCAATTTGAGAAATAGAATTATATCCGGATCATTTCTCAATTATGCAAATGTTTAAGCTGTTGTTCCCAGCCCATTGACTGTGTAACAAGGGAAATTATGGCTAGTCATTAGATGTCCATAAATTAAATCAACACTTTTTGCAAAATTGTAGGCCTCTCCCTGTCAACAACTGACACTAATTCATGGATTAATAGTTCCGTAATAGTTCCGTAATAGTTCCGCTGAGTTACGTGCTTGATTAATTGACCCTGCTAAATAGTGTCAACAAACACCACACCCCCCCACTCCCTCCATTTGTAATTATTTTTTCACAGATAAAACGTATTAAAAAATATAAATGATGTTTTTGGATTCTTAGAATTTTTTTCTCAGATACAAACACTTTAATTTATGTTTAAAAAACGGTATTATTGACGTTAACTTCTATCACATCCCCCTTCCCATTAACAATTTTCCAACTTTTTCAGACCCACCCCTTTCTCCCCCTCCCCTTTAATTGTTAGCGCAGTGTGTTAGCCACTGATTTGTGATTTGCTGAACCGACGGCAGTACACTTCTGGCACCCACGCAATTTGTTTAACTATTGTTTGGCTTTAATTTTGTTGCTGTTTATATAGTTGGAATAGAATGTCAAAATTAGCGAAAACGACACCAAGCATATAAATTGTTAGCAACCGAAAACCCAACAATAATCAAAAACGTCACGAATGAGGTCCTAATTAATTCTGTTGGAAGGTCTTCTATACCGCCTAAGATCTCAAATGAAGAATCCAAGGACTTTCACGAAGATATCAGTTCAGAACAGCAAAAAAACAATGGCTAGAAACAAAATGCAGTGAAATAGAGGAGATGTCCATAAAACAGAAGACAAAATTAATGCATAAGGAGATAAGGATGATCACAAATAAGAAAAATCCTATAAATGGGGGTGGCTGCATTAAAGATAAAAATGGTAAAATAATATTTGATAAAACAGAAGCACTTACAAGATGGGCAGATTATGTAACAGAACTGTTTGACGACCAACGGAACAAAAAACCAACAATACACAATAATGATGGACCAGCAATACTGAAATCAGAAGTAGAACATGCAATAAATTCAATAAAATGTGTAAAGGTGCGGGCTCGGACAACATTACAGCAGACATAATAAAAACTCTAAATGAGTTTGGTGTAGATACTATCACAGATATTTGCAATGACATATACAAAACAGGCCATATACATAAAGACCTAACATCATCAATATTCATACCACTACCTAAGAAGCCCAGGAATGTGGACTGTACAGAATATAGAACAATAAGTCTAATGAGCCATCAAACTAAAATACTTCTCAAGATAATACATGAAAGAATTAAGAACAAGATAGACATGGAGGTCGGTGAAGAACAATTCGGTTTTAGGAAAAACAAAGGAAAGAGAAGCTATACAGAGTATCCGACTAGTGATAGATAAATATATAGAAGTCCAAAAAAGTATCTATATTTGCTTCATAGACTACAGCAAGGCCTTTGACAGAGTCCAACATGAAAAACTAATCAAATGTCCTCACGAAATAGGCATAGATGGAAAAGACATCAGATTGATTAGAAATATATATTGGGAACAAACTGCATCAATAAGGTGGGAAAACAGCTACTCTGCATACATAGAAATAAGAAGAGGGGTAAGACAAGGATGCATTTTATCACCAAGCCTATTTAATATCTACACAGAGAATATCTTTAAAAATATAGAAGACTTACCAGGACTCAAGATCAATGGGAAAATAATAAACAACATTAGATATGCAGATGACACTGTTCTTTTAGCAGAAAGTGAACATGAACTACAAAGACTAATAGATCAAGTCAATAAATCAAGTAATGAATATGGACTGGATATAAATATCCAAACAACAAAAACCATGATAATCAGCAAAGACACAGAAGAACAGGAAGTAAACATAAATATACAGGGAGAGAAACTACAACAAGTAAAACAGTATCAATATCTTGGACACATAGTCACAAATGATGGCAGATGTGAAACA
Source organism: Meghimatium bilineatum (assembly GCA_034231615.1). Classification (NCBI taxonomy): domain Eukaryota; kingdom Metazoa; phylum Mollusca; class Gastropoda; order Stylommatophora; family Philomycidae; genus Meghimatium; species Meghimatium bilineatum. The sequence continues at coordinate 38,592,381 of CM067319.1, read as the reverse complement.
GAAGTTAAAAGGAGAATAGGAATGGATAAAAGTACCTTCAATGACATGAGGAAATTATTAATATCTAAACAAATTACAAACAAGTTAAAAATGAGAATTATAAAATGCTACATCTATTCCATATTAATGTATGGCTCAGAAACATGGACACTAAATAAACAATTAGAAGACACAATTGATGCCTTTGAGATGTGGGTATATAGGAGAATAGGGAGAACATCATGGAAAGATAAGAAAATAAATAAAGAGGTGCTAAAGACACTTAATATGAAGAAAGAACTACTAAGAGAAATAAAGATCAGGCAAATAAAATACTTTGGACACATTAAAAGACATGACACCTTATTGAAGACCTTACTTGAGGGTCAAGTCAAATGGAAGCGAGCAAGAGGTAGGCAGTGATACAAGTGGGAGAGTAACATCACACGATGGACAGGTTACAGTCTAGCACAGTGCACCACCAAGACAAGAGACAGGAGATGTTGGAGATACGTTGCAGCCAACCTTCGTTGCGAAGACGGCACTTAATGATGATGATCAGTAAAGATATAATAATCTTGACGAAGTTATCACATCTAGCATTGTGTGGATGTACTGATGATTCACGTTATTTACCAAGTAGAGATATGACTAACGGATAAAGAACAGCCAGAGTTGGAGAACTTAATTACGGGTCTATTTTAGGAATATAGATATGGTCACAGCTGCAACTCTACAGATGAGACAAACATTCCCGCAAAGTGAATTGTGAAATGTCGGGTGAAAATGTGTGTAAAGTGAGGTAGCGATGTGTAATTTAATGTGCATAGTTAGTTAGGCCGTGTGGTTAGAACGCCGTTCTCAGATCTTTGAGGTCCCGGGTTCAATACACGGTTGGGATAGGATTTTTTTCTTTCGGAGGTACAATCAAAATCCTTCCTGTACATGTCGCAACGTCTGCTATAGTAAAGCGGCCTTTATTTCCACAGCCCATAGAAAACCTCCCTGCATCCCTTCACAGGAAAACATGCAGTAATGAAAGTTTTTTTAAGTTAGTTAATTATCAGACTCGACTCTATGGTGGAGATATGGTGCTCTCAACGCTGTGGCGAGATGCAGTGAGTTCGACTAGGAAAGCCAGCGTTTGAATTTTTTTTTCTAAAGAAAGCAATATAAATTTTATCATACTGTCTTTCCTGTGCTTTTACTGTTAGGCCTCGCAGGATTGGATGATGATCGGATTTTCACGTTTAATTTCTTTATATGCAGTAATATTTAACTATCTCAGAATATTAGTACCTCATTCAATCCATCTTCTTCATGGTCTTCCTCATGTTGTTTCTATTCTAATGCTGTATGCTCTTGCTTCTGGCTAGAATGGGTTCAAACTCTTTAAGTGGCCTAACCACTGCAGTCTCTATTTTTCAATATGTAGCCACAGAAGTTGTTCCAACAGTTCTTGTATTCTCATCATTCTTCAAATGATATCTTTTTTCTGTTTTTCTTAGATATCTCATTTCACACACACACCTACTAAAATAGAAAGCTACTGAACGTATATTAACATTGTCTTAACTTTTTCGCTAACTTTACACATTTTTCAGTACCGTCCTGTTGAGTTTTGCCCTTTTTATTTGTGTAGTTCGACACTGAAGTTTGTGAACTGTTGTCATGGTCTATGATTCACGTTGTTTACCAAGTAGAAATATGACTAACGGATAAAGAACAACTTGAATTGGAGCAGTTAATTACGGGTCTGTTTGTCTGTTTTAGGAATATAGATATGGTCACATATGTAGAAGGTTTACCGTTTTAGAAATATAGATATGGTCACATATGTAGAAGGTTTACTGTTTTAGGAATATAGATATGGTCACCTATGTAGAAGGTTTACTGTTTTAGGAATATAGATATGGTCACCTATGTAGAAGGTTTACTGTTTTAGAAATATAGATATGGTCACCTATGTAGAAGGTTTACTGTTTTAGGAATATAGATATGGTCACATATGTAGAAGGTTTACCATCACAGCACATCGAACAAGTTAATATGTGCCCCGGGGATCTCCCGTTGTTATGGTTAAACCGTTAACTTTTGTTCTAGAGTACGCAGGTTCGAATCTTTGTAAACGGCATGTTTACAAGTGGAAATTTTCGGAAACCCTGGATGTTATAGATTGAAGGCGCTGAGTTACGTGCTATGAGGGGTACTATCGACAGAAGTTATGTCACTTCGTTGAGAGAAACTAAATACATATGGGACAATTCCAGCACAATAAAGTCCATCCTCTATGCCCTTTCAACTTTGTTATAAAAGACATGATTCCCGTCTCAGTAAATACATCTCCGTGTAACGGTTTACAGTTTCAGTTTGCTGTTTCCGTCTCAGTAAATACATCTCCATGTAATGGTTCACAGTTTCAGTTTGCTGTTTCCGTCTCAGTAAATATATCTCCATGTAACGGTTCACAGTTTCAGTTTGCTGTTTCCGTCTCAGTAAATATATCTCCATGTAACGATTCACAGTTCCAGATTGCTGTTTCCGTCTCAGTAAAACATCCCCGTGTAGCGGTTCACAGTTCCAGTTCGATGTTGCTTTGTAAGTTTCTTTATACATATATTATGTCTCTATTTCTGGGCTGTTCCTGGCGTCTGTACATAAATCTTGTCAGTAATTAAGGAGAGTGTCTGAAATTGTTGATAGTGTTGACAAGGAGAATGTGGTTTGACAAAAGTTAACATCAATAATTCCGTTTTTTATGTACCAATTAAATTATCTGAATTTTGAACATTTTTCTAAAAATGTGAAACAAATAATGTAGTTTTTCTTGCTAAGAGAACCTGTTTATGAAACAAATAATATTAATTTTCTTGCTAAGAAAACATGTTTAGAGAGACTGGGATTCACATTTTAACATAGTAAAGCAGGAGTGGGTGATGCATGAGTTATATACAGTTGTTCACGGGAAGGGGGGGGGGGTGTGGTGAAAAATGGCAAAAACTTGTTGTCGTAGTGGTTTCGGATTAATTTATCTCGCTGCCTCGCTGCATGAGATAAAAAAAACACTATCCTGAAGAATTACTGGTTTTCTACCTTATAATAGCGAGAAATCCGGAAAGAAATACCCCTTAAGTGTGAAGCGTTTCTGGTCCTTGTATCTAGATGTCTGTGATATGAATCAACTGGTAAACGCTCTTTGGTCCTAGAAAAGGTCTTCACCTTAATTTATATGTGTGAAAGGTCTCAGTCAACACAACACAACAGAAGTTTTCAGAAACAATCCATCAATGTTTATAACATCTACTGTACTGGTGACAATGAGTGTACTGTTGACTTATTACAGCGTATCCGAGTCTGTGAGATTCATTATTACAATGATTTACCTCCGAATAGCATGACGTTGAAATGACTTATCTACACTTTTGGTGTTAAACTTTTTGGGAAGAGAATTATCATATTTGAGCACCTTGTGGCAACCGAGGTCTGGGATCCTAGTTCATGGTACACAGAATAGGGTCACTGTCTTCTTTTCATGCGATTTTACAGGATGCCGTTTGAAAAGAATAAGGAAAGTTGGGGAACAAGCTGATAACCTTTCACTTGTTTAAAAAAGTCATCGTTGTCACCGCATGTCTTGTCTCAATTGCTAATTTTATATTGATGTTTGCATTGATTTTTGTATTGTATTTTTTATTTGTTTTTTAATGCCTTGTCTCAATTGTTTACTCAATTGTTTCAAATAATCCCCATGAATAATTAAAAGATATAGGAAGGCGTACATTGCACCTTTGTCATTTTCTGACAGACTCCTAGATGATGGGAAATGCTAAATGTGTCATAATTACGGTTCGGTTAACAAATATAACACAAGAATGATGAGATAGTTGACCCAAAAATGTTAACTATAATTCTGCGGAGCATGATGATCCTGGAGTACAGAATTGCCTCCCTTATATGCATCAAGCTTAAACATGATGGGACTAAACATGAATCCATAATCCCCCACTTCTTTTGCACAACCATTGAGGTAATCTAGGTGCCGTTTCGAATAAACTAATAAGAAAAACCTGCACTTTTGTCCATAAAAAAATATGGGTTGTCACGAGCTACCTGCTTACAGCTAAAGGGATTATTTCTTCATCATCAATATAGTTCATCAATGTCTTCAATCTCATCATTGGCACAAAGTTCCGAGTGGACTGTATACAATTTAGACTTAGGGCACCTAAATCGTTTTGAAGCATTCTTACAAGAAAATTAATTGCAGCAACATTCCCGATATTAATAATATATGCCAAAAATAAATAAACAACGCGGCGAGGGAGATGAAACCTGAAGAATGATTGTTTGACCTGGCGCTCATAGTCAATACAATGAATGTATTAACATTTCCGTTACTAAGGTAACATGGGACGTAACTCTAATGAACGTGCTAATTGTGTGACAACACTATATCTCATAAAATGGTTGAATTGTCCAAGTAAGATTTGAAAAATAACAAAAAACATTACATATAGCAACATTTCGTGCGAAAAATAACATGAAAAGATTACATATAGCAACATTTCGTGCGAAATATAACATGAAAAGATTACATATAGCTTCATTTCGTACGAAAAATAACATGGAAATAGTACATATAGCAACATTTCGTACGAAAAATAACATAAAAACATTACATATAGCAACATTGTGTACGTCTACAGGGGTAAATACATCAAATGATGTTGTTGATGTTCCTATAATCTTTGCAGCAAGTGTGTCCTAGAACATATATAGCAAAATGCTCATGTCACAAACATTGCAACATTTGTTAATAGAAATATAGCGAAATGGAAAAGTAAATAAATGTACAGTTGCACACATCTGTTAGGACACACATAGCAATAGATACAGCACAAGATTTGCTATAAAGAAATGTGAATTTACTAGCGCAAATATCGGGTGTCTATACAATAAAGGTGTGCTGAATTTACATTGGTGGTGACACTAAGTGGAAGAGGAACATCACAAGATGGACAGGTTACAGTCTAGCATAGTGCACCACCAAAACAAGAGACATGAGATGTTAGGAGGTCTGTTGCAGCCAACCTTCGTTGCAGAGACGGCACTTGATGGTTATATACACTGCGCCATATGAATTGTGAGTATTTAGTGCGGATTTGTGTGACGTCACTGCAGCGAGACTTTTATTGACAGCCTATATAACTATATCAGCTGTTAAAGTGTGTTCATCAATATTTGTGTTAAAGTGTGTTCATCAATATTTGTGTTAAAGTGTGTTCATCAATATTTGTGTTAAAGTGTGTTCATCAATATTTGATCACCGATATTGTCTATTATCTCCGCAATTACTAAGTGTCTGCGCTTCATATTTTGCATGAGTATATTATTTCATAACCACGTTAAATATTTATGATTAATTATTATCTAGACGGAACAGATTTATCGCAGCAGTAGCTACGAATGTCGTTTTTAAGGTAGCAATGATTTTATGTGGAAAAGAAATTTTACAGTAATTGCTGGTATAGGTATATGGTTCATTTGTTGTAACATGGGTAAAAAATAAGTCTTTAGAATGTAATATTTTTATTTCGCTGTATTGAGATTATATTAGAAGACAAAATTGATGCCTTCAAAATTGATGCCTTTGAGATGTGGGTATATAGAAGAATAGGGAGAACATCATGGAAAGAGAAGAAAACAAATAAAGAGGTGCTAAAGACACTTAATATGAAGAAAGAACTACTAAGAGAAATAAAGATCAGGCAAATAAAATACTTTGGACACATTAAAAGACATGAAACCTATTGAAGACCTTACTTGAGTGTAAAGTCAAAGGGAAGCGAGCAAGAGGTAGGCAGAGATACAAGTGGGAGAGTAACATTACACGATGGACAGGTTACAGTCTAGCAGAGTGCACCACCAAGACAAGAGACAGGAGATGTTGGAGATACGTTGCAGCGAACCTTCGTTGCGGAGACGGCACTTGATGATGATGATGATGATTGAGATTATATGCATCGAGATATAAAGTTAACAGTTAAACGTTTATGAAATTGTAGTACTATTTAAGTTATTGTTAATCTCAAATACACGTAAACGTACATTGTGCTTACCATAGCAATCCCTATCTTCGTTCTAATATGAACATTAGAAGTATTAGTGGCTGCACTCTGGAATCTTCCATCAAATATTTTCTGAGTTCATACTACAATGCGGAGAAATTCAAGTGTCCAACCTTTAATATTATTAGGTCAGACCTTATGTTGGCCACCTCTTATAGGTACACCTTCTACTTTGCTCTGTGTGATTGTTTCAGAGAGAACTTCATTCCTCGTCAAATGACTAAATCACAAAAGCTAACTATCTTTAACGATTGTCAATATTATCTTATTGTCCAGCATTGGTATATATTATATATCAATATCTCTTATATCTTTACAATGATAGATATGCCACTTCGGCTGTTTTGTTTTCATATGTTCACTATTATATTGATAGTATCTAAATCCTTCTTCTTCTCGGTCTTCCTCTGTCCTTGTTTCGAATTCTTCTTATTTTTCTATTCATAATTCGATGAATCGTAAAGATCGATAATTGTAGTCGGTTGAATAAAGCATAACCCATCTTTCTGCCAATAATCTTCATCCACTTTCAATATATGGTCTTCACATTTTATCCAGAATTCTTTTTCAATGGCGAAGAGTGTAGTATATGAGATACAACTTTAAGGAAACTGAAGTTTAGATATTATTTTAAGATATAACTATGAAATCTTTTTTTTAACGGTTAATTAATGTCGCACTCACGAAAAAATTAATTTTCGTTACAAGATTGAGCTATTTGATGCATGAAATGCCTTAACCAAACAAGACAATATGTGCGCGAAAGGCATTTCACGGCAATATAATTCAATCACAGATGGCGTCTTCTTATTTTATCGTGCTTTTAATTGGCAAGTATATTTATAAGATGACCTCTCTCATCTTCACATTACAGAAAGATTGTGACGTGAGATGAAATACTTGAGGAAAGCTGTAGGTGTCATCAGGCTTGATCGATTACGAAATGAAGACATCAGGGAAAGAATAGGTAATAACAACTTTGCAAAGAATACAAAGAAAGGCAGTAGATCGAGTTTTATGAGAATATTATGACAGTGCATCACGACAAGTTGCCAGTACGGGCATATAACCAAATGAGATCAGAGTACAAAGCCAGAGAAAGACCACGAAAAATATGAATAGAAAACGTCAGGGACATCTTGAACAAACACGCTCATAGCACAGTCGAGGCGACACATCTGGCCTTGGACCACAAGCTCGAGCTCCAATCACCCCTACGCCTAACGACAAGAGTGTATACCACACCACCTGGGATAAGACAATAGTATATTTATACTTAGCCTAACAGGCAATGAAGATTTGAAAAGAGAAAAATAAACATATAATACATTTCCCCTCATTGACAGAATATATGGTAATTTTTACCATAAACCCGTCTACTTTTATGAATCAACAAACAAGTATTGTTACGTTGAAAACGACATTTTTTGTAGCGACCGCTGCGATAGATCCGTTCAGTCTATATAATAATTAATTATAAATCTTTAACGTGGTTATGAAATAATACAATCAAGCAAACGATGAAGGCCATACGCTTAGTAATTACGGAGATAATAGACAATATCGGTGTTCAACTACTGATGAACGCACCATAACACATAATATAGCCGCAGACTTCTAGTGGTTGCCGAAGCTCGAAAGGGGAGCAGCAAACATGGACATTATTACCTGCAATGCACGTCTTAAGAGGCGATTATGAAAGCATTGAGGGTAAAGTTGGTTTTCCCATCCCATAGAGGGTCAAGGGCCCCAGAAGCCATGATGAATTTGGTTATGTCAGGCAGAAAGGAGCAGATATCGTAAGCTGTAAACGATGACACAACGCATTCCTTTATCCAGACTACATTTATGGACAGCTTCTGTGATATACAATAGAGATGCATAGAGGTCCCGAAGAAGTTCTGCGTCCAATATTTAAAAGACGAAAACTTACATCCGCAATGACTCCATACCAAAAACAATCATTGTCGAACGAAAACCTCCTTGATTTTTTTATATTGAAAAAGTATGATATCACCAAATAAGATTATATCCGCGGTTGACAAGAGTGTACATCACAATAAGATATTCTTTTCTTAAAGAAGATACCAAATATCAGATATAAGTCAATTTTATCTAACAAACAAAAATGAAGGTCTCAGTTTTCGCCTTTCTTGAGACTACCATTGGTCCCGGTTTCAAGTATGAAAATAAAGTAAGTCTACATTAGGTGGTATGCTAATTATCCTCTTCGTACACCGGACATTTCCATAGGTACTCAGATCTCCGCTGCAGTAAATCTCTCACGCTATAGCGGCTGATGATTCCGGTTCTATGTTGGTTGAGTATTCTTTTTTTTAAATCTTCGTTATTTGTTCTCTACGAGCTTCTTCTATCCTCACTCTGAAATCGCGCACTCATATTATTGACTCATGCTCGTGTATCTCAAAATCATCTGATCGTGTAAACTCACGAAGACCAATCAGTATGTCTGCTCCGTCCATAGGCTAACCATAAGTTACGGTGGCAATGTTCGCTCATTTGTCGTCCCGTTTGTTTCCAGAGCCTACATATAAGCTGACATATGTAGAAAGAATCTTTCGTATACCATCGACAGCTAAAAAGACAAATCAAGAAATGTTACGATATAAACGTCTTAGAGGGCTAGCTCCTGAACAACATCATAAAAAAGAATTTTTTTTTTTTTTTTTTCATATAAAGAGACATAACAACATGGAAAGATTAATAGCCGAAGGCAGATTTAACGGCGACAGGGGGAGGGGCGCACACGACGACGAGGGTGCAGTGATATATTAGATTGTTTAAACGTGTCTCTAGCTTCGACATGTCAACTCTCCCAGAATCGCGCAGTGTTCATAAAGAAGACGACCTTCTGGAAAGAATGTCACATGATGATGATATAGAAAGAGAAAGAAACGTTAAAATAATAGTGCAAACATGTCTGCTAAATAGGTTATCAGAACTCTTAGCACATAAACAATAAGTACACGGACAATAAATCAGAAACGTTGATCGGGAATGCATCGACAAAGTTGAATAAACACATAAATAACAAACTTGTGTAACAATACAACAATGCAACTATAGTAAAAGGAAAGGTTGCTGACAAACGAGCCAGATGAAGATAACGCAGAAGAGGGCCTATAAACATGATCATATTCCGTTCCATTAACTAGGTGTGTGGGACCCTAGCTCAGTGATTCTCTAACTTTGACACCAGTCGCTCCCTTTTCGGACGAATTTTGTTCATTGGATCCCTGGAATCTTAAAACAAACTTTTTGCAGCTTACTTTAATTCTTTTTTAAAATCTTCATTTTCTTTAATTCCATGCCGTTTGGCGTTTGTTGTCTTTTCCACGGCCTTCTGTTTCGTGTGCCGTGGCTCTGGATAGTACATGTGTGTTCGTCCATCACAAGGGATGATGACAATTTTTACATCCACTTTTGAAAATTCAGTTAGAATTATTACCACCCATAATATTTCGTAGATGGCTAATGAACCCTATTTGAGCTGTAAATATTCTTGGACAGTTCGGACATGGAATGACGTCTGTATGAGGGTTTTGGTCTATCTGTGACTTTCTAGCTACTCTCCTCTTTTCACAAGATGATGCGCTCTTTTTGACTGTAGAGCGCCATGTAGCTATATTTCGTGCAAGTTCTTCCAATGTATCTTGGTCTATTTCAAAGGATTTTAGTGCGGTCTTTAACCAGTGCTTGTAGCGCTTCTTTTGGCCACTTTGAGATCATTTACCCTTTTCCAGCTCACCATAGAGAAATATCTTTGGCAGGCGGTAGTCTGGCATACGTACCAAATGACCTGCCCAACGAATTTGTGTCTGTATCAGATAGTGTCAATGCCAGCTCTGTCAAGGACAGTGGTATCTGGTCTTTTCATCTGATGTTCATAATTTTTCTGAGATAAGTTGTTTGAAAGTGATTGGTTTTTTTCACATGACGTCTATACACAGTCCATGTTTCGCTGGCATATAACAGCACTGGAAGTACCACTGCTCTGTAAACTTTCAGCTTAGTCTGTAGGTTAATGCCATTTCTACGCCACAAATTTGCGTACAATCTGGACATTGCATACCTCGTAGCTGAATTTATTTTGACCCCTTTCATTACGTTTTTAAATGTTGTTTGACTTTTAATTGGTCGCTATTTACATAATTGAAGTCTATATGTCTATCTATACGTTGTAGCCCTTGTTTGCATTGGGACGTCATGGGTGGAAGGGTTCTCTGGAGTGGTCTTCTTGTGTGCTGTTTGTAAGCGTGTTCCTGTGGCTTCTTTGATTTCTGTGATCCATCTTTTACATGGTCTGCCTCTGGCTTTATAGCCGTGATGTCTATGTGTCATGACCATTTGTGGCATGCTATCTGTTGGTAGTCTGGAAGCGTGTGAAAACCACTAGATCTGTTGTCTTTTGATGTGTTTCAATACTGGTAATGATGTGGTTATCTGTCTGATGTTGACGTTTCTTATTTTTTGGATTATTTGGAGTCACATGACATAAATAGCCAAGGCTAAACCATTAGATTTCACGCAAATAGGAAACTAGTTTATGTTTACGTTTTAATTGACAGACTACCGACGGTGGCGCATGTGCTGTCAATAATTTCTTATTATAACCAATGAAGCGTGGGGTTTGTTATTAGGTCTGTCTACGGTCTTCTGCTTCGTGTGACGCGAATCATTTCTTTTTATAGTCAATGGCGTGTGGCGTTTGTTATGTTTTTCACAGACTTCTATTTTGTGTGCGGTCAATTATTTTTTTTATCGTTCGTGACGTGTGGCGTTTGTTATCATGTCTGTCTACCGCTTTTTGTTTCCTGCGCTGTCAATATTTTTGATACCGATATGCTCTCATGTAACAATGCCGATGTTTATAACATAACATCTTATCTCTTGGTCTTCCGTTACCTTCTTGCTCTTCAACTTCCCCGTGGCCAAGATATTTTCCATATTTTCTCTTCCCTTGATGTGTCATGTCTCTATCTGATGAGGTTGAACATCTCTCTTTAATAAAAAACATAATAATTTCTTTCATGATATCTTCATTACTCTCTTTTATCTGCCTATTGTGTTCTTAAAATGTCTTCTGTAAAACCAAATTTCTACTATCTTTACAGAATTTGTCATTATTCTCTGCTGAATGTCAAAGATTCACTTTCACGCATAATTTTGATTTTATTGGTGATAACATTGATTTTATATGACTTCCACGAAATATCCGGTCCAAGATGGCGAAGAGATCGTATGTTTTCTCATACGGTCATATATAATCGGATGATCCTTCTGAAAGCAACGAGTACTGTACTAAGAATTTCCTTGTGGGTGTGTTGAAAAAACTACAGCCAAGAGAATGGAGACTTTCGAAATGTAGTACTATAGAAGAGCCCTGAGAGTGCTGTGGACAGCAAGAAAAACCAACCAAGACATGCACACACACAAAATCAATGTTCAAGAAGGCTTTTAAACACCATATTAAGAAGGAAGTTAGGTTTTTAGGCCATGTGAAGAGACGATGGCATGGGAAAAGTGTTGTTTGAGGGGGGGGGGGGCGGGGCGATAGAAGGCACTAGAGGCAAAGGCCGACAACGACGTCGTTGAACAAGAGGTATTCAGGAATGCATGCACGTGTTGTTAGAGGAAGCGGGGCAACTTGCCAGAGACTGCGGGGATTTCAGGAGATTCATAAGGAAGACTACGTTCTGGAAAGAATACGTCGCATGACACACATATATTTCTACCAAGCCCACAGATAAGGGAGTATGACGTTTGGATTATTGATCTTCTCCATTAACAAATCAGAACATTATTTTTAGTAATAGATAAGGTAAAAGTAGGTTCCGTGGCAGAAACCTGCCGTCGGAGATGAAGCTAACTGTTCGTGTACTAAGAAACTATGGTGTAGCGGCCAGTTTCCTTCCCTGCTGTAATTAATTTCATTAAATCATGCATCAGGTGTCCATTAACAGCTTGAAGACTGGAGGAACGGTTGTGTTGGGCGAGAAATCCCTACCCGAATTGCTTTATGTTCGAACCTGACACGCTCTAATTCGGCGATAGTAAGTAAACTCATGATCAACTAGGCTGCCTTGCTCCTCATTTAATGAAAATGTGGGTAAAATCCTCAATCCCCTCTATGGGTTTCACCCACACACAAAAATCCTCATCAAAAGAGGGAATTGCACACAAAAACTAGCGAGTTGTCTTTTTTTTTTAAGGAGTACCACCCCCCCCACCCTCTCCTTTTTTTGCTGAAGACATCTACGTTCTTGCTTTCTACTATTATTTATATTATTAAATTTTAGCAAAGATAGTAACTTTTAACTCCTCTGTATAGTGTCATTCAATCTACTAATATGTTTTTACATTGTTCTTCCTTCGTAGTCATGTAACGTCATCTGTCTCGTGTCCTTAACCTGTTGTTACATTGTTTTTACTTCGGAGTCATGGTGAAAGCAAGGGTACTTGATCACAAGCAGCACAAAATAGATGGCAAATTAAAACATTATGAACGGACACTATAATCTAATGTGTCTGTCCATAAGCAAGTAGAGTAATAACAAACACATAAATACATTTTTCGTAAAGTACTTCTCATGTGGCCAATAAATATGGTCTGATCTGTTTTTCTTCTTCTGATATTAATAAAATGAGAATTATCAATTGATACAGCTTCTCGTGCAAGTATGTATGGTTCAGAAATATTGACAATGAATAAATGAAGACAGGATTGATGCCTTTGGCATGTGAATATAAAGAAACCGTGTTTTATTTCTTGGTGATACGTCGTATCATCACTTTTTTTTTTCTGAGTGCCAACCTAAAGGAAATTTAAATAACCAAATGGTCAGAGGGTGTCCGACAAAGTGGATGGTGCCGCAGTAACCTAATGAACAAATAGTCAAGCAAAATGAATTAAACAGGTTACTAAAACACTTACCTTGCCTATTAATAAAAATATATTTTAAAAAGTATATATAAAAAAACATACAATAAAACTAAACAGGACAATTCTCCACGTATCGGTTCAAATTGAACCCTTTTCAAGAGACAAACAACAGAAAACAACAAAATAAAAAACAAAATAGATGACTAGATTTCATCAAGCCCCGTCTCCATAGCGCAGGGATGGCAATGCCTATGGAGACGGGTCTTGGTGAAATCTAGTCATCTATTTTGTTGTTTTCTGTTGTTTGTCTCTTGAAAAAGGTTCAATTTGAGCCGATACGTGGAGAATTGTCCTGTTTAGTTTTATTGTATGTTTTTTTATATATACTTTTTTAAATATTATTTTTTTTAATTTATAGGCAAGGTAAGTGTTTTAGTAACCTGTTTAATTCATTTTGCTTGACTAAAGAAAATTTCCTGCCCATGAATGCAATAATTAGTATGCGTCAGAGACCAATGATCAGTCTCATCAGCCACTATGTGAACAGTTATTTTTTAGAAGGACTTGCTTTCTTTAGAGCCTGAATAACTTTCTTGAATGTTAAAATAGAAAACATTTTATTGTGGAGCTAGTTGTGCTGTAGCTTCGATTAAACATTATATAATATTTTTGTGGTACTGACGTGGTATTTTTGGTATTTTTGGTATCAACCCAGAATTTTTACTGTAGCGATTTTCTAGGCAATATAAATACGTTCAGTACAGTCCGGATGTACAATTGCCTGTAACGGAGATCGAACTCGGTACCTTGACCATCACAGACGGGCCCTGTACCACTCCGCCGAAGGACATATATGATATAAGGACATATTTGATATGGCTATATCATATAAATCTATATCATATAATTCAGAACTGTGTATCCACTCAGTTTAGCTGTGGTTTCTATGATTTCTATGTGCTCAAATATGAACGCTTTAAGATTTATTGAACGCGCTTTAAGCTCATTTTAACGTGAGTCTGAATGTTCTGTTATTTCAGGGCGTAAAGTTTTTTTTTTATAAACTGTTTCATGGTGTATTTTCATGGTCGATGGGAAAGAAAGGGAGAGGGCTAACGCTAAAATTGTGCACTATTTTTGGAGTACATTAACATTTCTGCAGTAAAAGCACTGTATAGAAGAATAGGGAGAACTTCGTGGAAAAAGAAGAAAACAAAAATGGAGGTTCTGACAACGCTATATATGACCAAAAATACTATTAAAGGAAATAAAAATCCAACAAATGAAGTATTTTGAAGATATTAAAAGACATGACACTTTTGAAGAGATTACTTGCGGATAGAGTTGGGGGAGACAAGAAAAAAGAAGGCAGATACGAGTGGGAGTTAAACAAGGTTAGTCTAGAAGATTGCACCACCAAAGATGGAGACATGGGACATTGACGATCATCGCAATCAGCTTTCGTTTATGATACGCCATTTAGTGATATTTCTAAGTAACTCCCCTTTTATGTCCACCTCATTACTAAGTAATCCCCCTTTAATGTCCATCTCCCAACACCTTCATTAATTTCTCTAGCTGTGGCCTTTCTTGTAATAATAATCAGGGATGAATAAATAAATAAATGTAGGGCATCAACCCCTTAGATAAGGTTGGGGGAGGGTGTGTGTGTTCTAACGTATACACCCCCTCCGCCACCCCTAACCACATCAGAACACGACTTTTAGTACTAGTATTTTCCACAAAAAAGATCATCAAATAAAGAAATTTTCAAATCAAAACGCACGAATGATTTTTTTGTGATTTAAGTAAACCGCTCCCCTCCCCCTTCCACGGCCACCTTAAGTCAAACTTATATACGGTACTGGCGGGCATATATAGTTATCATATTAAGAGAGTGTACTATATTTGGGATTAAATTGTGGATTAAAACATCATGTAAACTCTTCTTCTTCAGCGCTCATTCTCAAACTCCCGCTGGATCTGTAGCAGGGCAATGGTCCTACTAGATTTCCAGCAGAATGTAGTCCAGAGAATGGAAATGCGTTGTGTCGCCGTTTTATTTGCGCCAATTGCCCAACACATCCGTCTTCGGTCGTAACACTTTCTAAATGAAGAAGCAAAAAATATACAAATTTGCGATTTTCCTCAGCTTTGGATTTCAAATCTCTTGTAGATTAGCACGATGTAATCCGGAGAATGGTATGCGTTGTCACAATTTGAGAGATAAATCGGAAGTCTTGAAAAGTATAAATGCTTAGAAGTTGGTTTTTTTTTTTGGGGGGGGGGGGGTTTCATCATTTATATCAGTGTTACCCAACGTGGGACAAAGGCTCCACAGGGAGGCAATTTGATTATTCAGGTTGTGGAGTTTGGTTTTTCAAGGGGGATTCAGGGATATTCAATTTTTGAATATTAAAAAAAAATATGTATATTTTACATAGGGGAGCATCAGAATTTTAGAAAGACTTAGGTGGAGAATGGTTAACAAATAAAGGTTGGGAAACGCTATTTATATTCTTCAGAACTTATGATTTATCCCGTCTAGCCATTATTATGTGAATAAGGACAGTACAGTTTTTTAATCCGTAGTGATAAAAAACTTAAATGATTTCTTGATAAAGATCTATGTGTGGATATAATTTAATTGGTAGCATATCCTTTCCAGGACGTAGCTATCAACCCAGCATTTGTTGGCTGTGGTGATTTTCTAGGCAATATAAATACGTTCAGTAGGTTGCCATTGCTTTCTGAACGGTCCGGATGCACAATTGACTGTGGTGAGGGTCGAACTCGGTACCTTTGCCGTCACAGACGGGCTCTGTACCACTTCGCCACAGAGCCGGATGTGTGCTATATTGTGTGAGAGAGACCCGTGATTAGCGATACTTCAGTACCATGTTTGAAGTTTCGTCTGTTCGATTACAAATTTGTTGCAGTTATCGATTATCTGTCATAGTCTACTGTTTAACTACGATATATACTCCTTTTTGCCTGAAATCCGACTTCAGCATGTCTTCAGGGTCACGTAGACACTCGTGAGATGGGACACTCAACTCCACGACAAAATATTCTTAGTCGCCTCTTACGACATGCGTGGTAGGTAATAGGATCGCTACTATTTTTTTCCTCCTCTGGCCCCGACAATGCTGCGATTCAAGGACTTTGAAAATACCCCCCAGAACAAGCAGAAGGGGCGCTAAAACGGAATGTTTAAGAATGTCAGCAACCACGAGATACGCGAACCGTCTGCACGTTTACTCTTCGTTGCGTACTGTGAATGTTTCTAAGCATCTACGAGTTTACCCATGGTTAGTCAACGTTACTTCAGAACCTTACAAGCTGGAAAGTTGAAAATTAATTATACTCGAGTTTGAGAGTGCATGTTACAGCAGATGTGAAAGCGTTCATCCATCACATGATGATGATGACCACCTGTTACATCCACTTTATGAAATTCATTTAGATGCATTTTAAATTGAATTTCAATATGACTATAAATAACGCAAATATCAGATTTAATGGATATCATCTACTACTTTCTTACATCAGAGAAATTCCTTTTCCATGTCCAGAATAAAGGAGATTTGATTTTAAATATGGTTGGCGAGAAATGATTATTATGGACTATTATCAACCAACAGAGAATTGAAACTGTCAATCGTCGTGTAACTGCGGATATTTTAATATATAAGTATATTAGTATATATATATTAGTAAAATCAACATGAGAAAATATTAGACAGTTTGACAACCTGGCACTGCAGGGAAATAACAACGATCTGTCTGTTCTTGTCGTTTTGGCCTCTTTCTCTCTCTTCTCTCTCTCTCTCTGCCATCTTATCTCTCGTACCATCTCATTTTGCTCTTCCCTTACATTATGATTGTTTGTAATATTAATTCTCTGTTGCCACTTTTGAGGTAAGTATTTTTAATTTATTTTTAATTTGCTTTTAATTTACTTGTTATTATATCGTTTCCTTTTTTCATCTCATTTTCTTCTATCCACTTTCCCCTCCTAACTTACTACTATTTTCTCCCCATACCTTCCTCTCTTCTGTCATGCTTTTACATCTTTGCTTCTTCCATTACCTATCTGCTATTGTCATCCTCTCCTCCTTATTATAAACATATCTGTCTCCGTGTAGGATTTGTTTTGTTGTGCTCGTTTGTCCTGATGAAGGCTTTTTAGTCGAAACGTCGTATGTCCCTGTATCTCGTTGTTGGGTTGTTTTGTGTTTTATTTTGGTAACACATCTACCTATTTTTGTTTATCTTGACTTGATACGTAATACTGTAGAGAGCTGTGGAGAGCCATGATCGCCTACGCCATCTGGCTATGGCACCTGATGATGATGATTATTCAGAGGGAGATCGGAGAACCTATGGATGTGACATGCATGTATCGTTGATAATATATATACTAACTAATAATTAGAGGCATTAGAGTCATATATTATACGTTCGTAAGGAACTGAGAAGCATTATTCTGGCAGCCAAAGTCGTTGGACAAGACGGGTTTGGTTTGATTACTTTTGATAGGAATGTAAATAACGTACAGTGTACAAATAGTATATATAATAATACACATTATATGTACAAAATTACATAAGTAATAAAAGTAGCAAACAAGTTACTTAACAGAAAAAAAATGAAAACATATTTACCAATAGTTCTAATATCCAGGGAACTGTCGGAAATGTCAGTCAGTTCTGACGTCACGTCAGTTTCTTCATAAATAACATCTGCATTATCTATATTTTCATCGTTCATGGCTATATTTTTATTATCCTTCGTCTTATCCTCATTGAATAGTGGATCTCCATACTCCTCAGGTAGTGCCATCTCCGCTGTGGACGCACTTACATCCATTGCCATCGTTACCATCCAAACGAGTATGAGGATAATGATACAGTGAATACACACGTTTAGTGCTAACATATTTTGATTACTCAATACTCTAATTTGACGAAATGAATAAATATCTATACCATCTAATTTATTCGTACCGTCTAAATTATGAGCCATCTATTTTAAACTACATTACTTTAGAATGTGCACGCAAAACGATACTTTATTATTACCAGCATACATTTTCTATTAAACACAACTGTCACATATTTTATGAATATTTTAAACGCCATTTATTTCACTGATGGTAATAGCCGTTTTAACATATTGTTAGGTACTAGAATGAGGGATAAAAGTTGTTAGACATCACAAACATAAGGTGAGCTGGATATCCTCATCCCTTGCACCCTCCCTCGATCACTCTCACTTAGTTTCTGTTAAAAATTTGACTCACGTTATCGATAGCAGAGCTCTCACTCATTTCACGTGTTTGACAGTGAAGTCTGGGTCCTGACTGCTTGGCGTGTTACTTTAATTTTAATAAAGTAAAACAATATATACTGTTTCTAAATAGTTACGCTAGACTACAGTTTATAGTTTACTCCTCTCAATAACCCATGCTCGAATAACATGATTTTTTGCATGAGATATGACATTTTACATGCCCCTCCCCACCCCCATTATTGTAAAGTGTAAAATCATGCACTTAATTTCGTTTCAACATGTCGTATGTAACATGTAATGTCGTATCAACATTTGTTTACACATTTTCTTGATGATTATGTTATTTTATCCCTGAGAATTGTGTTATTATAATTTAAATATTGGATGACATATTATGAATTATACGTATGTCGACAATTTTCATGCACATTGGTTCCAACAATACATCTTTACATTTAATGTAATGTATACACCTTTAATATCTCTCGATTTTTTCTAGATTTAAAGCCAGTATACTGGCGATTGGTCCTAAAAGAGTGAAACACTCCTAACACTCTTTTTAAAACTATTTTGCATCGATCGGTCGAGTGTGGAAGGAGAATAGAAGGGCAAAGAAATTCCTGGACTGACAGCATCAAATAATGATTTGGGCATGATTTTTCTATACTCGTACGAAGAATGAATACATTGGTGTTGGGGGAGCGGGGCTTTTGTGCTGATGTCTTCAATATTGCACCCCTACAACCTTAACGGGTGATAGGTCTTATTATACAAACCACAACCAACAGTGCTACTGTCCACGAATATGGAGGAAAGTAAGAAGGAGTAATTACGGTACAGTGAAGATGATTATATGGCACAAAATATAATTATATATTTATGTGCTATATGTTATGGTACTCACACAATCAGTATTACATGTTGGTGGTGTCACCGTCTAGTTATTGAGAACCCCTGTTATATACATTTAAATAAGTTTAGATTACATATGCAAAGGGACACTATCCATGAAATTCATTTTTACTGTTTTCAGTTCTCTTAACGTCCCTGTTAGCTATCTATCTATATGACGTGAACTTTATAGAACGTTGACCTCACTATCATTCTGTAAGTCTCTCGATTCTGTGCAAGCTGCTCAGACTTATAGTGTTATATTCAGAAGGTCTTCGATGTCCTGTGCCCATCGAAGTCTTGATCTGCCTCTTTTTCTCTGTCCTGGAGCTTTTCCCTTCATGATGAATCTTTCTAAACCATTGTGTATTTTGATGACCAAAATATATTAGCTTGCGGTTTTTTTTTTACAATAGTTTTGAGTCCTTCTATTTTCAGGTATTTTCGGGCGCCTGTGTTGGTTCGTCTTTCTGTCCCTGATATTATTATGACCATTCCAGCACATTTCATTTCACATGCTATTTTCTTTTCCATTGTGAATGTCATTGTCCATGTCTTACAGCCAGCCATATGTTGCTATTGTAAAAACATAGTTTCTTGGGAGTTGTAACTTTGTTTTATTGTGTGCCACTTGCCATATATTGTTCATCTGTGATTATGTGATGTTACTTGTAGGATTATTGCTAATCTCGTTCTGCTCTCTGCTGAGCTATCCCCTGTGTTGATGATGGACCCAAGGTATTCAAAGCTGCTGACATTTTTAGTTTGGTTTTTTTTGGTCAAAACCCTGATAGATAGAAAATTTAAAAAAAACGTTATAGGACATTGTTATAGCTTGGTCATTAAGCCAGTTGCCATGTGTTCGCGTGATCAAATATTCGATACCGGGCCGTAACATCTTGTTTACAGGTGCATTGATTCTTGTGGGTTATCTCTTGACCCTGCGAGAGTTACGTGCTAAGCGTGGTACTCTCGGCACGTATCGTGCTGTTGTATCGAGAGATTCGAAATTCATGTGGAGAAATCCGAATACAATGTAGGCAATCCTTTACACCTTTTGATTCATTTTTATCAAAGCCTGTCTAGAGCACGTAACTCCGTATCTTAAGCCAAGATACCACCAGATGTAAATAATGTCATTTTATGTTTATGAATGAAAAGGTTGCCAAGCCAAAGTATGGTTTCAACTTCCTCAATTCTAGACATATTCATACGTCCTAACACAATCATGTTGACTCGTGTATATTTTGAAAGAACGTGATTTACCCAATTGAGGATTTAGTCCCCTAATTCCATCCAGCATACTCAGACAACAAGATTGCATTTCCACCTCGTAAAAAAGATGGAAGTATTACTTTTAATTCTTCTTCTGGAGACATTTTCTGCTAGTCTTCACGAAGTTTCTTCTTCTTCTTCAGCGTTCATTCTCAAACTCCCGCTGGATCTCTCTTATAGCAGGACCATGGTCCTACTAGATTTCCAGCAGGATGTAGTCCTGAGAATGAAAATGCGTTGTGTCACCGTTTTATTTGCGCCACTGGCCCGACACATCCGTATTAGGCGGTTCATAGAGGTTTAACCAGCAAAAATTTGGAATTGGGGGGAGGGGGTTGTTGAGGAGAAACAACATTTCCGCTTAAGTAAATAGAAAACATAAGCTAAGAGAAATGCTTCCCCCCCCCCAACCCCACTCCTCATCCCAAATTTGTGCTGGTGGTTAGGGGAAAAAAAGGGGGGGGGGCATTTCTCGTAGCTTATGTTTTTTTATTTACCTAAGTGGAAATGTTGTTTCTCCTCAATACCCCCCCCCCCCCCAATCCCCATCCGCACCTATGAGCCTTCGGCTAGCAGACAACACTTTATGATGATTTTGACCCTTAATAGCATGGATTCTCAAACAATGTATAGGCTGTCTACAAATTATGTCAGCAATTTGGGGGTGAGTGGGTCTGTAAAAGTTTGACAGTTGTAAAGTTCCCTTCAACAATGTTGCTTTTATCCCCAGTTAAATTGTTTGAATTTGAAACATTTCTATAGAAATGAGAAACAATATATGCCTATCTGTGGTTTTTTGTGTGTACTTTTTCTGTATACAAAAAAAATGTTAGGTGGGGGAGGAATTGTAAGTTAATTAAACAGGGTTATCCATGAATTCTTTACGCTGTTGGCAGGGGAGTGGGAAGTGGTCAAAAATTGGCTATAATTTGTGGACATCTTTATATGGACATCCCTTAGACAGTACTCATTAGGGCAATATGATATCTCAGTAACGTTGTGGTTAAGCCGTTCGCCTCGTATACACGAGGTCGCTGATTCAAATTCAGCTCCTGGTGTCATATGTACATTTTATTGGAGATCCTTGTGGATGATCATCGAGTGAGCTATGGAACTACGTGATTTGATTAGTACTCTCGATAGACGATGCGCCTCTTTATTGAGAGGGACAGAGCACTACGTGTGTATGGGGAAACAAAATGATAATGATATCAATAGTCTATTCAATTTATATACTCTGGAACCAACAGGACAATACTGTATCCAGATTTGTGGGTTTATAGCAAGAGAGGCCAACATGTAGCCTACTAATTGTCTATTGTCTATCCCCAGGTGGTTTGAGCTCGAGTTTGTGTTCTATCGCCAGATGTGTGGCCTCGGCTGTGCTATGACCGTGTCTGTGCAGGATGTCTCTGCCGTTTTCTATCCGTCTTTTCCGTGGTCTTCCTCTGGCTTGTACCATGATCTAATTTGGTTATATGCTTGTACGGGCAACTTTTCGTGATGCATTCTCATAATATGGCTAAACCACGTGATCTGTTCTCTCTCTGTGTAATCTGTACAAGATATTATACCTATTCTTTCCTGATATATTCATTTCGCAATCTATCAAGCCCGGTGATCCCGGCAGTTTTCCTCAAGCATTTGATCTCACATCTTAAAGAAATCTTAAAGATTTCTTTTTTGTATTTAAACCATGTTCCTATGAAAAAATATAGAAGTTAACCGACAGTAAAATAAACACTTCTTTCTTCTTCTTCGCTTCTGCGATCGTTATTACTCCTGCAGATTAGCAGGTTACAATCCCCAAAAACATAATGTGATCGTGAGTATCATCTATGGGATGGGACAGCCAACGTTACCTTCAAAACCTCCTTCGTCGTCCCTTACCACATGCATGGAAGGTACCATTTTTGCTATTCTTGTTCTCCCCTATTGGACCTAGGCAACATGATCGATCTTTCTTCTAATCGTTGTAAGCTTGTGCTTTATTTCAACAGGGTTAACGGAAAAAAAAATATTTTTTTCTTTTTCTCTGGCATCATTCTTTCAAACTTTTGTACATTATTAGAATGCAATATTCAGAGAACGGAATATGTTGCGCCATGATTTACATGCTAGCTGTGATATCTGCGCCTTTGTCATGACATCCGATATGTCAATTTCAAAATGAATATAAATGTAAATCCTTAGATCAGGATGACCTAGAATCACATGATAATATGACGTCATTTGACATCATGGCCGACGAGTTGTCTGTTTCCTTTCACGGTACCACTAAACATTTGTAATTTATTGTATCAGCACATTTTACTTGCATAATTGTTAAACGATCGTGCATATATTTTTTATTTAGTTTATTATAATAAAGTATGATTGAATTAGATGTGAAACGCATTTTTTAAATCCACTTTCTTTAATTCTAAACTCATAAAATTAAAATACTTTTTTTTTTTAATTCAGTCTTCTAGTCGTAGCCGTAGCTAGATTTCAAGAGATCATATCATATAAATATAGGCCTAGGTACTATATAAACTATCTTGTATTTAAATATTCACTATTATTCTTCGTTTCCAATAGATAGGTTCTTCTCGTTATTTTTCTTATCTAGCAGTGGTTCATAGAAACTTTCTTATAATCGAACCGCTGTCGCATCTCCATTACTCATTAGACTGTCACAGAAATCTGACAAATGGCAGCTGACGAGTTGACAATCTAACAAAACACAATGCTAACATTTAGAATACTCCGATTTACAGTCTTTCCTCGTGAATATAATATATTTATATTGTTTTATAATGATAATTTATGCTTAGTTATTTAAGGCTCTTGTCCATAGAGGTATGAGATAATCTTGCTTTTAATGTTTATTCCATTTCATCATTTCCTTGTAGCTTCAGTGTATATGAGAGATTTCTAGTTGAGGATTCCAGTGGTTCTCAACATTTCTGCATATGTCTACTATGTTTGTTGCTTCATTCAGATATACACATGGGGGGGGGGGGTTGACTTTTGGCCAAGTTCCTAGTACTAAAAGTTATTTTCCAATTTGCTAAGGGGAAGAGGGTTTTCAAACCCACAGCCACCACCACTACCCATCCCCCATCTACTGGTCTGCCTATAACCAATATAATTTCTTACAAAGACATAAACAAATTGGATATGCATTATGCAGGCATTGATATGGGAACAGGATGCCATGGATCATGTTGCATATAGGGAAAAGACCAGGATTGACATAAAGACAAAGGAGAAACTAATAGCAGATTGTTCAATGGTTGTACTTCTAATAAGGAACATGATGGTACAAGTTAGCCTGCATTTCCTTGTACATATTGTGGGATACTCTTTGTAGTTCAGATTGAATGGGTTAAGAATCACATCCATAATTATTATGGATTATATTTCTAATGACCTTGTCATTAGAGGTGAGAAAGAGAGTTCTGCAGTGCTATATAACCCCTATACTAACATATGGGTGCGAGTCTTGGACAATAAACAAACTGGAAAGTGGGAGATTGGAGGCAACGGAGATGTGGTTCTACAGAAGAATGCTGAGAATACCATGGACTGCCAGAAAAACTAATGTAGAGGTGTTAAAAGAGTTAAATGCGAAACGGACCTTAATCAACAATATAAGAAAAAGGCAATCTTCTTTTTTTGGCCACTTCATGAGACAGGCAGATTTAGAGAACATAATCACAACAGGCAAGATTGAAGGCACCAGAGACAGAGGGCGACAACGTGAGAAAATATTAGACAGTTTGACAACCTGGCACGGCAAAGAAACAACAACGACTTTGATACATAATACTGTGGACAGAGAGCTGTGAAGAGCCATGACCGCCTACGCCACCCGGCATGGCACCTGATGATGATGATATTTCTTATAGCAAGACAATACTATCATCTGAAAAGGCAAAGTACCAGCAACAGCTATATAATTATGGGAGCTGCGTAGCATAGTGGTTAGCAAACTGACTTTGCATATGAGTGAACCTGGGTTTTCTTCCCCCCCCCCCCCTCCTCCCAGGTTATTCATTTTTTTCCCTCCCCAGCAATAATCTGCGACCTACTAGTGGACTATATGCATATAGCACCAGTTGAGAACCACTGGCCCACCCGATCCACTATGATACATACAGATCATGACAATATAAATTGAAGATATATACCCAGTACTAAGCAATCCCTCTATAATGTGTACTTTTATAACAAATTATCTATTTAGGAACACTTTAAAATGTTTATTCTTCATTGCTGTTTTTTTTTGTGGTCAATATAACAAATTTCTGTAGAAACATATTTTTTTGGGTCTGGAACAAGTTGTTAATTATATATATATTGGATTTGGGTGCAATATGAAATGTGCAGATTCAACTACAATAGAGAGGGATTACATTTTTATGTGTTCTTAATACTGAATCCTCGCTTGAAGTGGTTTCTGCCTTATGCACAGTATTCGGCATGAAGGAACAAAGATAGATAGTATTGAATGTAAAATTATATTTTCCAAAGGTAAAGGAGCCTTGAACCCTAAAAATCAAATTTTCCCCCCATATTTACCGTTCTGGTAGAATACACCTGACATCACAGCTAGAGGCTGGAGTATTGTAGGGTTTGAAACCACCCTTGGAGAAGTAGAATAACATTTTGTAGTTACATCACCTGTGTTGCTAAGGTCCAAAAAGGGAGCAAAGAATAGTGACACTGTTACTTGCCTTGCATGTTGTAATAGGTGACTAAGGAGGTTTGGTGGTGGAGTTAGCTCATCCCATAGCGGTCAGAGTAACTTGGATATCATGCTGAAGTCAGGCCGAAAGGTGCAAATAATGCAGCGAAGCTGTAAACCATGATACACATGATACAATGCATTTCATTCTCTGGTATAAATCTTGCTAGTCTGCAGGAGTTTGAGAAATAAACATTGAGAAGTATTCTTTACATTTTTCTAGGCAAACATTCTCCTTGTAAGTCACATCTACCACCCTGCTTACAATATTCTCACCTTAAAAGAGTCTTATCTACCACCCTGCTTACATTGCTATGTGATCATGATTTAGGACTAACTTTACATCCGCTTCTGACTTCCCTCTCAAATAATCATCATGAATTTTGTGTGATTTCTTCCAAGGGGTATAGAGTACATTATGCTGTTGTTCAATTTACGCCATGTATGCCTAGGACATCCAATTTCAGCATGCTTTTAATTCATGTGAAGTTTCCTAGCCTCGATAACCTTCCCTTCTGTCAACATAAAACGTGTATATCAACTCTACACCATAATAATTTATCACCTACTATGCCATTGGACTATGCATGCCAAAAAATCTTCACGGAGGTAACTAAGTAAAATTATTTCACAGACTAAATTGCTTGGAAAGTTTAATGGAGAGAATGCCAAGTCACTATTGTCTAATACAAGTCACCATTATACATTAACCTCCCTGCACAGCGCTGAGAAACAGATGCATAGATTTATCTTTAAATGTCTGGGTTTTGGTCAGAAGGTTGTACATTTTTTGTTCAATCAATCAAGTTTTATGCAGAGTGCCGTAGACAATCATGTTTCTCCACAAGTCTCTGTCTCTTGTGCTGTTAATAAGTTTGTTGGTGACATTCTCATGCCACCATGACAACTCTCATCTTCCTCTGTCCCTTCTCCCCTTGATCTTTCCAGTGGTTTCTAAATATTCAAGTTTTGTTCACATCACATGCTCTAAAAATTATGATTGTCTGCTTCTAATTTTTGCCATAATTTGTCTTTTTACTCCAGCATCACTGGGGATGTTTACATTAGTTTTCTTAGCTGTCCATTAAATTTTCATCGTTCTTGTAAAAACCACATCTCAGTAACCTCCAGTTCACATTGAGCTTTTTCTACAACTGTCGACGCTTCACATTCATAAGGAAGAATTGATTTGATATATCATCCTAGCACTGAAATTTACATATGCAGTGATAGTATTCCATTGCATAGAATGTGTTTCCTTTTTTTGGAGATTCTGATTTGGCCTGTGCTATACTCTTCTTTTATCTCATTGCTTGTTTTTAATGTTAAAATGGTGCCAAGATACTTGACTTTATCTGCTTGATTTAATTTTGCATCATTGATATTAATATTGCATTGTGGCTGTGTGTATTTCTTTGAAACAAACATTACTTCTGTTTTCTTCTTGTTTAAACTGAGGCCTTTGTTTTCACATTCTTGTACTACAGTGTCTAACATGGCATGAAGTTCCTATTTACTCCCTGCAATCAGTACCATATTATTAACATATCTCAGATTACCAGTATTCAGATTTTTACCTCCAACTGCTATTCGTGGCAAGTTTTCTATATCTGAAATATTATATAGTATTAATACAT
Organism: Meghimatium bilineatum; assembly: GCA_034231615.1. Taxonomy (NCBI): domain Eukaryota; kingdom Metazoa; phylum Mollusca; class Gastropoda; order Stylommatophora; family Philomycidae; genus Meghimatium; species Meghimatium bilineatum. Next base: position 38,565,540 of record CM067319.1, on the reverse strand, counting down.
TTTTGTTACAGCGAGTAAACATTTATAAAAATTATTTTAGACTATGAATGTCTTAAGATGGACTTACCAAGTTAAGAGTCGATGATTTTGGTCGGTGATTCTCAGCATTTCTTTTGCTTGTGGTCTCCTTTCTAACATATTTTTAAAAAGTTGTTCTGATAATTTTCAGAAGGGCATATTATTATATATCTTTTACTTGTAGCCCACATGGTTACATTTCTGCGACACCTCTTTCTCCCGACAGGTCATGGCCAAAAGTTTCCATTATTTTCTGTGTGATACCCATAAACACACTATGACTCTAAGGGGGAACTTAGGTCCAAATTGAAAACCACTGGTTTACATAACAATGTTTTTAGCATCAAGTTGCTTTATCAGTGCAGCTCAACTCTGTATCTCATTAAGGGTCCTTAAGTCCTGCCATATTTTGAAGTTACTATGAAGTCTGGATTTCCAGACTATGTTCTGGAAAGAATATGTCACCTGATGATGATGAAGGATCGATTATCGTACATTCATGGCAAATGGGGCTAAAGTAACAGTTTTTAATGGCTTAAATTATTAAACAATTTCATGCACTAATATTTTAATCTATCTATAAATCTTTCAGCTTCCTGGGAAGCATAGGTCCTTAACAAAGTGTCCTATTTTTAGCTATTGCTTCCAGCTCTTTTTCATGTCTTACCCATCCTTTATGTAGGCTATCTATTTCATCTATGTATTTCTTAGTCTTCCTCTTTCACTGAGTGTTCCAGAACATCTGTCTTACACTGATTTCTGCTGGTTTTCCTAACTCTTTTAAAAAGAAATAAATAGAATCCATATATAATATAAAACTATAAGAATTGTAACAACAAAATACGAAAAATTACACCACAAACAGAGATGTTAGATGAATATAAATTTTTTGTACATGTATTTCGTTCTACTCACCATCAATTTTACTTGTCTTGAAATGTTAATATCCAATTTTACTAAAGTAGATGCCTTGACTGTTCATTTACTGATCATAATTAATTTATTTGAAGTAAATCTATCAACTGTCAAGTGCTTTATGCCATTTTTGTGTGTGCCATGTCCAATTTCAGAACTGAAAAAAATTATTGTGACAATTTAGGAAATATTCCCAAGTATTGGATTTCCAAAGTTGAACTTTATTCCACTCAGTATTATCATTAGGTCTAACTCTATTTTCTGTAAGAATGTAGTGCAAGATTATTATTGCCGCCATCAGGCCTATCTGATTCTTCAGAAACAACAATAGAAGTGGGAACAGTTTTATAATTTTTTAGCTATTACCTATTAGTTCTAGGCTTATTTCTTTTCCAATTTTAAACAGGTTGGTAATCTCCACTGTCAAAATCTGTTGTTTACTGACACATCACTCGAAATAACATCTCCAATTATAAAACTCAAAAAATAATGAAGCCAGATGTTTGCTAAATGTTTGAGCTCTCTTACTAGTGGAATATGAAGCCATTTTACTAATTTCTGGAAAGTTGAACTTACCGTGTTCAAATTTTAATTTTAAATAAATATGTCATGATTCTAATCACACAGCAACATGAGAGTTTCTTTTCGATAGCCAGATTTCTAAAGTTTAAACTACTATATAAGTTAATAATCAAGGGATAAATGTTCCAGTGTTGGGTAACAACCCTAAACAGGAAGCAGGTGGCTGGAGTAACACCGGGCAAATGTCAAGATAAACAAAAATAGGTAGATGTGTTACCAAAATAAAACATAACACAACCTAACAACGAGATACAGGGACAGACGACGTTTTGACTATTAAGCCTTCATCAGGACAAACGAAAGACAACGGTACAACGAATCTTACATGGAAACAAACGTGGTTGATAGGGAGGAAAGAGGAAGAGAGATAGTGAATAGATAGTGGAGGAAGTAAATAGGGAGCGGCATATTGGGGAGGAAGAGAGTATGGGGAGAAGAAGTGAGGAGGGAAAGTGCACGGAAGGAGGTGAGGAGCGAAAATGAATAAGGTGTGGTAGCAAGTAAAATAAATAAGGTTAAATTAAGATACTTACCTCAAAAGTGGCAACACGCAATGAGTATAACGAATAGATAGCAGAGGAAGCAGAGATGGAGCAGCCTAGCAGGGAGGAAGAGGGTATGGGAAGAAGTGAGGAGGGGAAAGTGCACAGAAGGAGATGAGTGAAAATAGTTAAGGTGTAGTAGCAAGTAAAATAAGATAAATGAGGATAAATTAAATTACTTACCTTAAAAATGGCAACATGCAATGAGTATTAGCATACAGTCGTGATGGAAATGCAAATGAGGATGGTACGAGAGATCAGATGAGAGAGAGAGAGATGGAGATGAAAAAGAAAAAGGAGAAAAGAAAGAAACGACCGAGCAGATATGGGCAGTGGAGAGAACTATAAGTAGGAGTAGATAATGGTGTGAAGAAAATACAGTGATAATACAATGATGTATGCAAGTGAGAGTAAAATATAGGTGATAATAGGTAAAAAAGGAAGAAAAAACTTATCTGATACGTTGAGAACTGGCTAGCTTGAGACCAACAGTCAAACTGGTGGGTCAGGATCAATGGACAATGAAAGCTAGTGAGGCAGTAGCGCCAATAAAATACCAACATGCCAGATTGTCACACCACAGGAAACAAGAGGACTACAGAAACAGCCGCAGGGAAGAAAGAGCGATATAGATAATGATCTAGTAGTACGACGAGAGACCAACTGAAATAATAGGCAGGGCCGTAGAGAAAAACCCGAGGCGGGTAAAAGGGCTGCTCCATCTCTGCTTCCTCTGCTATCTATTCGTTATACTCATTCCGTGTTGCCACTTTTGAGGTAAGTATCTTAATTTAACCGTATTTATTTTACTTGCTACCACACCTTATCCATTTTCGCTCCTCACCTTCTTCCGTGCACTTTCCCTCCTCACTTCTTCTCCCCATACTCTCTTCCTCCCCAATATGCCGCTCCCTATTTACTTCCTCCACTATCTATTCACTATCTCTCTTCCTCTTTCCTCCCTATCAACCACGTTTGTTTCCATGTAAGATTCGTTGTCTTTCGTTTGTCCTGATGAAGGCTTAATAGTCGAAACGTCGTCTGTCCCTGTATCTCGTTGTTAGGTTGTGTTATGTTTTATTCTGGTAACACATCTACCTATATAAGTTAATACTAATTCATTTACAATCAAAACGAAACAAATATAGATAGCATATCTGCATCTTCAATTTCTACTTGCATTTGTTTAGTTCTTTGTATGAGTTTCTCATTGGTGGTCTTGTCATACCATTAAATTTTAATCAATCAAAGTACCGTAAACATCTTAAATATCTCCTTCTTCTGTGTTCAGTCTTTGATAACCAACATGAAAGTTCATGTGATTTCTGCTGGGATTCATGAAGTATGTTGTACTGCTGATTTCCCAACGAAACTGTGTTATTTTCCATCTTCTGGCTCAGTACATAAATTTTTGTAAAAGTCTTAAACTTCCTGTACTTATCATCATTCCAGACCCTTGACAAGATTATCCTGCCATCAGACATCACTGGTGATCTACAAAATGTCAGGGAGGTCCAAACTTTTAAAGGTGGTACTGATAGGAGATGGTGGGGTTGGCAAGAGCTCATTGATGAACAGATTCGTAAGCAACAAGTTTGATTCCCAGTCATTTCATACAATTGGAGTTGAATTCTTGAACAAGGACGTCACTGTAAGTACTATTTATATCACATATTTTGGTTGTATTTTTAGTATTGTCCAGCTCTGTGGTGGTCTGGTACAGTAGCGCGTCTATGACCGCCAAGGTACCAGGGCTCAAATCTTATGATGGGGGATGTGTGAATAGGTGCTGACTGAGATTGATTCTTGATTGTTGATGTTAGATGTAGACTTATGCTTATCATTATCAATTTGATGTTGACTATTCTCATTCATTACTAGGTCTATGGTGTGGGGGGAGAAAAACATGCATCAATTAGGTCTATACTCGCCCGTGTGTTGCCGGGGCCTGAAAGGGAGGCAAAGAATAGCAACACTGTTTACCTTCCATACATGTCGTAAGAGACGACTAAGGAAGTTATGGGATGGAGCTGGCTATCCCATTAAATTATATGGTCAGTGACCCAAAGTCATGCTGAAGCCGGATGTGTCAAGCTGAAAGAATCAGATATCGCAACAATGCTGTAAACCATGACACAACGCATTCTGTTCTCCGGACTATATCCTGCTAATCTGCAGGAGTTTTGAGAACAAATGCAGAAGGAGAAGAAGAAGAAGGTCTATACTACAGATTGATGATCATTGCTACTTCACATTCTAAATACTAAACTAAATCCCCATCAACATCTGATTCAATAAAATTCTCTGAGTTTCTATTTTAAAAATTGCATATCATCATCATAAGTAGGTCCATTTTTACTGAGTATTGACGAAAATTTAAGGTCATAATAAATCTTTTGCAGTTTGGAAACAACAGCTGTAAGAAATGATCGGAAAATGACACTGTGAGCCAATATTACCGGTAATCACATCAGTACTAAATTTTGCATATCTATTCACATGGAATCGGTAATGGACATCAATCTAAATGACCGTGTGTCAATCGGACGAGAAAGGCCGCTGCGGTAATAAATATATAGCTGCCAATATAGCCTGCTAAGGGATTGAGTGGGCTAATATACACTTAACCCTCTATTACACCATTTAAGATTTTTCATGATAAAAATATAATTACTGGATGTTTCAAGAGTATTTGTAGGTATTTTACGGATATTTCAGGTATGCATAATATGTAAAATAAAACAAAAGTTGAAAAAGTTGTATATTAATGTTTGTGCTCTGTGGCGGAGTGGCACAGAGCCCGTCTGTGATGGCTGTGGTACCGAGTTTGATCCCGCAACAGGTAATTGTGCATCTGGACAGTTCAGAAAGCAATGGCAAACAACTGAATGTATTTATATTGCCTAGAAAATCACTACAGTCAAAAAAGCTGGGTTGATGATTATATGCTGAATAGGATATGCTGCTTAATAATAATGGGCATGATACGTTTTTCTCTATAATCTGATTTTTTGGAAGGAAAGTACTATATTTTTAGTAAAACGGAATGCCATAATAAACTAAAGTAGTATCAATAATGACTATTTCATTTCAGAAAACTGACTAAAGTGAAAAATATACCTTGTAATGCACAGAAACTTTTTATTTACACAATTTAAAAAAAAAAAATTAAACATTTAAATCTTTCTTCTTTTTGCTTTATACCCTTTTATGTCTTGCAGCTTTAGGGGTAGAAGAGTTCTCTGGAGATGGCTTTTTGTGTGCTTCATATACATTTGCTTTTCTGAGAACTCTCCATGTTTCCTACAAGCATTTTGTTCTATGCTATCGGTTTGCTAGATCAGTCAAAATGTAGTGCAATACATTTAAATGCCTGCAGAATATCATACAAGTCATGTATTATCTTGAAGATTCATCGAAAACATCTGACATTAAAAGGAAATAACCGATAAAACTGTGAGCACAACAAATAAGGTAAGATGTATGAGTTGAAATGGTTTTGTAAAAAGCTACACTGTGTAATATAAGGTTAAGTACAACTGGTATACTTTAATATTTATTCCTCTTTTTTGTATCATTTCAACCACATTTAGGTTGGAGGTGACAAGTATACTATGCAAATATGGGACACGGCAGGTCAGGAGAGATTCAAGTCACTTCGAACACCCTTCTATCGAGGTGCGGACATCTGTTTGTTGACATTTGCTGTAAATGACAGAAAGAGTTTTGAAAATCTTCCCATGTGGAAACGTGAGTTTCTGTATTTTGCTGATATCAAAGACGGTTCTCCATTCCCATTCGTTATTCTAGGAAATAAAGTTGATATGCCAAACCGGGAGGTGGAGGAAAACTTAGCCCAGACTTGGTGTGGTTGGAATGGAAATGCACCATACTTTGAAACAAGTGCGAAGGATTCTATAAATGTTGAACTTGCATTTGTTTCTGCGGTGTCTCGTTTTCGAGAACTGGAAGATCAGCTTGATGTCAAACCCATGCAGTCAAAGCCAGTTAATTTGGGTCAAAAATCATCCTCCGATTCTGGATGTTGTAGTTAATCCATTCATCATCATCATCATCATTATTAGTCTTTCTGGTGCTTGAAAGGGATTCATATGCAAAATGTAAAATATGTTCATTGTCATATGAATTGTCATAGAAAATGTAGGCCACCCGAGTGATAAAATAAGAGTTGTTTGGACTAGATTTGAGTTTGTGATTATGTTGCATTTTTGTACTTGACATTGAATAATAGTAATTAATTAGCAGTGAAAAATGGCAGTTGATGGTGCATGTTTAGTTTCTGACATGTTAACCCTAAAACTGGGTTACTATACTCCAGTTTATGACATGTTAACCCTAAACCTGGGATACTATACTCTAATTTATGATATGCTAAAACTGGGTTACTGTACTCTAGTTTATGATATGCTAAAACTGGGTTACTGTACTCTAGTTTATGATATATTAACCCTAACCCTGGGTTACTATACTCTAGTTTATGATATGCTAGCCCTAATCCTGGGTTACTATACTCTAGTTTATAACATGCTTGAATGATTTACATATTGAAGAACAAATAGTACACACATTTATAACATGCAGTGACATCATCGGGAAAGTTCCATGATACTTCTACGCAAGGACGAATTCCCAATACATCATTTATGGAAATTCACTTCAAACATTTTCAATATTTTGCATATGAATCCCTTCCTGGGACTGTCTTTATTTCTTGTCAATTATTCATATTTCCAGCCTATCACATATTGTAATGTAGTCTATGTTTCTGCATGGTGGACTTTAGAACTCTGCGTTAAAAAAGGGTAATTTCCGCATGCCACTTCATTCTCTTTTTGCCTTTACACTCTATTCTATCTATCTATTCGCTAAACCCTTTAATGCCTTTCATTGTCAGGGGTAGAAGAGTTCTCTGGCGATGGCCCTTGTGTATGTAGAGCATATTATGGAATTTGTTGTCTCTTTTATTTCGGTGGTCCATCGTTTTTGAGGTCGGCTTCTAGGTTTATTAATGGAAGGTATTTGGAAAATGCAATCATTTGTTTGTTTTTAAAGCTGTGTGTATAATGTTTGTGTGTGGAAATAAATAAATAGTTACTGAGTGTAATGATGTCAGTTTTGTTGGTGTGTATGTGATATCTGTGAACTAAGATCTCTGACCAGGCCTAGAATTTTTGTGAAAAATTCTGATACATACAATCCGAGATGCATGCCACTTCCTAGGCCTAGATTACTCTGCTGATATTTTATAATAAAACTACTTGTTCATATAATTTTCATCTTTGTAAACAAACAAACCATGTCGATGGAACTAAAATTATCGGCTACGAAAAAGACATCTGAATATAGAAAAAATGGTTGTAATTTTGAAAAATTTTGATGGTTTATATCAGCAGCTAAACACAGTCACAACTGATCTGTAACACATATTTAATTAAACACTAGCGAAAACAGAAGCTAGTTAGGTCTACTTTCATTTCCTCGGTTAACCAGGTGAATATCATTTGTTTACAATCGCAATATTTTTTTTTTAAAGTATGGGCGCCTATATTCGCAGGCAGCTACGGAAAATACATATTATCTTTCGATTATAGTCACTAAGAGTGTTGTAAAGGTTAATTTGTCAGCTAATTTTCTCATTCATTGTTTTGATTAATTTATTGTTTTTGTGGTTTATATCCGACATCTGGCATTGTTAGACTATTATTTTGAATCCTATATGAAAATCAATCCATATTTAAATTTGAAGGCTAAAAGTTATTTAACCTTTAGCGCGCTGTATTTACATTTTGGGCTATACATTTTGCCCAAATTGTGTCATATCTTGATTGCGGACAGCGAAATCTTCCGCCCAGTGCGCTAAACCCAAAACCAAACGAAAAAATCCAGATTGGTAATTTTTTGACAGAATGTTTTGGCAACATAAAGTAGACAATTCATCTAACTTCCTGTTTCTATTGTTAAAATGGCGATAAACAATGTTGTGTGATTATGAAATGGAAATCAGAGCTATCTGTGGCATTGGCATTGCGAGGAAGCTACATGACAGTGAATCAAGGTTTATATACTTTTCGTTCATTGTATATTCAGTGAAATCATTATTTATTCGGATTGGAAAGTGAAAAACTTGAGAGGTAAGTTCTTCAAATACATTATTTAAAATATACCATGAGGTTTCCATTAAGTAAAATATATAATATTCAACAGATGTCACAGCTTTCGATCAATCAAAAATATGGTAGACCTAGATCTAGATAGGTCTAAATGTCTTTATTACTTTCTCACACGTCTCATATCACACACACACACACACATAACTTACACCAATATATGCAGAATTTAATTCTTTATTTATATGTGCAAATATTATTTAAATATCTGTAACAACAAAAAAGTTATCGCGATTTCAAAACGGCCACCAACGATTGCAACGAATTTCGCAGCAGGAGAGAAATTACGTAATTGTAAACACAGCGTGCCTAAGGTTCAACCAATTTTTCATGGATGTGAAATATGGGTAATGAACAAGAAATCTGACATTGGGCTGGAGGCTACTGAGATGTGGTTTTTGTAAGGAGTGATGGGCATGGATTTTCCATGTTAGTTGGTTAGTTATTCCTCTAGGGCCAAAGACAGCACATAGGGCTGATGTCATAGATTTCCATGTCTCGCGCTTCATTGCAATTTATTTTAGGTCTTCATTGTTTCTGATACCAATGGTCAAGTGTTCTCTTGCAATAGTTCTACGTAAAGTTTCTCTTGGTCTTTCTCATTTTCACTTGCCCTTTGGTGACCACATCAAAGCTTGACAGGGGAGTCTTTTGGTATCCATTCACAGCGTGTGTCTGATGTAATTCCAGCGACTCCTTTTAATATAGGTGGATACATATTCTTGTTTTGCCTCTTGCCTGACAACTGTGTTTGACTTAAAGTCTCACCAATGGATATTCAGTAGTCGTCTAAGACATTTGTTTCAAAGATGCTTAGTCTGTGTTCTAAGTTTGATGATGTTGCTTTCCAACTTTCGCATCCATATGTTAATGTTGGAATTATACAGGAGTTGAAGATTTTAGTTTTTTGTGTTGTTTCTTAGCATTTTTTAATGCCTGATATTTGATAGTTTATTGAATGAGTTTGCAGCCAGTGCAATACAGTTTAATATTTCTGTTGATGAATCTCCTGTTGTTAATATCTTGCTGCCAAGGTATGTGGAGTTGTTAACTTTTTCAAGTGTTGTCATTGAGTTTGATGTCCGTTGATTTGTTGGTAAGGTCAAATATTTTTGCTTTGAATGTGTTGATTTCAAGCCCAAGTTGTGTAGAGAATAGTTGAAGGTGATTTGTTTTTTCTTGGGCATCTTCATGAGTTGAGCTAAGTAATGCTAGATCATTGGCGAAGTCGAGACCTTCAAGACTTATTTTCAAGACATTCAATACCATGATTTTTATCGGCTGTGCAATTTCGCATGACCCAATCCATTGTAATACTAAATAACATCGGTGACATGACACATCACGTAAGCCAAGAAAATCAATGTATAAGTCCTCAGAGATGCTGGAGTAAAAAGATCAATTAAAGCAACAATTAGAAGCAGACAGTCAAGATTTATAGGGCACATGATGGGAAGATCTAAGCATTTAGTAACCACCGGAAAAATCAAAGGGAGAAGAGACAGAGAGATAAAGAGAGCAGTTCCTGGATGGGTTGGAACTTATTATTAACAAAACAAGTGACAGAAAATTCTGTAGAAACATGATCGTCTAAGCCATTCAACATGGCACTTGATTGATTGAATAATTGAAAACACTTAAAAGACATTCAACATGGCACTTGATTGATTGGTTGATTGAATAATTGAAAACACTTAAAAGACATTCAACATGGCACTTGATTGATTGGTTGATTGAATAATTGAAAACACTTAAAAGGTGTTGAAATTTTTTTAATTTGAGAATAGAGAAACACTTGTCTGAAGATGAGCAATGGAAAACACTGGGAGAGAAACCCACAAATGTATGACCAGCCAAAATTCCAAAGACAACATAAACCTCCTTGGAAGGAAAGACCAGAGTACCGTCATCTGACTTTGCACCCACCATTGTTTGTTTTCATTTTCTAACTGCATGAATTACGAGCAATTAGTTCTTGCTTCCTATGTGCAATTGAAAGGTTTCTCCAAGCTTTCTTTCATACTTAGGAGACTTCAGCTTTCGACTAAGTGCAGTGCCTGTTGAAAAGCCTTCTACTAAGAGAGGGTACTTGCACCCAACATGTACAGCTTAACAATCGCCTGAATAGGATATAGCTGCAACACAGTTAGGGTGTGGGCTGTACACTCCTACTTATGAAGCTGTTGACCATCACCTTTTTAAATATCGAGCTCTGGATCATATTAGAACAATTCTTCTCCCTCCAATGCCTGATAAATTGAACAGCATATATGGAACAAAACAACAGCCCACAAACACATGCATATATCACAGTGACATTGGGTCAGTGGACATGGGCCCATGAACTACTGGTTCCGCAAGAAACCAAGTGGATTGGTCATAGTGGCTGCTCCAGAGCTTTTTTCTTAAATCTGTATTCTCTGACCACTTCTACCACCACTGCTCTTTGAATGCTGGGCAGTTCTGCAGTATGTGTTCAGGGGTTTGGATTCTGGATCCACATGGAGAAGTGGCTCAGCAGTTTGCAGTGGCCTGTTCTTAGACAAATAGTCTGTTGATGTCATTGAAAGCAATTTATTGCATCTGGTTTGTAATCTACTTCCATTTGTTTCTTCTACTTTGACATGTATGTGTTGCAGATTATCCTTTTTGTTTCTCTGTAGGACAATGGATGTCTGTGTCATTTCATTTCACTACCTGTTCTGTGCAGAGAATCAGCTTTCTCATTTACCATAACTGAGGAATTTTTTTAATGTTTTGAGCTATATCTGATGTTCTCATGTCTGGTACTCTGTACTGATTCCAGTAGAGATCTGCAGTCAGTGAATATAGCTATCTTCTGTGGTCTTTGAAGTTCTAGTCCTGTAAGTGCATGATGGAGTGCAATTGCTTCTGGACTGAAGTTGGAGAATTTCCTGATTGGAAGAGTTTTACATATTTTATTCCCATCTTTGAGTGTTATGATTATGCCACTCCACCATTCTCACTGCCCCCCCCCCTCTGCAAATCCGTCTGTGTATACATCTGTTTTCCTTATATCAAATGAAGGGAGACACAACATTGGTTTGTCAACAAGTACATTTTGCTTAATACAGAATACATGCTCAAATGATCTAGATATATGGTTCTCAATGTGGGCTCTAGGGACCACAGTGTTTTGCTGCGAAAAAAATTAGAAATTGGAATGGCATGAACATGTGTAGAACAGCTGCAGAAAGATGATATTTATTTGGATGATATATTAGTAAGAAATATATTAGCAAGCCTTGAAGAAAGCTGACAATTTCTTATTTTTTAGGTGGGGAAATGAGATGGGATAGAATAAAATGTGTCCTGGAAGAAAAACAAAGGCAAAAACAAAGAATGAAAACTGTTGATCTAGAGATCTGTCATAATATGATGTGGCCTGACATCCCAGTATATTTTGTGTGCTTGTTTGTATTGTGTATGCATGCATAGATATATTTGTTTTCTTAATGAAGAAATTGATCTTGATATATTTTGAATGTGATATGTAACCTCTCAGATGTTTTTCCTTCATATCTTTTATTATGACCAGTAATTTAAATTTTTTAATTTTACCTGCTTGTTTTTTTAACTTGCCAGCCTGATTCTATATTTGCCAGCTTGTCACGCAAATATATTTGAGCAGGGAAACTTGGCCCAAAAGTCAAATCATTCCCACCATTAGTTAAAAAATGTTATTGTTATTTGTTATATTGTCCTAATATTCTTATTCAGAATTGATGTAAAAATAAATCTTTTGATGAAATACCACTATAAGAATGTTGTAAATCGTACTATTAAATTGCTCATCAGAATTTGTTATTATCGCTGCATGTAAATGCACATTATTTCTCATTCTCACCCACATCTGTCATCTTGTACAGATTTTTTTACAGGATATTCTCAGGTGTAATTTAATATGCCTGTATTGATCTTTCACATGGTTGGGTCAAAGGACATGAGCCCATTTACTGCTGGATCTTTCATATGGACTTTTTAACTCCTGATGTCTGTAAGGGTTCTCCCTGATCATTCACTCAAGCCTTTGGGACCCTCCTAGAGCACAGTTTCTCAACCTTTTTTTTTACCATGCCTCCAACTAAGTCTTTCTAATTTTCTTATGGTGCCCCGCGTGCCCCCACACTCCCCTCTCTCCCTTCCAGTAACATACATATTTTTTTATAAATGTAATTATTACCTACAATTTTTGTTCACCCCACGTTGGAAACACTGCCATATAATGTTTACTATCTTCAGGTGTATAGGACACAAGGATTTTTAATTTGTCTGTAACTCTGGATATATTTTCAGCCTCAACCCATTTGAAACCCATTTGTCAAAGTCCTCCATAGGTTCTTTTCTCTGTGTGTTCCTAGGTCTTCCCTATTTTTTCTCCACTGTGTGTTCCATGTCATTGATCTTCTAGCTATTTTTTAATAGTTTTCTGAGTGTGTGCCCAATCCATCACTATTTTTCTCCTTAATTTGTGTGTACACCAGATTTCACTACCTGCTCTTCCCATATCTCTTCATTTATTTATTTATTTTGTCCAGCCACCAAATGTTTAGTATTCATCTTCAGCAGTTATTCACAAATGTCTGTAGTTTATGCTGTAAAGTTTTAATCATTTTCCAAGTTTCAGAGATATACAGCAGGACTGTATATGTCTATAAAAGATCATGAGTTTGATGTGTAGGTTTATGTCCTTTGCTCGCCAAATATTTTTTAAAAAGCACAAATGCTGTTCTAGCTTTGATCATCATAGCTTTTATGCCTATTTATGTTTCTCCTATTTTGTCAATAATGCTACCCATTTCAGCAAAATTCTTCACCACTTCGATCACACCTCAGCTATTTATATAGGGCTTTCATGGGTAGTGTTGTTTTAGAAGGCTTCTCTTGACCTGTCATATATTTAGATGAGGATGAAATAATCCCTTTAGCTGTGAGTAGGTATCTTCTGACAAAAGCCCAGGTCTTACTCAGTTAACCCGTCCAATTCCATCCGATCAAGATAAACTCTGGGCTTCATGTCTAGGGCAAGGGAAATAACTCCGCAAAAAAATAAGAGGTGATTGTGCAAGGAAATTAATTTTAAAAATGCAATTAAAATTAATTTTTATGATTCACAGTCCAATTAACAGTTACATTGAACAGGTACTGATCTGTGAACATATCTTTGCAAATTTTTTAAGACAAGTTTACTTGTCAAGTAACATGGAAGAGAAAAAAAATGAACACCAGTTTCATGTTGGCTTCATTTACTTGTCATATTGTTTGCTAATAAATGTTCCAATAAAGGCTGCAAAGCAGTCTCCTTTACACAACATGACATAATTCCGTAACTGCTAACTACTCTAAACATATAGGCCTAGTTCATATAAAGAAAGCCCTAGATATCTGGTGAAGCAGGTTTCCAAAAAAAATGCTATTGTTTTTCTGATTATTTGGGATGCCTTCATACACAACAATGGTTAAGTCTGCGCATGAATGACTCATGTATAAATGCCGAAAGATAGGCCTAGTCGTAATCAAAGCAGAGTAATCTGGATGAATGTTGTTTGTAGGACCAGATTTCTTGTGAAATTGTTCAATATTGACATAGATCAGCTGTGGTGACAATTATCAATCATTATTAGGTCTATGGAGTTAGGGGGGGAAGGACACGCACTTCATCAATTAGGCCTACACTACAGATTGCCATTAATTTCAACTATGCTTACTAAATACTAAACTACTGCCCAATCAACATCTGATTCATTCACGTTCTCTATAATTCCATTTAAAAATTGCCTATCAACATCCTAAATAGGCCCATTTTTTACCAAGTTTTGACAAAAATTGGAGGTCATAATAACCTTTCACTGTTCAGAAACGCCAGCTGTTAGAAATGATATTAAACAACATTGGAAGCCGCCATTACTAGTAATCATGTCAGGGCTAAATTTAGCAACTCTATTTGCATGGAACCAGTAACTGACATTTAAAAAAATATGCGGGTGCCAACGGGTTATCCGGGATTGAATGAGTTAAGTAACCAAGGTAGTGACACCTGAAGTTGTACACGGTTTGTTGCCTCAAATGCAAGGTTATGTTTGGGGAGGGGGGGTGGTCTGTTGTGGTGTTATACATGCATGTTTAGTCCCTGAAGGGAGGCAATCCAATGCAGCAGTATCCTACGACCATGATTTCTTGCCAGGAGTGTATCATATTTTGGCCAACTAGTTCATCTTTCCTCTGTCAGATCTGTTGACCCATCTGTGTAATGGTACACCTAGCATTCCCTGCTACCTAGGAGTCGGCCACAAATGGACAGATTTTCAATATGCACTGGCCTGCATTTGTTCATCATCCATGGGGACCATGAGACAGGACAAAAGTAATCAATTAAGAGAAGACATGCCTTGACACATTTTACGCAGGTGACAGATTTTCACCCTATATCTCCCAACTTTTCTTAGTAGTCTTCAACATGCCTGGAAAAAAGACTTTGGCCTTAATCGTTGTTCCCAGGACTAGAAGTCCAGGCCCCTGTTGACAAATGGGAATCATATATTTAGAAGATGAACTATAAAAATAGAAAGTTTATCCACTTACCAGCACTGCTGGTTGTACTAAATGAATTTAAGTAGTAAGCCAGAGGACAATTTTAAAAATTCTTGAGAGTAACGGGGAATTGGACCAGTCTGTTCAATGGTACCAAATCACCTAGCTAAATGGCAGTTTTCATGGAAATTAGGAGCTATAGTCCGTTCAGATTCGTTTGCCGAGATGTTATGATTTATAATTCAAAAAGTTCTTGATGATTTCACATGAATTTTGGCATACGTTGTTAAAATGTCCATGTCGCGAAAACATATGTGTTACTTGATGTCTAGCTGTAACGGTTATTTGAAAGCGGCGAATTCTTTTGATGTTTGCCCATGTAAATATTATTTCGACCATAAACAAAATATTTTACAGTAATCTAGTGCAATGATGACCCATAGGCGTGTCCACAAAATTTTACATGGTGGCAGGTGTAAAAAATTTAAAATATATCTTTTGTTCGTAGAGTCAATTTGATATTGTTCCATGCTCTTGGTGTGAGTTTCACAAATGTTGTCGCTGCCTTTGAAATAAGTACATATATTTCTTCATGTAAGGAAATTTTGTCTGTAATAGTTGATCCAAGATATCTGAACTTCTGTATTGAATCAAGCGGGCTAATTTTTATAAGTAATGGTTGATGGTTTGCTTATAACATTTTTTTGAATTGCTTGGGTGGTATTGAGCAATGAAATGTTTTACAAATCAACTTGTAAATTTTGCAAATCAAACTTTTTTTAGTGTAGACTTAATCAGAGTAATGATCATTCATAATCAGACGAGTCAAATAGGTCGATTACTGTTTTCGGCTGAACAAACAACAAACCTTCCTTTTTCCAATATTCCTCTTCTTGGCGTAACACATGATCCTCACATTTCACCCAGTAGTCTTTATGTATATTTGATAGAGCCTGATTTGTAAGTGTCTCAATATCACATAATTTGAAAGTTGTATTTGTAGATGCTACGTGTCCTTTAACTTTTGCCCAAATTAGCTCTATAGGATTTAAGTGTGCATGATATGGAGGTAGTCTCAAACATCTATGACCATGTTCTTCAATTAACTTGTCTATTTTAAATATCTTTGTTCGTTGTGTCTGTTTTACAAGGTTAAGCAATTCGGGTTTCAAGTACCTGTCGGTAACTGGTATGTGTTCTTTTATGAGCCACGTTTTGATTGCATCTTTTGTACTTGATGATGTTGGGATTCTATCTTCTACGTTCACTACGTTATGGTATGAAGCATTGTCCATTATCAGACAAGAAGGTCTATCTAATATTGGAAGAATACTTTTTTCGATCCAGTCTTCGAATATGTGCCCATTCATTTCGGAGTGGTAGTCTCTATTGTCAATGGATTTTGAAATGAAAATTAGATGAGCATTCTGCAACAACCCATTATGTCTGCTACCTGCATGTGCAACTATCAAACGTTGCCCTTTACTACTTGGTACTGATCTTTTAATACTTCCATCTGCTAACTGCCATTCCTTTTCATTTGTATGATGAGCGTTGATCCAAGTTTCATCTAAATACACAATATCATAACCATTCTCGCGCATTCCCTTCACTTCACGTAAATACTTGCTTCTAAGAGCTACCAGATGTGGCTTTTCACAAATAATGTTTTTTCCACCAGCATACTTTCTAAAGGTGAAGCCTGCATTTCTTACAGTTTTCCATAATAAAGTTTTTGATATTTCAATGTCGTTATTAGTTTTCAGCCAAATCTTCAACTTTCTAAGTGTCACTTCTTCGTTTTTATCAAACATTCTACATATTTCTCTTTTTACTAGGTCCTTATCGAAACTGTCTATCTTTTCTTTCCTTCCTTGCTTTCGTGAATTTGTTGGCAATAAATATCCGCTTGCTTCCACTATTCGATCAAATGAACGTTTACACAAACCTAAAATATGCATTGTTCTCTTCTCAGGATTTGATAAAGAACAATAAAGATGTCCCTTTTTACGCTCTCTGCAGAAGTATTGATAAATCTTTATAGCAATGTTATGCTCAGTAAAATATTTCGCTTTCAGATTCATTCTCACATAGACTTGCAGAAGGTAATATGCTTAGTGCCGCCTACTTTCTGTAAATATTGAGACGTGCCTCTGACTTGTGACTTGAAATCGAGTCAATAGCCGTTTTTGATTTCACATAATTCTAAGTTCAGGAAAAATAATATTTGGTGCTAAATGGGAATTTCCATATGTAACATTGCTTTATACAAATGTACAGTGGAAACAACTACTTTTAGAACGGTGCACATTCTACCGTGAGGGTCATGCCTTTATATTTAATAATCAGCTGTGAGATGTAAGCATCTACATAATCCAGCGATTGTTTATAATTTAGATTAACTTTTTTTTAATATAGGTTAAATAAGGTATCTTTGATACTGGATCACATTTCTTTGATAAAAAAATATTTCTATAGCGACATTATTATTCTAAACCTAACTTCAAATGATCAATCCAAATGAACAATACGTTTTTGATAAAAATAATTTAACATCTCGGCAAACGAATCTGAACGGACTATAGTACATAATTTCAATAGACATATATTCGCTGTCTTCATTCTCAAACTCCTACAGATTAGCAGGATGTAGTCTGGAGAATGGAATGTATTATGTCATGGTTTACAGCTTTGCTGCGATATCTGCTTCTTTCGGTGTGATACATCCAACTTTAACATGGCTGCTATATTACTTTAACCTTTTATAGTATGGGACATCCAGCGTGTCCTTAGTCGTCTTTTACAACAAGTATTGCAGGTAACAGAGATGCTAATCTTTGCTCCCATTTTGGGTCCCAGCAACACACAGATGGTTTGGTTTGTTGTCTGTGTTAGGTTGATTATTGATCTTTCTGTAAAAGGATTCCATGCATGATTTTTTAACACTCATCCAAATGACTGAGGACAGAGGTGTTTGAAGGGTTGAGAAAGCATAGAAGATTGGCATCATTGTACTCAGGTTACCCAATATGCACTTCTCTACTTAACAAAGCAGTATGCCGAATAGCTTTGAGTAATAATCCTCAGGAATCTGAAAAAATCTACTTTGTAAACGAGACATTGCGAGCGGACTGAACCCACAACCTTTTGAGCACAAAACATGTAGAATCCCATTATAGCGAGTTGGTAGGGACTAACAGAATACTAGCACAATAACCGAATTGTGTTAAATATGGTTATATCACTAATTAACATAAGTTTTGTCCCTTTCAATTATTATCATTAGTTATGTCCTGTGGAATGTTTTTCCATGGTTAATTTAATCACTGTGTGTCAACTAAGAGAATGATCTATCAATTTTTACCTCTCCTCAGTTGTTTCTTGTTAAACAGATGCAGTCTTTGTGCAAATTGCTTTTATTGTAATTTGAAGCTGCTCTTTGAACATCTTTCAATTCACTCTTATTTAAGGTCAGTATGGCCTATGCTTTCAACGAACTACCTTTTTTTCAATATGGAAAAGTCCTGAAATAGGAATATATCTACCGGTACTCTAACTTGCTGGAACAATATTTTGCAAAGTGCAGAATTTTGAATTTTATTTTAAGCTGAAGTACAGAATGATCCATCTGAAAGATGAAAGGTACAATTGAAATTCTTGTTATATGTTGGAGGGCAAGTTTCTTCCAAATGTTATTTTATACCACCATATGCTATCATGTATCTCCGCAGTTCATAACCATTAAGCTTTTTGTCAATTTTGTTGTAAATTTATCATGCCATGAAGTTAAACCAATTTTGTGTTGAATTGTTGTGACCTGTGAAAAAAAATTTTGCACACGCTAGTTAGCAATATTCTTTTAATGACAGCAGTATGCTGAAATCTGATGTGCTGAGCTGGAAGGTGAAAATAATGCAGCTATACTAAAAACCAGAGCAAGATTTTTTAGAACTTATTTACATACACTAGGTTATCATTGGTTTCTGTATGAGCTAGATATACAGTTTTTTTCAGCTGTATATCCACCAGGCATATATGTTTAACGTCGGATATCTCTAAATATAAACCTGAGTGCTGTTGGGACAAATGGGAAGCAAACAATAGCAACACTGACCTGCGTGCATGCCATAAAAGGTTACTAATGAGGTGTTAGGGAGTGGCACTGGCTATACTATCTCATAGGGTGAAAAATGGCAATGCTAAAGTCGGATGTGTTGGATCAAAATGCACAGATATCAGGGTCAAGTTGTAATTTCATCAAACTACACCCTGCTAATATGCAGGAGTTTGAGAAAGAATGCAGAAGAAGATGAATTTAAAAAAATTTCCAGTGGGGTATAGACCTATGGAATTGTTGTCGCCTTTTTATTTGAGTCAATGACCTGACGCATATGGCTTTGACATCCGATACTTTTTTCAGTTCATGTACATATACAGTAAAGTAAAGATAGGTCCCATGGTGCAACCTGCCATCAGGGATAAAGATAACTCTTCATGTACTAAGCCACCGCAACTATTAGGTGAGGTAGCCAGTTTCCTCCCTTGATGTCTTTTCCTCTCCTAACTCATGCGTCAGGTACTCGATTACAGCTGAGTCGACTGGAAGAGTTGTCATGTGAAGCGAGAAATCATAACCCATTTATTATTCAGAAATGGTTTCGAACCTGCCATGCTGTAACCGGTGATAATAAGCAAGCTCACTATCAACTAGGCTACCGCAGTGGAACCCCTCTGTAGCGCATCCTTTTAACATTTTTTTCAAATCCGGAATTCTTCATTGTTTGTACTATATATATAGCGAATTTCTATTATTACAGACATAATTTGTTAGACCGGACCAAGTTTTTATATTGGGATTGGACTATTTTCCGTTACTGGATGGATAATTTTCTTGGAGAATTACATATTTTAGTTTAAAAAATGGTTATTGTCCTAGTAGAGACCAACACATATTAAATGGATCAAACTTTAGTGGAACGAAGTTTACCTGTAATTAGGGTACAAAGAGACATAAAAACATACACAAGGGACAAAATCAGAAATAATGCAACATGTTTAATTGGGACAAGTAATCTTGCATAAGAACGATAGTAGCGTGAAATGTGGTATTGTGGTTGTTGTCCACATTAATTCTGCATGATAATTTTTAAGATGCTATAGAGATGTGATATGGTGTGTATTGTTTCTCCATTCCACGCTATCCCACACTCGTGTACTGTGCGGAATGCCATTATTTTCATTGTGCTTCCATAAAGCGCAGGTAGTAAAACGGCAATCATTTGTATTGTGTGCTCATTATTTCTGTGTGCTACACACTGAGAGAGGCCCCACCCCAGTGTGTATCACGCAGAAGGAATGTAGAGTACAGATATTAACAGGTAGTACTTTTTCTGCTTTGTAGAACCATAACCAATTCCTGCTTATTTCTGGGGAGACTCAAACTGTCCTGTTTAAGTTAGCAGCAGCCATATTTGTTATTGCATGTAGCAACAAATACCAGTGAATTGTCATGCACAGTGACACTAAAAAATGGAATTAATAACCTGAACAGTGTATTGGCGTCTACTAGGAAAGAACCAAAAAATGTATCCAATCCATGTGCTATTATGATTATCTTGATTCTCTTCTATTTCTAGTCTGCTTAACTTATTTTCTTGTTTTATGACAGTATTAGCTAACTTATTCAGCCTGTTCTCCACCATTTTTGTATCTGCTTGTTTGTACCATGACCTACTTTAAGCAAACCAATTTTAAGTTTGATTTCAATCTGATTATTGTTATGATTTTCATAGGCTGGCAAAAGTATAAATAAATTACCAATAAAGACCATGGCAATAGTTGGAGTAGCCTAAGGTAGTGACGGTGCACATAGGTCTGTAAATAAAGTAGGTCATGTATGTGCCATCTTGATAAAGTCATTTTGTTGAAATATAGACATGTTTTTGAGTTCATTTTGTTGAAATATAGACATGTTTTTGAGTTCATTTTGTTGAAATATAGACATGTTTTTAGTTCATTTTGTAAAATTCCATTTTATCCTTTCTTAAGTATTTTATGCAATTGTTCATTCATATATGGTCTGACAGTCCCACCAGATGAATGACCATGCAGCAGCAAACTTTAGTAGGTAACGGTAATGAACCAGTGTCATAGCACCTGATTTCCTTCAAGTGCTCAGGTACCTAGTCACTAGATACTGCCTGACTAGTATCACCTATCTCACTTGTTCAGTAGGGATTATGCAATTCCTTGACCTTATCAGGGCTTATGCTCTGGTACTCTACTTCCTGGTGACTGGGTGAACCGAAGGAGTATTTTTATTTCAAATCACGAATGAGTGAATTAGAAACGTGAATCTGCTATTTAGCAAGTAATTTACTTAACATTAAACTACCTCAACTCCCAGAAACTCCTAGAAGCCTATATAAAGTGAAGCTTTCCTTCTGTAGAAGCCAAACATTACTTTATCTTTACAATTACATCTTTATTCCCTCTGAATAGTGGCCATATTGAAATAGCGCAGCAATACAGATGGTGTGGTCAAGAGTGAACAACATTGAAGGAGTGGACTCCCTCTTTAGCTCATATGTTTTAATCTGTGCCTGCTTGTCATGCTTTTACCGTTTTATAATTATGTGCATCTCCAAGAAAGTATGTGATGCATATGTGTTGTTGTATCAATCCCCAGGAATTATGAATGATTAGCTCTCACTTCCTATATGCAATGGGGTGATTTCTCCAAAGTTTTATTTCATACCCAAAAGACTAACTCTCAGCGGTGTACAGTGCTTTGAGAAGAGATTTCATACTCGGAGGGGGTGAATGTATTTGTGTATTTAGATTATTGTTACCTTGGATTTTTCTGTTGTTAAATGCCTGGTCTATTTCTATTATTGTTTACTATCTTCCTCTTCTTCTGCATTCGTTCTCAAACTCTTTCAGATTAACAGGACAGAAAACAGAATGTGTTGTGTAATAGTTTACATCTTTGATTGACATCTGCAACTTTTAGCCTGACACATCCAACTTGATCATTTCTTCTGTGTCACTTTGACCCTTTATGGGATTTGTCTGCCACTCCACCCCATAACCTCCTTATTTGCCTCTTATGGTATGCATGGACAGTAAAGTGTTTTTATTCTTTGCTCCCCTTTCGGCCCTGGAAACATAGGCATATGATACAAGAGGATAACATCACAAGGTGGACACGATACAGTCTATCAGAGTGAACTGCCACAGCAAGAAAAGATCATAAATCAGCAAATGGAATTTGAACCAGGTCAGATGGCACCTATTCTCTTCACAACTTGAGTCAATACATTTTCTGTATTCAACCAATCGGCATCCCTACAAAAAAAAGTTGAGATTATAATTTAGACTTCAAATGTGTTTTTTCACAAAATATTATGAATATGGATTGGTAGATCGACACAAACAATACACACTGCACAGGTGTGTAAATTCATGAGAACCACAAACATTTAACATTAGTATGTACAATCAGGTCTCTGTACCGCAAGGAGCAACAAGGCTTACTTTTAAATATAAATAGTACATAAAAAATGTTGCTTGAGATGTAAGATGGGTAAATCAATAATATAATAAAAAAGAATCCATGATTTTTGTGTGAATAATTTGTGAACGCAGGAACAACCAATGCACCCAGAACCTCATCTATATAGATCACAACATTTCCACGGAAGACATGCAGAGGCAAGTGATGGTGAAAACTGAATCCTTGACAAATGTAAATAATGCCACCTCCAAATTAGTTGTGCTGACAAATTCAGCAATCTGCAAAGCGCTCTCCACACCGTTGCCAAATCCACATACGTCCATCAGCAAAGGAGAGATTGAATCTGCCTAGTCTGTGAATAGGACAGCATTCCACTGCAGTCTAGTCCATCTGACAGGTTGCTCTGCCAATTGTAGGTGCTGTTGATGATGTGTGTGAGTAAAATATTTACCCCACAATAATGTTGTCTTGCAGTAAGGCCTGTATCTCTGAGTCATCTCATGACTTGCCCACTATTTCTCTTGCTGTTTGACTTGCCAGGAGGGAACAGTTCCTTAGGTGACTCAACACAATATTGTAATCTTGTGCAGGGGTAGTAACTCATGACTGGCCACTCTGAAGTCTATCCCGGGCACTGCCAGTGGTTCTGTAATGTTCATTGAGGCGTACAATAGTGCCATGGTGACAATTCATCCTCCTGGCAATGGCCCACAAGCTTATTCCAATCTCCAACATACAAATGGCTCATAGGCGGTAGTTTTTAGATAGTCGTGGCATTTGAAGCACATGTACTGGGTGTTTTGTCTCAACAGCCTTTTTATAGCGAATATACTGTGACAATGCCTACCCATTTTCTTGTGTACCCATTTTACACAAACATGCATGTTGACTTATGCACTTTTCGTTCCGGTAGCCATTCACTATCTACTTCATGACAAACACAGGGAAAATTCTGTCCCACTTTTTTCCCAGCTCCTCGGGAACAGTGGATAGTGGAGCATTTTTAATGTTCTTCAGTATATAATTACCGGTATTTCTAAATAATAATTTTTCTATAATAATAAATCCTTAATGTTTCTATATTATATTATTAATTCACCAAGGCAAGAGAGAGGATGTTGGAGATCGGTTGCAGCCAACCTTCATTGCTGAAATGGCACTTGATGATGATCTAAGTTCTGGTGCATATTCTGAGGCTAGGTCAACAATGAAGCTGTTTCAGGTGAAAAATTCCAGCTCAGCTGGAAATTCTGCCCTAACCAATACTTCCCAACCGTTTATTCGTGCCCCATTCCCGGATTTTTCCTCCATAGCCTCTGTTGATGTTCTTGAGCACTGTCTAACTTGCATGCTGCAAGAACATCTTGTGAGAGCATAACTGTGCTCGAGTGCACCAGGTTGAGAACGCCTGTCCTAGGTTATTATATGTTTTATCACATTCTAATTACCTTCTATACCCCCCTTTCCTGGCAGTTCCATAGCCAACAATTTACAATTTTTTCTCTGTGGTACCCTCTTCCCCCCCCCCCCCCTCCACTGAAATTTCCTGCTTCCCGGGGACCATATAGCAGAATCACTGCCTTAAACAATGGAATCTCAAGCATAGATCCTATTACAGCCAAAATGGAAGACATACATCAGACAGATAAATGAAGTTCATTAAATTTGAAGGCATCAATATTATTTAGGGTTTACATAGATGTTATATTTAGTAGTTTTGCAATGGTCACACATTCAGTATACTTTAGAAGGCTTGACCCATCAGGATCAGATTTATTTGAGACGTGGATTATGTCAGGATAGCCGCTGGTAAAACCAGTAGAGCTTTCAAGTCCCACTCTTTTTACGAAGGAATTCCTGCAGTCAGGATGTCTGGTTGACTGACCACGCTAGAGAGTAGTGAGAATGTAACTAGTTTGGTATAACAGGGCTTCACTCAAGCCATTTGGGATACATGTAGAGTAGTAATGTTACCTTAAACTTGATCATCTATTTTTAGATAAGTAAGTTTAGCATAGGTCATAGAAAGTGTATTCTGCTTTGGAGAAAGCAATGAGTTATACATGCTTTACTGTTTATCGTAGACTATGTAATACATGACTTTCAATGACATGAGGAAAATATTAACATCTAAACAAATTACAGACAAGATAAAATTGAGAATTATAAAATACTATATCTACTGGTATTATATATTAATGTATGGCTCAGAAACATGGACACTAAACGAGCAATTAGAAGAGAATTGATGCCTTTCAAATGTGGACATATAGAAGAATAGGGAGAAAATTATGGAAGGAGAAGAAAACAGAGGTTCTACCAACATTTAATATGAAGAAAGAATTATTAAAAGAAAGAAATATCTAACAAATAAAATATTTTGGACACATTAAAAGACATGACACTTTGTTAAAGACCTTACTTGGGGGTAAAGTCGAAGGGAGGCAAGCAAAAGGTATGCAGATACAAGTGAGAGTGTAACATCACGAGATGGATAGGTTACAGTCTAGCAGAGTGCTCTACCAAAACAAGAGACGGGATGTTGGAGGTCTGTTTGTTGCAGCCAACCTTCTTGCAGAGATGTCACTTTATGATGATGTAATATAGGAAGTATGTGGACAGATATTCAGATGGTTGTTTGAACCTTGAAGTTTTAATTAGTCGTATTCATATCAGGGCCATAGTCCTGCCCAAGCAAGCACAGGTGCTGAAGTTAGAGATGCCGGGACGAGAGGTGCACCTGCAACCATGGTATCATGCATCCCGAATAGTTGACATATCTACACGACAAAATTATAAAAATCGTCATAGTGCTCGCCCTTTGATAGTGCCTGCCCAGGCAGGAGCAATGCCCGATTCTGAACCTCGATTGAATCCACCCCCAGCTACTGCAGGTCCCTCTAGTGTACCTCGTGGAGGCAGAAAAGCGACTGGCCAACCAGAGGATGAAAACTCCTCTGAATATTATGTACTGGAATACAGAGAGAGTTAAAAAAATTTTAAAAACCAAACTAGAAAACACCTTACACCAGAAAGAGATTAGTATTTGTTGCATACAGGAAACCCATTTCAACAAAAAATAACTTTCAAAATACGAGTGTACCAATGCTTTAGAGTTGACAGGAAAGGAGGCATACTCACTCTGGTCAATGATAACATCAACGCCATAAAAACAAAAACACAAGGAAGGTGCTTAATACCAGATGATTCACATAAAAGACATAAAACTCCCTTTTATTCACATAAAACTCCCTTGAACTGGACATACTAAACTTCTACTGCCCAAATGACATCCCACTAAACATGACCAGTATTAACATCCCTAAAACACACTCATTGCAAAATAACACGGCTGAAAAACATATGGAAAAACAACAAAATAGAAACTAAAGTGCTAATGTTACGAACTTTTATTTTTGGGTTGCAACATATGGCTGTGAAACATGGACTCCAAGTAAAACAGCGGCAAAGAAGATCAACGCCTTCGAGCTGAAATGCTACAGGAAGATACTTAGAATATCATGGAAGGATAAAATCAGAAACTCAGATATTATAAACACACCGAATATTCCAGAGTGTTGGTTACTAAACACAATAACAAAAAGAAAACTACGCCTGTTTGGTCACATAAAGAGACATAACTGTTTAGAAAGACATATAATGGAGGGAAGAGTACCTGGGATGAGGAGAAAGGGCAGACCAAGAAGACGATGGACTGACGACATTAAAGATAACATGAATACATTGCTAGAAAATGCAAGACAGAGAGAGGTTCAGAGAGTTCATTGGGAAGACAACGTTCTGGAAGGAATACGTCACATGACAATAAACACTTTCTGGCAGTGGGAGACTTTAACAGCCACTTCCAAAGCTGGGGATATAACAATTTAGACAGAAGGGGAGAAGAGACAGAAAGTTGGCAACATGATAAAAACCTAATCCTCCTGAAAAATCCACAAGATCCGCCAACTTTCTACTCAAGAAGATGGCATAGCACTTCAACCCCAGAACTGGCTGGAATAATGGACAGAACAATAGGCGAACAACTTGGTGGCAGTGATCATTGTCCAGTTATCATCCAAGTGAACAAATCAACAATTACAAGACCAACTAAGCCAAGATGGAACTACAAGAAAGCAAACTGGCACATATAAACACAGAACAAGCCTATTTACAAAAGACATACAATTAACAGGCAGAGACATCAACATAACTATCATGGAGTTTAATAAAGGAATACTTCAGGCAGCTAAGGAGCCAATACCAAGAGGAGCAAGGAAGAATTATGTATCATATTGGACCAATAAACTCCAAAAACTACAGGAAAAACTGGCTGAAGCATGTAATATGGCAGAGATGCAACCATCCCAACAGAACCACATCGCTCTACAAAAAAACCAAAGCAAAATTCACTAAAGAAAAAATAGAAACAGAAGAAGCTGGAGGGAAAAAACTCAAAAATTAAATATTAAAAAGGAAGGGAGAAAGCTGTGGAAACCAAGCAAATAAATGATGATAGCAATACCCAGCGACAAAAAATTACACTGGATTCAGGTAAACTCCACTGTGGCAAACAAGCAGCAGACAAACTTGCGGAATCTTAAAGAAAAGAAAGCATAATTACCATCAATTCATGTAGACAATGAAGCATTCGTCAAGAAATTAACAATGATAAGAACAACACAAACTGCCCAGACATCATGTCCAAACTATTCACAATAGAAGAATTAAAGACATCTATAGGGAAATTAAAGGATAGAAAATCACCAGGACTGGACGGTGTGTCACAATGAAATGCTTAGGAACCAAGGACAGGCAGCAACGTACAAATTATTACAGATATACAACTATAGCTGGGAAACAGGCAATGTACCACAGTTGTGGAGCATTTATGTGTCCTGTTATAAAAAAAGGCTAGGACAAACAGAAGCCTGACAGTTACAGACCAATAAGTCTAACAAGTTATGTCTGCAAGACAATGGAAAGGATGGTCAACAGAAGATTGAAATGGTACCTTTCTAGAATTATGTATCATATTGGACATACAATAAAATCAGAGAAGCTATTGGTGTCAGAAGAAGCTGGGTTTAGAGAGTGTAACAGCACAGAAGACCAAATAACATTCCTGTCCCAGATCATAGAAGATGCATTTCAAGAAAAGAAAAAAGTTTTCACCCTGTGGATAGATTTTCAAAAAGCTATTGACAAGGTCGGGAAAGATGGACTCATAATAAAGCTGCAAAGAGACAGAATTGGGGGCAACATGAGCAAGTGAATACGTTCCTTCCTACGAAATAGGAGAGCAAGTCACCATAGAAGGATACAACAGTAAAAAAGTTCTAAATATGGAGTTCCTCAAGGCTCAGTACTGTCTCCAACTCTGTTTCTTGTCTTCATAAATGATATAATTTGTGAATTGCCACAAGGTGTAAGAGCTGCAATGTATGCTGATGACTTGGTGGTGTGGTGTGTAGAACATCTAAAGATTGCTAACAAAAAAATACAAAATGCAGCAGACAACATAGCATCATGGGCAGATAAATGGATGGTAAAGATAAATTCTGAAAAGTCCTCAACAACATTCTTCACACTCTCAAATAAGGACAAAAGATCTGTATTAACATATGGTCGTTAAAGTTGGAAAAAATAAAAGCTCTGGAGAAGAAATTTAATTCCTTTGAAAATAAATGTCTAAGAAAACTCTTGAATATTGGTTGAAATAAGAAATATCAAGAGACTTCGTGGAACAACCATCAAAGAGTGTATGACTATGCCATGAGTCTTAACAACATGCAAGAATCACACACAGTAACATCACGTTGTTCGTAACTGGAGAGCACTTATTTCTGCCCTATGCACCATATTCTGTGCTGAAGGAACACACAATACCTTCTTTTAAAATGGCAATCAGTTTTCATAACGCATGAGACGGACTCCTTTTGCATGACTATGCACAGCAGACAACTTATTTTTTCATAAATCTGTATTTTTTACACTATATCCGTATTTTAATTTTTTAAAATGTCCGTATTTATCACCAAAAGATTCTTTTTTGGGCCCATCAATATGTCACCAGCTTGCAATGGCATATGCCTGTTTTACCTATTTTTAGGTGCAGATAACACAAGGCAACAAAATAAAACTTTTTTTAATCATCTGAAACCAAAATAAACTTTTCTAAAGGATTATAATCTCATTTTGTTGTGACCAGTTCTGAGGTGTAGGATAATAAACCTGGTCTCTTCTGGATAGTCAGTGATACCCTGTCATAGGAAAGATTAAAAGAACTAAACCAATAATTGACTGGGATACCCACAGCGGCAAAACAATGCATTTTATTTTTTGGACTTATCCTGCAGGATATCTAGGACCATTGCTCTGCTACAAGAGAGATCAAGTGGGAGTGTGAGAACGGACATTAAAGAAGAAGACCGGGACACAGCTTATTGATCCTTAGAAGGATGTAACATCCGAAGTGCTGAGATGCTTATCTTGAATCACTGTGAACACATTTGACATAACTTATGTAAAACACATATTTCAGAATATCATGGGCAGAAAGACAAACCAATGCAGAGATGTCTGCAAACACCTAACACAGATGACTGGCTCCTCAAAACTATTTTTAAAAATTCAAGCTAACATACTTCATACATAAAAAAACAATGGTTTAGAAAGATTAATCATGGTGGGAAACATTCAGGAAAGAGAACAAGAAGCTGGACAACATGCACAGAACAGAGAGGCTTACTGAGTGGCTGCGGTAACAACATTCTGTAAAGGACATGTCATATAGATATAAATACAAGGATAGCCATGAATATTTAACACACAAAAAAACAATCACCACAAACAAAGAATTTTCAATAAGTAAATGTCTATTAAAATGTTCTCACAAATTTTATTTACACAATTTTCATATGAAATAATGTTTGAACTCATGATATTGCAACTTGACTGGATGTCTAGCAATCTTTTCACCTGTACTTCATTTGCTTACACTTTACATTCTAAACAGATGCTTCACAGGCATACAATTTGTATTCAAACTATCTACAATTCCATTGCATACAAACCATATTCAAATCCACTGCCACCTACAACAGAAATGCTGGTGATGTGTCAAGGCTGGTATAAAATAATGGACACCAGGGGATGTGTTACTGCAATGTTCAGATTCAGTGAAAGGACATAGTAAGTGATGAGATATGGAACTAACAATAATAAATACTACCTGGTTGACCTTGTACAATCACTGTCTGACCTGCTAGCAGGAGAATGTGTCAAAACATTGTACAATCACTGCTTGAAGGCTTTCTCCTAGCTAGCAGGAGAATGTGTCAAAACATTGCAGATACAAATGGATGAAGGGGATCTGAGCTTTATGTACAGAGCAGGCGAAGTATTATCTCAACTGTGTTCATATTGATAAGTCAAGATATTGTTACAAGATTGGAAATTTGTAGGGTATGGGGATGCCAATAGCATTGTGCTTGATTTTAATCAAAGCATAATCGGTAATCAAACTGTAGCCATCCTTCACAATCAGTGATCGACATGTACTGTCCATCTTTCACAACCAGTCCGCAACTTGTTCTGTCTACCCTTCACAATCAGTCCATCATTTACCAACAGTAATCAACATGTATTGCCCACTCTCCACAATTAGTTGCTTATAACCACCCAGGTATCACATGGATTTACTGCTCTGAAAATAAAACCAAACATGCTTGCATCAATAGACAAGTGTACACAATTAGTAATAGGAACCTGCTGAAACTTCACAAAGGTCTGCTGGACTCTTAGACTGAGATTAATCTTAATTTAGTACTAGAACTGATCCATCTAGGGGACAGAAAGAGAAGCATGTTTAACCAGTGAGCCACAGGAACCATCAGCATGCATTACTTTGGTTGACATTGCTTTCTGAATAGTGTGCATTTCCAACTGCCTGCAGCGGAAACAGAACCAGATACTTTGGTCATTCAAAATAGTCTCACTGCTGCGGAAGACAGCACATATGGACCTACCCAGAGTGCAATGATGATTCATAATCGATGACCCATGCCATGATCTACAGACACTTAGACAACACAAGTAAAAAGGTCATGTTTTCCATTTTCCATGCTGTTGAGACATATTGGGGTAATATGGTATTAGGCTCGTATTTTTCATTGACCAGCACCACTCACACCTAGGGATAGTGTAGTTAGCATTATGTGTGCCACCTTCACTTTTCAAGAAGATCTGGTACCCATTTCCTTAGGTTGGGTTTACCATGTCGTAAGATGCAACTAAGGTTATAGGATGGAGCTGACTGTCCCAACCCATATGGGGTTAACATTAGCACGAAATTGTTTTGTAATGCAGACAACAAATATCATATCTCGAACACCATTGTCTGGTAAATCAGACAAACAACAAAGGGGCATTTGTCGCAAAACATGATTGGTTAAGTAACCAGATTTTGACCAATTCTAGTTAGCTATAATTTTAGACTTCCTTTTCCGTGCAGATTATGAATGGGGAACACGTCTATGGCATATTTAGCGAAATATCTGTCCACATCAACAAGTCAGAGCGGAAACATGAAAGGGAATTTTATAGACTTTTTTATCGCATTTATAGAGTTTTATAGACTTTTATTGCATTTTCAGTAAAAATCATTATGGATTGTGATGTGGATTACTTAATTCTTGAGAGGTAAGTTGGTTGTTACATTAGAATATAGTGTTGGTCATGCTGCTTTCGTAGGGATAAGATAAAATTTGACTTTTTTGGATCGATCACAAATATGAGTAGGTCTAGTGTTTTAGAGAACAATTTACGGCAAATCTAAAAGGTTCATTCATTCTGACCAGTAATATTATAATGATTTGACAATGAAACCACATAAATTCGGTAGAATTTAGGTTTCTTTACAGGGTTCCATTTCAGAAAATTTAAAAACCAAAGATAAGCAATTTTTAAATATTTTTTCTTATTTTGTTTGTTTATAATTCATTAGTTTTTTTTTGGTGTGAATAAAACGTCTTTACCACTTTCTTATATGTCTGGTATCACTCACACACACATACAAAAATTACACCAATATATGCAGTATTTAATTCTTTATTTATATGTGCAAATATTATTTACATATTTCTAACAACAAAAAAGTTATCGCATTTTCAGAAAAGGGTACCAACAATAATGCCAATTCTTTTAAAAA
This sequence comes from Meghimatium bilineatum, assembly GCA_034231615.1. Classification (NCBI taxonomy): domain Eukaryota; kingdom Metazoa; phylum Mollusca; class Gastropoda; order Stylommatophora; family Philomycidae; genus Meghimatium; species Meghimatium bilineatum. The sequence goes on along the minus strand of CM067319.1, from coordinate 38,534,016 downwards.
AAGAATCCAGCTGCAGGGGGAAAATTTGGTTTTTTGTTTAGTGTGCTAAAGGTTAAAGTGACTCAGAAGCCATGATGAAGTCGTGTGTACGGCCGAAAGGTGCAGATATCACAATACAGTGAAATTATGACATAACTTATTTTGTTCTTCCGATTGCATTCTGCAAGAGTTTGAAAATGAATGCAGAAGAACATAACATATCATTAAATGTTTTTGTTACAATGTTTGTGATTCCATTTTTTGTTTTTTTATTAAATGCATCCCATTGTATTAACCATTAGCGCGCGGCTATAGAGTGCATTCAGAATTATTTAATTGACTTCCATTTTTTCTACAAATGTTACGGAACCTCAGTGAAATATCGAATTTTTCGCAATATCTTGACAATTTCAAATCAGAGCAGAGCCATGTGAATCAGGTTTTATAGACTTCTATTTATCGTATTTTCATTAAAATCATCCTGAATTATTCTTCTGAAAATGGATTCCTGAGAGGTAAGTTGATAATCACTCGAAAATATGTTAGACCATGTAGTTTCATATATTTTGACTTTATAAAATAACTGTCTTATATCGATCAGTTTTGGAGTAGATCTAGATTTATAGAAGGATTTTATGACTAATCTGTACGTTTATTCATTTTACCCAGTGAAATTATGACAATTTGACTATAATTACTGCTGAATTAGGTCTATAAATAGTGCTGCCACTCCAAAATATTTCAAAAAAAAAGGCAAGACATTATTTACAATTTTTTTTTCTATATTTTGTGTTATGTGTTGGTTTTTTTTTGTGGAAAAAAAATCTTTGACTTTCTCACAAGTCTCCTATCACACACACACAAAACTTACACCATTATATCCAGAATTCAATTATTATTTATATGTCCAAATATTATTTAAATATCTCTAACCAAAAAAAGTTATAGTGATTTCAAAATAGCCACCACATTATTACGTAACATAACCACAAAATAATCCAGCAGCAGGAGGAAAGTTCCTTTTTTTTTTTTAGTGTGCTAAAGTTTAATAGACATGGCTTTTCTTGCTAATTTGCATCATACAATTTGTGCTCTACACAAAACAATACAAGAGCAGAAAGAACAAGGATACCTCACGAAAATTTCAAAAAAAACTCCTACACATACAAGGAAATATCGGCTGCTACACCTAGATTACAAGATTTAATGAAGCGGAAATCTGAGTACCTATGAATATGTCCTGTGTGTGAAGACGGTAATCAACGTACCCAAACTAAACACAACAATAATTTTTACAACCCTGGGAAAATATGTAATCTGTGATTTATGAACTTATTTTATGGAAACTGGTGTAGACATATTTTCAGTCTGATATTATTTTAGGATCACATACACCATAATAAAGAATGCAAAACTGGTACCAGACATTCCACAATCATAGAATTTGGTCAGCAAAGTGTTAAATGATAAAATGTTAAAATTTGTCTGCTTTTGTCATTTATAGAAATGCTTATGTATATTCAATAATATTCTGCATGTATTTAAATTTGTAAAAAAAAACAATTTTTCCAGAAAATTTTGTGTAAATAAAAATTATGCATTTTACAAGGCATACTTTTCTTATTTACTTTCATTTTTGTTAGTTTTCTCAAATGAAATATTCAGTATTGATACCACTTTAATTTATTTAAGCATTCCGTATTTGTATTTTTATATTATTTTTAAAACTTTCCCTCCAAAAAAAAAAAACATTATAGAGGAAAGCATGCTCATAGAAACAATATACAACTTTTCCTAATTTTTCTCTTACATATTAAGCATGACTGAACCTAATAATCTTGAAATATTCAGTAAACACTTTTTTTATCATAGATAACCTAAGATGGTGTAATAGAAGGTTAAATGAAACTTTCATATAGCAACTCATTGATTTGTGTACAGGCTTTCTGTCCAGTTATCGAAGGCTCAATTTCGAGTCTGTAAAATCTCCAATGGCAGCTAGGTCAACCCAGCTTAAAGGAAATTCTAACTACATATTCCTAGGTCTGCAGTTAGGCATTCAAAAATACATTCCTAATGCTATATTCACCATTACACTGCATGGCATGGAAAACTGAACTTTTACTTTCAATTCTCTCATAATGGCTCTACAAAAATCACAGGACACTCATATATATATATTTCATCTTTTTCAAAGATCTACTTGCAAGTAGAACTTACAAATATTTCCTTTACATCTGTGAAAAATTAAATCACGCATGCATGCACACACTCACACACACACACACACACACACACACACACACAATCCCACCATCTCCCCCATTTTATTAACTTCTGTACATAGCAATTGATGTATTTACAAAGGTGAAGCACTCAGTGCTTCTGACACTGCATTAACATTTACAGCAACATCTAAATATCATCAGTGAACAAAGATGACAGACAATTTGTTGTCGGTAAAAAATATAAAACAACTCTGAATGAAACAAGAATGATCACATTTGTTCAAGGAGCGGAGATTTATACAAGAAACAAATTCGTACACGTAACCATGTTACATCACTTGTGATAAATTAACCGCATGGTTGAATATTCACACAAAATTTTGGAACACAGACCATACTATATTTGGTTGACGTAATGAGCTAATTGGTCCTGAGGTGTAAGTGGCGCCACCTCATTGTCTTGTTGTCCCATGGTAACGTCTGAGTTAGACATGGAGTTGTGAGTTTGTAGTGAAGGTAGCATCACATGGTCACTGCTCATTTGTGAAGTGTCCTGTGAAACCCCTAAACCATGAAGCGGAGATTGGCTATTAACCATGTTGTGATGAGGAGACTGTTGCAGTTGACGGGGAGATGGTATGGGCTGTTGGCGTGGGGAAGGCGAGGGCTGCGGAGAACGAACTGTCTGAGGTAACCCAGCAGCAGAAGCTGGTGGTGATCTCACTTGCTGAAGCATCTGTTGAGGAGAAGGGTTGCCTTGCTGTGCCAGCATGTATTGAGGACTTATAGGTTGCCCACCCGCCATCTGCTGCTTTAGTTGAGCTTGGTGGTGCTGCATCATTTGTTGCTGTTGGAACTGGTGGATGTTGTGACTCGTGTCGCTCTGAAATGTTTGCTGAAAATTCATACGGGGGCGCTGGACAAATGGCTGCTGAGGCTGAGCAAATTGGTTAATTTGAGAAGTTTGTTGCTGAGGAAGTTGCTGCTGTCTGTACTGTTGTTGCTGCTGTACCATTTGAGTTATTTGACTGCGCATCTGCTGTTGCGGCAACTGTCCAGCACCTTGCGGAATTGGCTGGCCCATATTAGGTATACTATGCATCTGTGGTTGTGGTTGTTGCTGTGGTTGCTGTTGTTGTTGTTGCTGTTGTTGTTGCTGCTGCTGTTGTTGCATCATTTTCTGATTCTTAAGTTTGAGTACTTGAGCCATTAGTTGGGGATTTTTTCTAAGGACAGACAACCATTCTGCTTGAGAGAAGTTTTGGTTCTTGAAAGCTTGCAACATGCTCTGGACGGCAGGGCCGATTGGTGCTGTGCCACTTGCACCACCAGCCCCAGAAACAGCAGTTGTAGTATTGACAGTACTAGGAACAATGGGTGCCACAGGCTGTTGCAGCTGTGTTTGTGGAGGAGGTGGCTGGTGTTGCTGCTGAGTATGTGAAAGCTGTATACCTGGCAGTCTCATATTGTTACTTAAGCCTGGTCTAGGTGGTTGCTGTGGAGTCTGGGGGTATGAAGGCCATTGGGGTCTTTGCGCACCACCCACTGGTTTGCCAGGTAATGGTGCAACTGTTGGAGGTGAAGGTCTGATTTGTGGCTGCATAGCTTGCTTCCCAATCGAATTCATAGTTGGCACTGCTGATATCTGTCTCTGCTTTTCTGCCTGTAATTTGGCATCATGGGCTGCAATTACTGCAGCTCTTGGTGGTCCTGGAGCTTTGCCTCCACTAACACTAGAGAAGGGTGAAGATGAAGAGGATGGTGGTGATGAATCTTGATTAGATGCAGTTGTTGGTCCATTGCTGGTACTGCTACTACTGTTACTACTACTACTACTGTTGGCATTATTTGTCATAATTGCTACACGTCGACGCAACATTTGAGCTTGATGGAGATTGGTAAGAAGCTGCTTCTGCCTGAGTTTTTGTTTCAACTGAGGACAGAATGGCACAGGGCACTTGTTCTCTGTGCAATGCTTAGCATGGTAGCAGCAAAGAGCAATCATCTGCTTACAGATTGGGCAGCTGTTTGTGGCTTTGCGTTTACATCCCAAGGTATGGGCAACAACTCGTTTCATCTTATGACAAGCATTAATGCGACAGTTAGCATTCTTGCACTGGCAAGCATGTACCAAAGATGTAATGCAACGCTGAATGGACTTGCGTCTGGACTCCTGGGGGTTTTCTCCTTGGCCTGGATTGCCAATATCATCAAGACCAAATCCTAGTTTCATCATCTCATGGTGATGGCTCTCTTTCTTGTAGCAGCTAATGCAGAGATCGAAGTCCTGCAAGTATAACATAAAATAGTCATAATAATTTTCCAAGAACTGATGGCAGCTATCACAAATGTGAAGTTTGCAGCATAAATGAAAATATTGTCACAGTATGCAAAGTTTCAATGCTTGGACAGCTACCAAATGAACGAATAAGCAGATTTTTAGTCACTTTTTTATCACTTATTATAGACTTTAAAAAACTACTTCCCCAAAACATACCCAACCGAGGTTATAATTTTCTAATAATAAATGATAATATACACTAATATTATAATTGTGGTCTTTCCTCTGTTTTTGCTGTTAGGCATCACAGGATTGAATGATAATCAGTTTTCAAGTTATCGCACATTTGGATGCTTGATATGAAGAAACATTAACATGAAGTCTAAGAACATTTTTAACTGTTTCAATCCACTTTTACTTGGTCTTCCTCTGCCCCTTGTTGCTTATATTTTCATGTAAGCTCTTGCTGCTCCCCAATATGAGTTCATTCTCATTAAGTGGCAGGAACATTTTCGTTTCTGTTTTTCAATATATTTGACTAACGACGTTCTAATAGTTCTTTTGATCTCTTCTTGTTTTCTTTGCTGCTTTTCTTAATCTTCGTTTCAATTCACACAAATTCTTGTGCAGAATATTTGAGAATGAACGAAGAATAAACCACCAACAACTTTTTGTGTGATTTTGTGACACCAGTTGGTAAAATCTTAGAATGGCACACAGGTCAACCTTACGGTGCCGGAACAGGAAGCGAAGAATAGTGACACTGTTATCTGTCAAGAACATAGTAAGATGCTACTGGGAAGTTTTAGGGGTGGAGTTAATTGTCCCATTACATAGTGACCTAGACGCCATGCTGAAGTCGGATGTATCAAGCAAAAAATAACAGATATTGCAGGCAAGATATAAACCATGACAACACATTCCATTCCCTGGACTACATCGAATTTTATAACAAGCTCAGAGAAAGAACATACTGGCAATAATTTCACAGTAGAATTGGAAATCATAGAGGCAACCAAGAATGCTCATAAATCATAAAGACCACCCACAGCAACCAGGTAACTGATGCAAAGTCAATGATACATGCATTGAAAGACCCCAAGAACACCAGCATCCTGCTTGCTGCATTTCAATAACAACACAAAAGAAATATACAAAAAGTTATGTTTCACTTAATGCCTGGGGCATATCTGGGAATATGGTATTAAGTTCATGTTCTTCATGACAACATAACACTTATAGATGGTGTGGTCATCATCAAGCCTGCCACCGTTCTCCTCATAAGATCTGGTACCCATATTCCTTAGGAAGTAAATTCAAGTAAAAAGTGAGAGGATAAATAAAACACTGAGACCAACGGGAATTGAACCAGTCCGTTCTGACGGCAATAAATTTCCTGGCAACAAGAGCAAATAGGTTTTTCTGTGCTGACTAACCGCACCTTCAAAAAAAGATACAATTTTGTCAAGACACTCAAACTGTCTACATCAGTTAGGTGAAATTCATGTCACAATTAGTAAGCCTATCACAAATTTCCTCCTCATTATCCGAAACACTACCTACTGTAGGCTAAACAAAGAAACTTTGGTGCTACTTTCCACGTCTCGATATACTGGTAAATACGAATAGGGAAATGTGATGTTTTACAAGTCAGTTTTATATTAACCATGGGCAGATCTTATATATGCACACAACAAATTTTTTAAACAATTATTGCCGGTAGAATCACTAAAACCATAACATGAAATATAGTCAAATAGAATTACATGCACAAACCAAGACTGTCTACTGTACTATAAGACGTGCACATAAATGTAAACATGACCCCAAAGGCCGATTTTGATTATTTCCGTGCAAAGTGATCCCAAATTCCGCCTAATTGATACCCATAGATAATTTCAAAATCTTCTCTCGTGTTTATTACCGTAGACTCCCTAAAAGGAAAACATACCCATTACTGTAATAAACTCAAATTTCGTCTGAACCCTGCAGCAAGATAATTAGTAATTACTATTCACTACCTGGTATGTGAATTGAGCAGTTCCACATCAGAACTGCCGAACACAAACAATTCATCCGGTAAAGTACCTAGACGTCATTCATGAGTGCCTGGTATTAAGAAAACATCAGAGTTTACACATCCGATTTTACACTGTAGTGGCCAACCTTCCTTGCGGAATGAATGAATAGAATAGCAACCAGATAGTAACAATGCTGGTACCTGGTGTTCAGGGTATAATGACTGCTGGGAAGGAAGCGTTGTGCTATCATTGATGTATTGTTCCTAGCTATTCATTCATTTATTTTATGTGAGTGTGGCACATGAAAGAAATGACCTTGCCTCCTACAGCTGCTAAAGTTTGTGTGAATTTCCATTTAGCATTATTTCACTTGTCCCTTCATTCTTGCAATAAGGGGATTCCACAGTATTATTACCTGCATTATTTTGTTTATCTGTCTATAATCAGATTTTAGACTTTGGACACTTTCTTAATGTCAAAATCACCTTTCGTATTATTATCGGATGGGCTTATATTCAGAAATCTATGGTAATTGAAATCACATCACAAATGTTGCAATGATATCTAGTCTTTCAACAGCAGATTTGCAAATATTGCATGCACAGACAAAATGTTGCAATGGTATAAAATAACTGAAATCACTTACATCACAAACATTGCAATGATATCTAGTCTCAACAGCAGATTTGCAACTATTGCATGTGTACACAAATGCATCTTTTCCTTGATTGTGCAACTCATACAGCAAAGCTACCGAAGACAGTTTAGCACGGCGCAAAGAAGAGAACTCATAATGTTTCTCTCTGGCACTTGTGAGAAAGGCATCCCTTCCATCCATCAAATCACAGTTCATGGCTGGATCAGGTTCAGTAATTGGAGGCAGAGAAGCAGCAATTTGTTGATTGTGCAGTCGAATTACAAAGAAAACCTAAAATGAAACCATTAAATATGTATATATTATAAATATACATTAAAGTATTGAAGACAATTACTAAAATGGTAATTTCATAGCAGATGCTATGTGAAATCGATTCAGTATTTAGAGGTCTGGTTGTTTTGCCAACTCAACCCCAAAGTGAGCAGCATCATTCTAGATAGGATAGATGTTATGGAACATTTATGTGTATGATATCTATGTGAGCACCTTCCAATATTTCTTTGAAAACTAGTTCTATAACAAGTTTCACCAGCAGTGCTCAACTTTAAAATTATTATCTTAGCAAATATGTAACGCATTTAATTGAAAATGTGTGTGTAATATTGAAATGCTATAGACCCTATAAATTAATTTTTTAAAATTAAATTGCATTCATTAGTATCAATTTTCATTTATTTACGATATAGATTAAAAGTCTATTTGTCGCCACACATCTCACATACAAAAAATATGGTGTTTACAATCAATTATAGAATGTCATTTACACATGATTTACTTATCATACATTTGGCATTATTTAAACATGAAATGTTTAAAAGTTGTATCAGAGTAATGTCTGAAGTGGTAAAACTTTTAAAAAAACACAATAATTAGTATGCCGACGCAGATCAAAGGATTTAATTCATGCATAATCACTGGACATGATGCACAAATATAAAGTATAAATTTGTTGGGTCTAACCAAAAATAATACTGTATGCTAAAATAGCATTAATATGTTAAACAGTTACACAGATAATTACATTTGTTTGAGGACAAAGCTACTGAACCGCATTAAATTCTGTTTACTTGTTCAAAGAACTCCAGATTTATTCTTTCACATTTGATCAGTTTTGTATGGTTTAATTTCTCAGTGTGGACAGGATCCTACCAAAGGCACATATAATTTGTAAATTGATAAATAATGGAGATGTGCTTACTTTTTTTTTTAAAATAGTGACTTCATTGTACTCAGGTTACCCCATATGTACTACGTTCCTCTCAAAAAAGCGACATGCCACCTAATGATAGTATCACTAACAGCACATAACGCCATAGCTTCTGGTAATAATCTCCAGCGATCTCTGATAAGAAAATACAATTTTATAAACAAGATGTCACAAGCAGGATTCGAACATGCGACCTCTTGAACACAAAGAGAGCAGCTAAACAATTATGCCAGGGAGATCGCTAGTGCTGAAATTGAATTAATGACTGCCTGTTGTATATGGACATTGTGACTGATGATAAAGGTATCTGTGATCAAGGAAGCAAAACTAGGCTCCTGCATGGTACAGTAAAGAGTGTGTTTAATCTGCAATCCACAGGAACCACAAACATGCACCCCTTCTACATCTGCCAGGGAAGACTGAACATCAACGAATTTGCACAGAGTGCAGGGACATCAGTTCATAATACTTTTGCTTTTTCTCAAACTCCTGCAGATTAGCAGGATCTAGTCTGAAGAACAGAATATGTTTGTGATGGTTTACAGCATAACTGAAATTTGTTTTATTTCAGTTGAACACATTCGACTTCAGCATAGCTTCAGGATTACTCTGACCTCATATGAGGTACAATAGACAACTGCGACACAAAATGTTGTAATGTTAATAATAATCAATGAATTGTCGAATGTATAACGTCTTGAAGAACAATATTGTATGAATTATCTTGTACTCTACAGGTAATTATTTCTCAGTGATCTGACTATTCTAGTTCATAATTTACAAAATTCCAAATTTCAGAATGTGAAACTGAGGTCTGAAGATCTTACCAGTAGCACATCAGACCAACAATGATAAAGCAAACCCCAAGTAGATACATGCCTATACAGTGAGACTTTCTGTACTGGCACTTCAGTTTTTTGCATCTCTAAGAGGCCTCCTCCAAACATATTAGCTGAGATTTCAAGTCTTCTGGATTCATCTTCGTTCACTTTCAGACTTCCACATTGATAACTTTGACAAAGGTAGCCAGACTCCGAGCAGTACCTAAGAGTTTTTCATGAAATGAGACAAGACATGGCCAAGTGTTTCTCCTTTCTTCATTCTACATTGTACATGTCTGCAACAAGTGTTAAGCTGTCATCGGGTTAATACCACAGGTACATAAGTCTGTTGTGCAGAATCTTGTATTTGTGATATAGGTTAGGTGATGGTGTAGCCTGTTGTGTCCTGTCTCCTGGGTATTTTTTGTTGGGAAGATGTTGTCTAGCCGTGTTGCATGACACCATTGCTGCTGGAGTGCCTCTCGGTTGGTATCTCCGACTTCAGCACCCATTCTCGCTTGGGTAGGACTGTGATTCTTCTCGATATAGGGGAAGGCCCGGCCAATCTTAGTTTCCAGCTTCTGTTGGCTGCACTAAGCCCTATCTCCACTTCAATGGGTTGGCTTTGATGGGATCTTCTGGGTATGAATGAAGCTCTGGAGAAACCCCTCATCCGCTTGCACAAAACGAGAGCTCTATTGCATGTAAATCCTGGAGATAAAAACAATTAAACCAAGCATAAAACATTGTGAAAAATTGTCAGATTTTATCAAGTTATAAACTGTTTTTCAAATACCTCTTTATGTTTTTCCATATGACTGTACAATTTTGCTGTCAGATCACTTGTTCCCTGTGGAAGATTGGTCTTTCGGTTGTTCTTTCTGGCACCTGCTTTACTTTTGTTAGCCTTTTTACTTCTTTGTCCTTTCTTTTCACCTTTTTTCTTGCCAGAGATATCCTGAAATAGTCACAAAATTATACCTGTCAGTGGCTGCTCGAAAAATTCAGTATTGATGATGAAGTACTGTATATATTTCAAAATATAAGCTGCAAGTTTTGTGCAAGTTTCCAGCTAATGGTGTAGGGGGCTCGCTCCGCTTATATATGAGCACAATACAATTATTTTTAAAATAATTACAGTATAAAGACAAAATAGTAACACAGAATACAGTTAAAATATGCCTACCAATAACAGTGAAAAGCTTATGGCATGAAGTCATTCACATCCTTTGAAATTGGAATCACTGAATTTTGAAACAGTACTAATGGTATATTTTTATACTTTGGTCTAACACAGGTTTCCAACAGGTCAAATTTTGGATATTAAAGTTACATCCTTAAAGATAAACTGACTGACTTATATTTGAAATATATGGTAATCCCTTAAGCTGTCAGCAGGTAGATCATGGCAGCTCATAGCCTTTCTAACAAAAGCATAGATCCTCCTTAGTCGAGTAGCAGGGGCTACCACTCAAACGTATGGTTGTGTGCTTATTGATACATGTTTAGTCCCCAAAGGGAGGCATTCCAGTGTGACGATATTCCAGGATCATCACATCCTGCCAGGAGAGCAGCATTCAAGCAGTGACAATGACTTTTTCACACGTGAAAGGTTTGTCAACATATCCCCCCTTAGTCATTTCCTAGGACAGGGGGTGCAAAGGGAACGCATTGCTCTATGCGGACCCAGGGTTAGCAGATAACCAAGATCCCAAATGTACCTCCACGCGGTGCACCCTGGAAACAGAAATACAGCAGCTCGAGCTGATTCTGGCCAAATCATTTGGGGATCGTGTCCGAGAATGTGGAGGTAGCAGATGGAAAGAGATTTGACTGCACAAGAGACAGACAATATCTCCGACACCACCAGCATCACCACATATAGCGACACTGTCGACATACAGTGAAGCTAGTCAGTCCAGTCCGAACATTGGAGGGGCGGCCAATGTAAAATGGACGTAAAGGTAGATGCATGGCGAGAGACAAATAGATTTCATACCGAGTACAATGAAACAATGAAAGGGCAGAACAGCGCTAGAGGGCAGCGCGAACTGCAAATAGAAAGTGAAAAGTCCCTGGGAAAGGAGAACTACAAACTCCGTCAGCTCGAGTCGAGCTTCTAGTTACCTGTGTTCCTTACAGGCAGAGACCCAGACCCATTCATTGGCGTTTGGTAAAGCAAGAAGACCTAATCCAACTCTAATGTCGAGCCTTCCTAAACCGGAAATATGCTCGCGAAGAGAAAGGGTTCCGTACCCGATGGGCTCAGACACAAAAGGGACAACGATTTAGCCCTGGCCCAACTCTACTGTCAGGTTTTCCTACACCGGAAATACACTTGAAGAAGAAAGGGTTCAGTACCTGATCGGCTCAGGCGCTATTGGGACAAGGACGCTCAGCCCGAGAACGCCTTGCTCTCAAACGCGTGGTGTGAGACTCGAACTTGGACAAGGGGTACACGATGTCGGTGAATGACACCTCGGCTAAGAGGGCGAAAGAGCCAGGGTCCAACTCCTCTGTTAAGTTCTTCCCCTTAAGAAACCAGGCTCACGGATGAGAAACGGTTCAGTACCCAATGGGCACAGGCACAGCACATCCAATTACACGAGGCAAGTTCATAGACAGTGGAACACCTTGTGCGAGTCAGACGAGAGCAAAAATCGTCTGGGTGAAGAGTCGCCACTACGCGTGCCTGGAGACAGATATAGAGGCTGTCACAGGCTAAGGGTAGCCCACCCGAATTGTCCAGGCATGCCGAAATCGGATGTGCTAGGCCTACAAGGCGCATAACGGTGGCACAACGTAATCACGCTCCCGGCGGAAATCGCACGGATATCCATGATGGTTACAATGGAGCGAACGAAAAACAAACAAACAAAACAAAAATCTCCTAGGACATGTAAATAGAGGAAATGAAATTTTGTGTTGTTATAGACATTTGTATAGACAATGCTAACACATACAAATACTCACTGCATCACACATTTCCTCAACAACCTCCTGTGACTCTGCTTCTGCAGCTTCAGCCTCCTCTCTCCTTCTTTTCTCCTCTTCCTCCTGATCTAACTCTTTAATGCTCTCCTCCATAACATTTGGCCAGAAATCACCTTCAAAATATGCCATATCCTTGGCACTGGCCAACCCAGAATCAATAGCATCTTTGTAAATATCCTGGTGAGTATAATAAACATAATTTAGGAATCCTAATTAAATACAGTAAAACATAGACAAATGTGTACGTAAGAAATAAAGTGGGCACCCATGTTCACTAGAAACACTACTTTAAATAGTAAAACAATGAAAACGTGCATGGTTTCCTCTCAAAATCAATATTATAAGGCACGGTTCAAGGTGAAAGAAAGAGACAATCATGGGAAGACTAAAAAACTGGACATGTCAAGAATTTTCCACTCATCCGCATTGCTGAGGATAGAAATCACTGGAACACTGTTGATGTGTTCAATGTAGTAAACCTACGACCCTGACATGTTATATGGATAGTAATTGGTATTTATTTACCCGTCAAAGACGGAATGTATGTGGCGCATGGCGTAAATAAAATGGAACAGCACATCTTCATTCTCTGGATAACAATCAGCTGAAATCTAGTAGGACCATTTTCTTGTCCAAAGAGAGATCCAGCTGGAATTTAAGAACAATAATAGGAAGGAATATTTATTCAGACTACATATTAAAATGAAGTTATACACATGCTAGAGAATTTGAACATCATAGTATGGAATAAGAATCATCAAGAACATGTACTGGCAACAAACAGCAGCAATAAGTAGGAAATCAATTTGGTCCGCTTCAACAAATAAAACAAGATGTTAGAGATATGTACTTTCACCAGACATGTTCTCTTTATATAGTGAAAACATAATGCGTACAATTATTGGTATCCTAGGAATATCAGTGGGAGAACATAACATAAATAATTTGAGATATGTGGATGACACTGTTCGGATTGCTAAAAGTGAGGAAAACCTTCAAGATTTAATTAATGTAGTAGTTACGATGGAAATATGTACGATGTAGGTAATTTGCGTATTAAATATAACGTAGAAAGTGACAGTGATGTTCCTTGTTAGATAGGCCTAATGTTTCAGACAAAGAGATGTGGTGCTAATTGTGGACATATGTGGTGCTAATTGTGATATCGCGAATTTCACCGTAGTGATATAATTTTTTTAGTAGAAGTTGAGAATTTTATACAAAACGTTGGTACATAATCTTGATGAGATTGCCACACGTTATGAATACTTTAGCATCATTGTCAACAATGAGTTTATCAATTTGCAGCAGATTGGACAAATTTGTATGTAACATAACACAAAGAACAAACATCGAAACAAGACGTGCTGAACATCTGCAACTGCCATTGAAATAAATGTCATTTTTAAAATTTATATTATGATAGACCTGTGTATTCTGTTTGAGTAAGGCATGTACACAAGTACAGATGACAGGTTCACCGTTTTGGGCATATCACCCTGTTTGGGAAAAGGGAGATTTGAGAATATATCTCAATATTTTCATCTCAATATGACTCCTCTACTCAACACATCAAAGGTAAACAAAAAATATCCTCACATTATGTCGAGTTTGACAGTTTATTATTTAAAACATATATGTATTAAATTATCTTTGATATAGGTTTATTCAAGACTATTCATTTTTCTGTTGATCTGCCAAGTTTGAGTGTGATATGATGAATAGTTTTTAAGAAAATGCATATTTATCATCATATCCATAATTTGGATGGGTTGTGCCCCTTGCCTTAGTGATCAGGGATTGACAATTGGGAAATCTCATAGAGGTGAAAGGGTTAATTGAGAATTGAATATTGCAAATATGTGTAATTTTTTTAAGAGAACCTGAAGGTAAGATAACAAATTTGGCAAATTATAATGGAAAATATTACACATTTGTGAAGCAGATTATTACAAAGTGATAACAAAACAAATTTACTGACAGCACGATCTTACCTTGTAATCTACCACCACCCTGTCAATAATGGCCTTATCCAACATTTTCTTGTACCAATCCTGCAGCCGTTTAGGTTTTGGTATCTTTTGTTCTGGTGGATGACAGTGGAAAATGTAGTCATCACCTTCACTGGGTGGGCAGGCCCAAATGTGAGCTGTAGTATATCCTAAATTTTTAGCGTACTCCAGGTAGCCAATGAGTATCTCATGATAAACAGCTGTTCTGAGATGTCTTGGTCGGAAATAGTGGACACTGTCTAAGTAGGATATGTACACTCGCCTGGGAAATGAAATAAATAAACTTTAGTATGCAATATGGTGAATGTTGGTACAACATCCAAACTGAATGTTTAGTTAAGTTACATGTTCAGAAAGTTCAAAATCGACGAGACAGACCTAAGCAACTGTGGACTGAGCACAGAGACTGCAGAACACATTTTTCATGCATGTCAACTCTTATCAAGTTAGTTAGTTTGTTCCTTTCGTGCCGCAAGCGACACATAGGGCAGAAGATTTGGTTCTCCATATGATGGGGTTCGCTGCCTGCAGCTTTAGTTCCTGGATGATCTTACAGCCTATTAATTCCCCTTCTTTAAGAATTGTGTTTTTAAGGGTTGTTTTAGGTCTTCCTCTTTTTCTTTTACCCTCAGGTGACCACATAAGGGCTTGCTTGTTTATTCTGTTTACATCTAGTCGTAAAAGGTGGCGTAGGTATTTCTATCTGCGTTTTCTTATGATGTTTGAAACTTACTCTTGGTGTGTTTTGTCTCTTAGATCACTATTTGTGACGAAGTATCTCCATTTTATGTTCATCAGTTTTCGTAGACATTTGTTTTCGAAGCTGTTTAGTTTGTTGTCTGTTGCTTGAGTTGATACGTTAGCACTGATACAATACAAGAGTTAAATAGCTTTAGTTTGGTGTTTGTCCCTAGATCTTTTGATTTCCAGATAGTTAATTTAGCAAATGTGCTAGCTGCCACTGCTATACGTGTGTTTATTTCTTTCATGAGTCTCCGTCAACAAACATTCGGCTGCCCAAGTAATTAAAGCTGGAGACTTACTCTATCAAGAGATGGAGAAAATATGACCTACTGAGATGGCACTACATAGAAATCTGAGGGGTTCAATGGATGCCATGCAGTGAATTACACAGTTCATTGAAACTATTGGCGCAGTAACCAGATAACTGACTGTAGAACGATAGAAAAACAAGGTATTTAGTCATTAATATTAGCACATCTGAACTGAATGTGTTTTGTCATAAATGTTGGCACAACATCTGAACTGAATGTGTTTAATCCTACACAATGTATATAAGAATCTATGAATACACTATATTTAATGTTTACACAATACAGTTACCCGAATGTGCCGGGTTGACAGTGCATCTACATTATCTAGACTTATCTTAACTGCTGGAAATCTAATGGGACCATTGTCCAAGATAGTTCCAGCAAAGTTGAGAAAGAACAAATATATATATATATACACATACATACAGGATTGTATCTATCTCACAATATGTAGTATTGTTGGTCGAGTACGATAGCTTCCAAGTTTCTTTTACTTCATGAATATTATAGGAATCCAAAAGCCATGTCTGCATGGCTTGTGTCTTAATTTCAGTATTAGAATTCTGAATCTAAGAATATGCACAAGAAGAATATGGTCATCTGAAACAGTTCTGACAAACAAGTTCTATGGCGATATCTCGAGGCTAGTGACCACAGTACAGTTGAACAAAAGAAAAAAAATATATTGTTACTAAATATAGTTCACAAATTTTAACATCCAGAATATCTGGACACCAATTAATGACATGTATACTACATTGTCAGGTACTGTAAGAAGTGTGCTTGGCCAGCAAGACATGGAAACCTTCAACATATATGCCTTCAAAATCTAAGGAATGAGCATCTATGAGTCTGCCCGGAACACTATAAGATCAGTTCAGTAACATGATTTCAGAATTGTTGACTTACCTTGTATTTGGCATGGCACAGGATGAGCCATATTCTTGGACATGCATGCCAAAGAAGCAGACATCAACACCATCAATTTCTTCAAATGCAAACATGGCTTTGGCTCTGTATGGGAAGGAGTCTGACATCTCATCTCCAAATCTGGAGGTAGATAAAGAAGAGTTAAAATATGAAAGTATTCATTTAATTTAAAAACTGACATACAAAACTTAAGACTACAATCTTAAAAATCTTGATTAGTTGTTCCAATCCCTTTATATCATTTGAAAGAAGCACAGTGACGTCTACATAACATAGTTCATTGATTTCAAAAATTACTGATGTTTAAAGGGTGTTTAGTCAGTGTTGTTTATGTCTTCTCTCACATTTCTAATTTATTTTTGGTGTAGATGATGAACAGGTATGGGGAGAATGTGCGTCCCTGTATTACTCTGTATCTCAAACCACTCTGAGAGATTTCCCTCTAACTTAACTGCAGCCTTTTGATCTTGTTAAAGCTCTTCTATTAGATGAGTCAGAGATGTCTTGGGAAACCCATGAGTCAGAGATGTCTTGGGAAACCCATGTTGTTCATTATCTTTCATAGTTTCTGGCGTTGGACAGTCAGAAGCAAATGTGTGGGTAAGTTGAGAATTCTCTACACTTTTCTATGATACACCTCATGTAAATGATGTGATCTGGTGTTGCTCTGCCCAATCTGAATCCGGTCTGTGTTG
Source organism: Meghimatium bilineatum (assembly GCA_034231615.1). Taxonomy (NCBI): domain Eukaryota; kingdom Metazoa; phylum Mollusca; class Gastropoda; order Stylommatophora; family Philomycidae; genus Meghimatium; species Meghimatium bilineatum. The sequence continues at coordinate 38,517,135 of CM067319.1, read as the reverse complement.
CATTTATTTTAATTTCTAATTTTTGTTTGATTCTTTGCATTATGATATTTAGCATTATTTTACTTGCTTGACTTTATAAGGACTATAGTTTGGTAAATTGAGCAAATCTCAATGTTGCCTTTTTTTTGAGGAAATGGTATATATGATTTTTTTTAAATTCCTCCAGCCATGTGCCGCTATTCCCATATTTTGCAGTAGAGTTTGTGGTAAATCTTAATTCCAGCCTCGCCTCCTACTTCTATCATTTCTATTGTTAAACCATCGTTGCCTGGAGCTTTTCCTTTCTTTAAACTTTCTATTGTGCATTATTACTTCTTCCTTTGTAGGTACTGGCTTTTTTTTCACATTGGTTTACGGATTTGTTTTTTGTTTTACTTTGTTTATCTATATCTTTCCCTTCTGTTAATATGTTTCCTTGTTTGTCTTTCAGCACTTTTAATGATGGTTGAAGTTTTTTGTCTTTTAGGCGTCGCACATTTTCAAATATCAGTTTGCTTTTACCTTGGTTTTTCTGCCCTTCTATTTCAAGGCATATTTTGTTTATGTAGTTTTGCTTGTCTTGCCTAATACTTCTTTGTATATCTCTTGTCAGATGTCAATAATTTGGTCTATTTTTACTGTTTTTAATTTGTCTTTTATAATGCCAAATAAAACTCCAATTGTATTTTCATATTTATTCATGACACATGAGAAAAACTGATTATGTTAGGATATCTACATCCAGGGTATCCCTATTAGTTCCCAGTCCCTTTCAGGTCAATGAAAGTGTCAGCAGCTGAGTGTTTGCACAACTGTGGTAACAATTCTGAACTTCCCACCCAACTAAGAAAGTCATGTACAAATTTTTATCACAGTAGGTTTGGGAAGTGACTTTTCTATCACATTAACCATACAAGTTGATGATTGATCACAGTACAGTGCTTTAATGATGATATAGTTGGCCCAGGAATGTGTGCTGTGCTCCTGGCAGGTAATTCTGGGATATTTGAATGCCTCCGCTTCAAGGACTAAACATACATTCATAAACCTCCCTTACACAAGCATGCACCCATAAATCTTCTTTATCAGCCATGACTTTGAGACAATCTAACATGAGTCTTGGGGTCACCTCAATTACACAACTGAAAAGAACCTGTACTTTTTTTCCGAAAGATTATGACTTGTCAAGAGTTACCTGCTCACAGTTAAAAGGATTATTTCATCATCAAACTTTTATCCCATCTCCGTGTTATATATTCTCGTGGATCTTTAAAACAGCTGGAAAAGTGAGATGTTTGTACGTGATAGAGATACTTGAAGAGGTGATCTATGCACCCCGCTGTGATAATGGCAGGAAAAAAACTTGGAATGATATAGATGTATGCACGTTATCAAAGACACTGGCAGCAAAACATCACACAACATAAATGTGCACACAAATACACTGATAACAAACCTTTTCTTCATGAGAGGCTTGACTTCTGTTACTTTGTCATAACTTGAAAGCACCCGGATTGTTACTTCTCCAGATTGGGTATCTTTCTTGCGAAGAAAGTTGTTAATCCTGTTCTCCAGATATGTAGCCAACTTTGTTGTAGGTAGCTCTGATGGATAGACAACAAATAGGTGATAAAATAGTTGAATTGAAAAGTTTTGCAAGTGATCTCAATCTGAATACAATCTTTTCAGAACTGTAAGTTTCCACTCTTTGCTCATGTGTAAAATCTGTATATTTTTCTAGTTGCCAAAGGCTTGGCTTCTACTGAAAGTGTTTTAAGTAGATTGGAAGAGTCCATGTCTAGCTTGCTGTAGTCCTATACATTCAAAACCAGGACATGATGTATTGCTACTGTATCAAATAGGTTTTAACTAACATGACTATCCCATCAAGTCAGGGTACGAAAGGGTAACACAGAAAAGCAAGAGGCACCTGCCAGGGTCACACAGAATAGTGAGAGGCACCTGCCAGGGTCACACAGAATAGTGAGAGGCACCTGCCAGACATACCATAAAAGATGACTAAGTAGGTTTTGGAGGTGGAGTTGGCTGTCTCTTCTCAAAATAAATTTTCATTCGATTTTGTGTGTGCATGGTTGGTACATTGTGTGAATGGTACCTTCTAATTACGTGAACATAGATGGATGGAATGAGATATTGGTTGATTGTGGCATTTTCATCTCATTTTGTAGCTTGCCAGTGTGTTACTAGGACCTGAAAGAGGAGCAAAGAATAGCAATGCTGTTTATCTTCCATGCATGTCATGAAAGGCAACTACTGAGGTTTTTTGGGTGGAGTTATCTGTCACATCACATAGATGGTCAAAGTGACCCAAAAGTTATGCTGAATTTGAATGTGTTACGCCAAAAGGTGTAGATAACACAGCTAAGCTGTAAACCATGGCACAACGCATTCCATTCCTAAACATCATCCCATTAATCTGCAGGAGTCTGAAAATGTCTGAGAAACGAGAGAAAAAAATATCTCAATGTACATCTGCTCATGCTGGACATTAGATTACCACCGTCATGTACAGATGACAACGGTTTGGGCTACCAGGGGCAGGAACAGTGTACTACTCACACAATCTCTACTACTCATAGGTACAAAACATGTTTTTGTGAGATTTGAACTTTCAACCTTTTCCCCATCACACAACAACCTCTGTAACAATGTGTAATGTTTACCAGTGTGACTTTTTTTGAGTCAATGCCATGCCAGCTATCCCACAACAAGGAAATCTTGAGTCATTGAGTCCTCTGGACTTGACATAGCTTGTTAGGGCAGAAAGTAGTCTTGTTTGAACATGGGTGAGCCCTGCCAGGCTTAGTTTCTCATCCATTAGTGGCACACTTAAGTCTCATCTCCATTGCAAGGGCAGGCCTTGATGGGGATAGTCCATTTAAGCAAGCAGAATACATTATATAAAGATAAGATGCTTCTGTCTCGATGCTCAAATTTTTGCAGATTAGCAGGATGTAGTGTGGAGATTGGAAAATGTTCTCATGGTTTATAGCTTGGCTGCAATATGTGTGCAATTATGCTAGACATCTCACAGCATGGTTTCTGAGTGACTTTGACCTTCTATTGGAAGGACAGCCAACTCCCCATAAACCTCCTTAGTCACCTTGCATGACATGCATGGTAGGTCACAGTTGCTTTTCTTTGCTCCTGTCCCAACAACACATAGGCTCCTATAAAACTCTATTATCAAATTGTCTACATGTTCTTAGTAGATCCATTTGTTTAACAAAGGCAAATCAAATAAACTGATTTCTTGACTGAGCACAAAAAAGGGAAGAAAAGAATAGCAGCACACTAACTTCCAATGCATGTCATACGAGTCAACTAATGAAGAATGGGTGTACGGTTGGCTACCCAATCAAGTAGAAAGTCATAGTAATCTGTTAAGTTCAACGTGTTGGCACACAAAGTGTAGACATGCAGCCAAACTGTGAATATCGAAACAAAGCATTGTTTCAAAGCATTCAAAGAAAACAGGTATACATAAATTACAAGTTCTTTATGTGATCTCAATCTTATCACGTAACTAGCCCACATAAAACAAACAAAAACACTATCACAATCCTACTTACTTTTGGCTGTGAACCTGTTCTCTTTCCGCTTCGTTCCCTTTGCTTTATGGCAGGCATCACAAGTCCACCTGAAATCCAGTTAAACAAAAGGGTCTAAGAGGTGAATCTTACATTATTTAACAATGAGTGATACTCATTTTTGATTAAACATAATGCTTACGTATTGCAAATAATGGTTATAAAAAAAATAGGACTCATAACCTGTAAAGGTATTACGGATATCACTGGAGATACCAGTACAAAAAGATTTCATGCATCTCTATCTTCAGCCATTTGGAGGAGTGTAGAAAAACTAAGCACAGACCATTTCTTTATATTTAATGCTTATATCTTATATTTAATACTTTTATACAGACCAAATGCTTAAATTTAATATTAAAAAATGTTCCAGTATAAAATATCAATCATCAGGTGTCATGGTGGCTGGCGTAAGCGATCATGGCTCTCCACAGCTCTTTGTCTCCAGTATTATGTATCAAGCTCGCTGTTGTTTCCCTGCCCTGTCAGGTTGTCAAACTGTCTAATATTTTCTCCTGTTGTCGCCCTCTGTTTCTGCTGCCTTCAATCTTGCCTGTTTTGACTATGTTCTCCAAGCCTCGTGTCTCATGAAGTGGCCAAAAAATGAAGATTGTCTTTTTCTTATATTATTGATTTAGGTGTGTTTCGCATTTGAATCTCTACACCACATTAAAATGTATAAAATATAGTCCTTTTAAATCCTGAGAGGGCGCCTGTGATTTTGCATCCAGAACATTCCTCCGAATCACGTGCTTCTCTAAATTCATGGGAGTATGGTAACTGTCGAGTCTACTAGTCCGGAGCGTCGTGAACCAGGTAAATCGTCGGAGTCCACCCGCCGGGGCATTATACAGGTTACGTTCTATCTCTATAAATCTATTTTTATCATGCACATATTTATCTTCTTGTGGCTCCTATGATGAGTCTGTGGCTTCCAGTGTCAGCCATATGGTCCGCATTGAAAACTACTGTTTTATTGGATGGGACAGCGAACTTCAGCCCCATAATCTTCTTGGTCGCATCTTGCGATGTGCATAGCAGGAAACACAATCACTATTCTTTGCTCCCCCTTTCAGGCCCCAACAACCCATGCATGGCTTTGTTTTATCTTCAAAAGGTGTATATATATATATTCTGATATTTTTTTCTAGTTTTTTACCATTGCTTTCTGAAGTCTAGATACAAAATTGCATGCAGTAGGAATTGAACCCAGCACAATGGTTGCCACAGACGGCTCTGTATCAGTCAGTTTGGCAAGTTATTACCAAAAAAAAGCAACAAAACATAAACCATATATTTTACACTTACCCCTCACGCCATATCTGTTCAAACCATAAGGCACAGATTTGATGCCACTTCCGACCGCACTCGTTGCAATCTACAAAGCTGTAAAAATAAATTGTTTCAGATAAGCTCTACTCTCATATTTAACAAATTGTAATAGAAATATGGAAAAGGAAAGGCAGCAAAAGAGACTGTAACCAGTACAGGGGAATTTCCTTGTTAAGCTATGCAGGAAAACTATATGCAAAAATAGTAGAGAAAAGACTGAGACCTGTAATAGAACAACAACTTAGTAATACACAAATGGGTTTTAGAAGAAACAGAGGATGTACTGATGCAATATTTATTCTTAAACAGTTGGCAGAGAAGTCAATAGAATACAACCAAAATTTATACATATCCTTCATAGATCAAGAGAAAGCATTTGACCGTGTAAACAGAGAAAAACTATGGGAAACATTAAAAATTTATGGAGTATGCCAACATTTAATTAACGTTTGTAGAAGTCTCTCTAACAACAGCAGTTGCACTATAAGAACAGCTGCAGGCTACACAGAGGACTTTGTGATTAGCACAGGAGTAAAGCAGGGATGTGTATTATCCCCACTACTTTTTATTACATACATGGACCATATAAACAAAACAGCAAATTCTAATGAAGCAAATGAACTGCTTTTTGCAGATGACCAGGTTTTATTCCACAACAGCATTAAAAACCTGCAAGACCACCTAAACATAATAGACACAGCAGGCAAGCAATTTGTAATTAAAATCAACATAGACAAAACAGAAGTAATGAATATTGCAAGAGAAAAGGAGAACATCAACATACAGATAAACAATAAACAACTAAAACAAGTAGATGAATTCAAATATCTGGGCAGCACATTGAGATATGACAACAAACAAGAAGCAGAAATAAACGCAAGATGTAATAAGGCCTGTAAGATCATTGGTCAATTAACACCTTTACTAAGAAACAAAGATATTACACTAGAAACAAAGAAAGCGCTTTTCAACACCATTTTCTTACCAACATTGTGTTATCAGTGTCAAACTTGGACATTAGATTCTAGAACAATACATAAGATTAACACCACTGAAATGAAATGTGTGAGACGTATGATTGGAGTTAGCTTGAGAGACAAAATCAGGAATGAAGCACTAAGGAAACAATTAGGGATCAAGCCAACAATAGAATACATACAGAAACAACAAGTTAAATGGTACGGCCACATAACCAGACAGAAAGAGCAAAGTATTATCCAAAAAACACTTAACAAACGATACGAAAACAGGAGACCTATTGGACGCCCTCGTAAAAGGTGGATAGATAGTGTATTAGAGACACTCGGAAATATAACAGCAGAGGAGGCAAATAGAAGGGCAAAAGACTGTACACTCACTCTCCCCTCAACACCGAAAGGTACATGAGGACAAAAAGAAGAAGAAGAAGTAATAGAAATATTTAGCAAATGTTAATTTTCAGAATTCTACTACATAAAATTATTTTCAACATAAAATAGATTGGAACAATATGATGATGATAAAATAATCCCTCTAGCTGTGAGCAGGTCTTGACAGTCCACAACCTTTCTAACATCTCAATTGTTAACTGAGGTGAAACCTTGGCTCACATAAGATTGTCTCAAAGGCATGGTTGTGTAAGGGGAGTTTATCGATGCATATTTAGTTCCCAAAGGGAAACATTCCAGTATGCCAGTATCCAATAATTGCCATGTACTGCCAGGAGCACATCACACATTTCTGGGTCAATTATCTCATTCTTCTGTCAGATTTGTTAACCCATTAGCAGTGATGGCACATCTAGCATTCCCTGTTACCTAAGAGTCTGCCACAAAAGGACAAAAGTGTAATGTCTGAATCTGCATCCCTTTGTCAATCATGGGGATTATTTGATAGAAGACAAAAATAAGAAATTTAGACAAGATGTTAAAATGATTTTTCCACAAGTGATGGATTTTCAGCCTATCTCCCCCACTTTCCGTAGTCACCTCCTATGACATGCCTGGATAGAAGACATTGGCCCTATTCTTAGCACCATGAACTAGAATTCCAGGTTCCAATTGCCACATAGGAGTACCGAAACATATAAGCATTACCTAATAATTTAATAACTATTGAAAAGCAATATCCTTTACATGATATGCTTCAATTATCATTATTTATAAAATAATGATCAACTGCATTTTCTGTTTACATTTCTTACTTAAACTTCTTTTGTTCTGAAACAAATTAGCAGGGATGTAGTCCAGAGAACAAAATGTGTTGCCATGGTTTACAGCTTTGCTGTGATATCTGTGCCTTTTGGCCTGACACATCTGACATCAGCATGGCTTCTGGGTCACTTTGACTCTATAAGAAAAGCCAACATCATCCCATAACCTTCTTAGTCATCTCCTACGACATGCATGGAAAGTAAACAAGTGTTGCTATTCTTTGCTCCTCTTTCAGGTCCCGGTAACACAGGAACGGTTTCATTTTTGTATTGCTATTGTTAGGAAGAATACTCACTGAATGCATGGTTGCCATATTGGCCATTTTAAAATGTCACTGGTCATAGAGCATGTTTGAGAAATTTGTGTTTTTCCCCAGGCAAATTTGAAGATGTATTTTTAAACACATTCTTCTGTTTAAATTGATGAAATTACAAAAAGTCTAGTTACACCAGCAAGTTGTTAGTAGATTCTCTTCCAACTGCTATCAAAAAGGAAACATGAAACAAAATTCAACTTTAGCTCCTAGATATATTTATTAGAATTAACGGGTTTTTTAAATTACATTTTAATTAATCTAAGCTCATTTTATGTTTTCAATAATATGGACCATTTTTTAACACTTAGAGTTTGCCTTTTTAAAAAACCTACAATTTGACTATAAACAGTTCAAACTTTTTGGCAGTCCTGGTTCAAGTTATAGCCCAATTTATTCTTCTTCAGCGTTCATTCTCAAACTCCTACTGGTTCTCTCTTGTAGCAGGACAATGGTCCTACTAGATTTCCAGCAGGATGTGTTAGAGAAAATGGAAATGTGTTGTGTCTCCATTTTATTTGCACCAATGCATCAAACTTCGATGGTAACACAATTCTATCTATCAAATATATCTATGACAATTATATCTATCCATTTCAGTTCCCCTGTGTAACATACACTGAGTCTCCAACAATTTCTGTACTTTGCAGTCCTCTTCACATTTGCCCATAAGGTCCCAATTCATTTGGTCTCTTCTTCCACTGTTCTTTTCAGGTATTTCTCAGTTGTTCACCTCTCCTATCCTTGTGGGTTCTATTCCAGAGCCTGTCTGGATATTGCATTTATTTCTAACCATTTTCATTTCTACATTTTATCTCTACTTTCACCAAGCACTGTTCTCTTCCACGTATCATTTTTTCTTCTTCTGTGTTCGTTCTTAAACTACTGCAGATAAGATGTTGCCAAGAGAATGAAAGGACTTGTCATAGTTTACAAATTGATTGCGATATTTACACCTTTGGCGTGACACATCCTGACTACAGCATGGCTTCCGGGTCCCTCTGACCTTCTATGGGGAGGTACAGTGAACTCCACCCCCAAAAACCTCCTTATCCCTTCTTACGATATGCATAACCGGTAACAGTGTCCCTATTCTTTGCTTCCCTTTCTGGCCCTGACAACAGCACATGGGTGAGTCTCATCATTTGATATCGATCCTGGTCATATAATGCGAAGTAAACAACATAGAACATTGACAAACGTCTGCAGTTTTGATGTGATTTTCTGGTTACATACCATGTTTCTGAGCAGTAAATCAATACAGACTTCAATTTTGTATAATTTATAATATAGTATATGCACATACTTCATCATTGTTTGTCATCATTGCAGCAGGAAAATGTACACGAGCAGGGAAATATACACAACCAGAAGGAAAATGTACACCAGTTACAGCAACAGAATATACTTACGGTTCATAATCCAGCTGGTCATTTTTAACTCTCTCAAACTGGTCTTTCCTAATTTTCCTGTGAAAAGCATAAAATAGTGTTAACTCTTTTTAGCTTCTACATTGTTCTCAGTAACAGATTCCAACTGTGCTAAATTTTTTGCCCAGTGACTTTCCCCCTGTGCAGATTCCTTTATTTTTTTATCCTACAAAAAGTAATGGCTTTTCATTGACACCAGAAAATATCTGCGTTATGGATGGTATGTTTGATGTACTGGCACTTGACAATTTCACAGTGAAATAGTTAAGTAGAAAACAAAACAAAAAATGAGTTAAGTTTACTCATTTTTAGCAGTCAGAGGGTTAAAGTAGAATCAAAATGAACAGAATAAATGCACATTAGAAAACATTGATAATTATTTAGACCTCTAAAATGACATAGAACTAGCTAGGAAAATATGACAGTCTGTGAATGTTGACCAATTCAGAAAAGGGGGCTAGAAGAAAGAACTGCTCATAGAATTGTGTCACTCTATTGTCTCAACTTTCTATTGCAATGTGGCTGCATGCGGAAGTGGTCACTATTGGACCATCAGACCAACTAATATACAAAAGAACAAGTTTTTTTCCCCAAATACAATGAGATGTGGTTGTTAAGAACATCTCAGGAATACTAAGCGAGGACGAACAGAACAGTGTGCAGCGAAGGACAGTCACCCTCAGTTTCCTGGATGAGGAATATCCACAAGATATATGGGTCAGAGTATACACAGATGGGTCAGCACAGAATGCCGTGAGGAATGGAGGTGCAGGTGTATATATAGAATATCCACACAAGCCTAGAGATACAATCAGAACACCGACAGGAAAATTCTGCAATAATTATGATGCAGAAATCCAGGTAATTAGTGTGGCAGCTAAAAAACTGCTGAACTCCAACTCTGACCTACAGCCTGTGGTATTCCTGACAGATGCAAGGTCAGTGCTTCAAGCTCTCCAGTCTGGAAAACTAACAGACTTGAAAAAACTACGTAACGAATTGTCTTACCAGTATAGGGTAACCATGCAGTGGATACCCTCTCACTGTGGAATACCAGGAAATGAAAAAGCAGACCAACTGGCTAAGGAAGGTGCTGCTGAAGACCAACCAGATATACCAATCACCTACCATCAGAAAAAACAGATGATCAAGTCAATAAGAAAGCCACAAACACCAACACAAGATGACTATCATATTATGAACAGACCAGAACAAGTTATAATTCTACATCTCAGAACAGGACACAACCAACTCCGCAGTCACATGTATACAAAGTTCAAGATTGGCAACACAGCCATGTGTACATGTGGACAGGCATCACAGAGTGCCAAACATATACTTCAAGAGTGTTCTGAGCATAAAACGCTGAGGCAGACATATTGGCCAAAGGAAACAACACTGGAATCAAAACTCTATGGGACACTGTATGAACTACATTTTATTAAGGAGACAGAATTACAGATATAGACATGTTTCAAGTGAACGAAAGAGGAAGAAGAAGAACATCTCATTGTAGCAACAGTTTTATGTGTTTATTTCTAGCTTGTTGCTCCTTAATAATGGCCCCTATTCAACTGTAAAGTGGAATAAGTCCTTGTTCGTTTGTTTTCTTTCTCACTGAGATTGTTTTTGCTATTTATTAGTTATATTAGTAATCAGTATCACTAATATACAAAAGTAAACTTTCAGTAGATGACAAGCCAATATTGTAAGGCTCTCCTCTTGTGGATACTCAGAGCATGTCATCTATACAATTGTTTCCCTTTGTGGTGCAACAACTCAAGAGACCTCAGCATTGCACATTACGCTTGGGGAGCCAGATGAGATCTAGCCCTGACCATGGTCTAGCTGCCAAATATTTATATGGTGTCTCTGTTATGAACAGTTGACAAAATGAGGTGTGGTGTAAAGTAACTGCAGTACGTGACAACTTCCTGAGAGTCCAGAATCAGGCAAACATGTTAACCCTACAAAAAGAACTCCTTTGCATAGTGATGAATGCATAGTTGGCTGCTGCACCCATTCTCATGACAATGGTCCTGAACTGGGTTGCTATAGACACCTCAGATAGGAATGGATACTTGGCAGGAGAGTTGAATCTCATGACTCCAACCTTGCATGCTGCAGAAATGTAGAAAAGTCTTGTAATCCATATAATTTACTCCATTTGAGTAGGTAACTTCTGAAAGCATTGACCACAGCTGATAGTTTATATTTTCTGAGTAGGAAATAGCCATTCAAAAAAATGGTATGTGCTGTATGACTGAATTCATACAAAATTATTTTCAACTAGATATATTTTAAATTATGCAAAAAGCACATAAGATGATTATAGGATTCATTCAGACATTGCTAAGTATATTACTGTAAGATGCTACTGTGATGTTATTGTGTTTGTGTATTCGTCAGACTAAGAGCCCAAATCTAAATTAGCAAACAGCCTAAGTTGTATATTGCCTGGCTATGAACAGAGGTATGTCCCAAATACCCCACTAAACATTTTTTTAAACTCATTACAGTAGTCATGCCATTCAAACAAGTCTCTACCACAACTTAGGATATGGACCCAGATGATCCAAATACAAACTACATCATCCTTAAACCTGTAACAATTAAATGTCTTAGGGAATGAAACTTTAGAAACAACACAAATCCTGCCTTTTGTCTATTCACAGTTGCTGTTCATGAGTATGGAGAAACCCAATCCTATCCTATTTAATATTATCAATCCATACTTTCCTTCATTCCCTTTCCTCCTAACCTCAACTCCTCCCTGAAGGACAGTATTGGAAAGGGAATAATGAAAAATATGGCTGAGAAAGGTAATCATTCCTCATCACATGAGACCAAACCACACAAGTTTGCTACATTTTACAATAATTACACAAGCACTCAAATAAAGACCACAGACTCACGTTACTGGCTGTGTTGGATCTTCTGATAGCTCAACTTCCTCAGTTTGAATTTCATTATAACACTTCTCACAATACACATATCTGAAAAAGAAACGACAATCAGAAATAAGTGACACAATAAGAAAACAGCATTGGTATAGTTATAATGGATATAGACATTAAATTTATTTTATGTCTTTTTGGAACAGAGTGGGAACATATCCTACCAAGAAAAGGGAAAACATTGACCTTTTTGTTTCTTGTCTTACATTCCCCATGCCTGTTATCATACCACAGTATGTGTCTCTAACAATTTCTTATTCTTCTGCATTCATTCTCAAATTTCTGTAGATTAGCAGGATATAGAGCTTAATGTGTTGTCGCTGTCTCAATCTTTTTGCAACCTTTTGGTCTGACACATCCAACTTCAGCATGACTTTTTGAGTCACTTTAACCATATATGGGGTGGTACAGCTAACTCCACCCCAGAATATTCACAGTTGTGTCCTCCAACATGCATAGAATGTAAAGTGTTGCTATTCTTTGCTAGTCCATCGGAGCCCAGGCAACACATGGGCAGCCTTAATTTTATTTCTAACCTGTAATATTAACAAATCAATTAATCACATGTCATGCCGAGTGGTGTAGGTGATCATGATTCACCACAACTCTCTGTGTCGTGTGATGCTAATAAGTTTAGTTGGTGATATTTTTTTTGTGTTACAGTGACAACGCATCCAATAATTTATCTCACTGTCTTCCTCCATCTCTTCTCCACTTGATCTTTCCCGTGGTTACTAAATGTTCAAGTTTTGCTTGCCCTAATACTTTTGACTGTGTACTACTAATTTTTGCTATTTGTCATTTTATTCCAGCATCTCTTTGTCATTTTATTCCAGCATCTCTGAGGACGTATACATTTTTTTTCCTTGGCTGTCCATAGAATTTTCATCATTCTCAAAAGCCACTTTTTAGTTGCCTCCAGCTTATCATGAGTTCTTTTGTTTACTGTACATGATTCACATGCATGGCTCAATATAGCATCCTAGCACTCTATTACAACTACAGCTATGAAAGAACATGAATAATTTATTGTTAATTTTCTATTGTTAAAAAGTCCATCTAACTATTGCTCCTCTATGAATTTTATTATTCTTTTTTTATTCTTTATTTCTTTTAAGTTCCCTGTGGAAAATAAGGCTGAACTGTCACTCTCCAGCAACTTATGTGCTGTAGTCTTCTTGAACAAGGTCCCAATTGATTTACTCTCTTCCTTTGCTGCTCTCCGGGTTTTCTGTCTTCCAGAGCCTGTCTGTTATGTCATCAGGCTTCTTTCTGAGAGTGTGTTCTACCCATTTCCCCTTCTTTTTACTGCTACCCCCCCCCCCCCCCCCGACACTGTTCTCTTCCGTAGCTCATTATCTGATATCGACTGGCTATCTAATCTAAGAAAAAGCAGATGATGGAAATATCTATTGATAAATATTTGAGATACAACGTGCATGAGTCCAGGTGTCACCTCAGCTATACAACTGAAAATTACCTGTGCTTTTGTCTGAAAGACTGTGCTGTCAAGAGCTATGTGTTCACAGTTTAAGGATTATTTCATCATCATTGATAAATATGTTCTGTCCATAAATTACAATTAGGAGTAGCTGGAGGGTTGTGATTTTTGACAAAAGTAGTTGGCATAAGCATTTTTGTGTGTAATTCAGCAGTTGGTTGGTTGAATTTGTTGGTTGAATTTGAAACATTTTTCTAAATATCTTTTTAAACAAAAAGAAAAATCATACTGTTTCTTATAACTTCCCTGCTAAATAAAAATGGTGGAGGTGGAGGAGGAAAGAGGGGGAGGAGGGAGATGAAAGAGAAGAAGAGATGTTTTGATTAATTACATATGTTGACATAACTAAGCCCGTAGCCATAACCTTCGATTAACAGTTACCATGTTGTTCCAGCAGGCCAATGTGCTTGAACTAGTTACAGGCACGACGTGGGTGGGCGGAACAACAAAGAAACCTGTCGCAAGGGCCAGAGTTGTGCCCTGATGTCAACGTCTGTTTTGGCGGCATTAGACTCGATACACCGAGCCGGATGGCTGCTGGAACAGAGGGCAGAGCACTTATGGGAATGTCCCACGTGCTGTGATGCCAGTTTCTAATCAAGAATCAAGAAACTAACTAATAACTAAGCAGGGTAATTTCATGAATTCTTGATACTTGTTAACAGGTGGCAGTTCAAAAATTGGCACAAAATTATTGACATAATTTATGAACAATTTTCACATGATTTTTCTGGATACCCCTGGGTAACACATAATTGTGCAAAGAAAAAGTGAGAGATAAAAAGCAGCAAAATGTGAAATCGTATTTACCTATTCTGGTAACTGTAATACATGGAATCTCTTGGTATCGTGCACAGTTGTTTGCCATAACAACACAGCAATTGAGGGCAGAAGACATATTTACGTCCACAGCAGTAGCCTAATGACTGCATCACACTGTCAATCTCTGACTCAAATACTTCTGCTAACTGTTCAAGAAAAATTAATGCAAGTTTCAATTCTGTAAAGAAGAATAGTAATATTTCATATGTATAGACATACAAATGTTATATAGCACATATACAATTTCAATATTTCTTTTAGGGCTTGAGATCGCTTTAAAAAATTATACTTTCATTCTCACGTCCTAGATTAGCAGGATGAAGTTTGGAGAATGGAATGCATTGTGCCATGGTTTACAGCTTAGCTGCAATATATGTACCTTTCTACCTGACACATTCGACTTCAGCATTGTATAATTATCACTTTGACCATATATGGGATGGAACAGCTAACTCCACCCCAAACCTCCTTAGTTATTCCTTAATGGCATGCCTGGCAGGTATGTGTTTCTATTCTATGCATCCTTTTGGGACCCTAGCAACATATGGTCGAGAAAAAAAACTAATTTAAAACTGTTTTGGGGATAGATTTGGCTGTCCAATCCCATAGCTGGTCAAAGTGACATAGAAACTATGCTGAAAAGCAAAAATATTGCACCCAAGATGTAAACCATCACACAACATATCTTGTCTCTGGACTAAATCATGCTAATCTGAAGGAGTTTTGAGAACGAATGAAGAAAAGGTTAAATAACAAAAACACTACAGTCAAGTTCATTAAATATAAATGAAATGTTAATGAAAGCAATAAATGTGAGGTTAATGAGAACTATAAATGTGAATTCATGTGATAAATATACAATTTATTACAGCTATAAATGTGACTTTACTGATGATGAAACAATCCTTCTAGCTATAAGTACCCGGTAGTTGCTTTTGACAGTCAATAGCCTTTCTGACAAAAAGAACATGTCTTCCCCAGTTGAGTAATCTAGGTGACATTCGCACATATAAGGTATGTTGTCTGAAAGACATCGTTGAGTTAGGGGAGTTTATGGATGCATCATTTAGTTTCTGAAGAGAGGCATTTCAATGCAGGAGAATCCCAGAATCATCACATCCAGCCAGGAGAGCAGTATATACCTCTAGAAAAACGAATCATTTTTTTATTGTCAGATATGTTGACCCATTAGCAATGATATCTTGCATTCCCTGCTACCTAGATGTCTGTCACACAAGAACAAAAGTGCAATGTCCACTGGCCTGCATATTCTTGTCATCCATTGAGATCATTTGACCCAAAAAAAATAAGAAATTGAGACAAGACATGCAGTGACAATGATCATTTTTTCATAGATGAACGATCATCAGCCTGTTTCTCAAGTTTTCTTAATGGGATCATACAACATGTCTGGAAAGATAGTGACCTTATTCTTTTATCCTTGAACTCGAGTGCTATATACAAGTTAATGAGTCATCATCATCAGGTAGCACATCCTGAACAGGATGTAGCAGTCATCACAGCCTTTCAAAACTTCTGTTGATCTTGAGCTAGTCTTACTACTTCTGTTACTGTCATGTTCAGGTGGTCTTTGATGTCTTGCGTCCATCTTCTTAGTCTGCCTCTTGTTAGTCTTCCTGGCATCATCCCCCCATAATGATCTTTTCTAGGCTGTCATGGCGTTTGATATGACCAAAATATTGTAGTTTTCTGGAAAGAATCATGCTGTTTAGCCCATTTTATTTTACATTCATTTCTCTCAGGATGGCTACATTGGTGATCTTTTTTCTGTTAATAGGTGCTATAGACATAAAATTAATGAGTGTTATAAACATGACATTATTTAGCGCTATAAAAATGAAGTTAATGAGTGCTATAAACATGGAGTTAGTGATATAATCATGGCATTAGTAATATAATCATGGAGTTTATGGGTGCTATAAACATGGAGCTAATTAGTTCTTTAAACATGGCATTAGTGAGTCCCATAAACATGGGAGTTTATTAGTGATATAATCATGGCATTTACGAGTGCTATAAACATGAAGTTAATTAAGTTTATAAACATGAAGTTAATTAGTGCTATCAACATGGAATTATTTAGTGATATAATCATGGAATTTTTGAGTGCTATTAATATGGAGTTAATGAGTGATTTCAATATGAAGTTATTGAACAAGATAAACATGGAGTTAATGAGATATAAACACAAAGTTAATGATTGCTATAAGCATGAGGTTAATGAGTGGTATAAACAAAGCATATGAAAGTAGTAGATAAAATTGATCAGCTGATTGGTAAATATAACTGTCTTAGGAAAACAAAGAAATACTGGAAAACAAATTTTTTTCATTGATCTAGTTTGGGTAAATGCATATGTATATATTGTTTCAAGATTGTAGAAGAAAAAATTCAGATGTAGAGGCTTGAAAGAGAAGATATATATAGCCAGTTAAATTTCACAGAGGAATTAGTTAGGAAACATAGGAGAATGATGATGATGCTTAAGTCCCAGCAAAGGTGGCTATTTTCTCATGGCAAACAAAATAATGTGAAATTGTAAGCTCTGCTAATAGTAAATCAAACATCACAAGGTATTAAAAACTTAAATCATGGCATCATTTCATCTCCTAATTTTTTTGTATTCATCAGAGTTAAAACAATACAAAATAACATAAGCATATTGCAGTAATATACTCAGCAATGTTTGAATTAATCTATAATTATCTTATGTGTATAATTTAAAATATATCTAGTTACAAATAATTTTTTATGAAATACTTCAGCAAAAAAGTCATGCAACATATACCATTTTTTAAATGTGCTGTACATAAATCAACAGATATATTTTTTTCCAAATTTTGGATAAGTTTTGTATGAACGGATCAAATGTAATAATAACTAAACTTTGCATGTTTTTCTTGTCATATTGATATTTTATTTTGTTCTTTGTGGAGATGTTATTTACAGAATTTGAAATTGTAAAAACATTTATCATACTTTATTAAATGCAAAACCAAAAACATCACTTTACCTCTAAAACGTATTTTGCTCAGGATGTTTACAAAGAACATGGTATCCTGAACAAAATGACATGATATATCACAGTATTATTTCATTAACTTTTCATTATGGGTTTATTTACAAAAATGAAAATATTTTTTTTTAAATTGGCAATATGCCATGTCCATAAAGTGTTATTTGGTGCTATAAACATTTAGTTAATGGGTGCTATAAACATGCAGTTAATGAGTGCTATAAACATGCAGTGAATTAATGCTATAACACGCAGTTATTGAGTGCTATAAACATGCAGTTAATGAGTGCTTTAAACATGCAGTGAATTAATGCTATAACACGCAGTTATTGAGTGCTATAAACACGAAGTTATTGAGTGCTATAAACATGCAGTTAATGAGTGCTATAAACATGCAGTGAATTAATGCTATAACATGCAGTTATTAGGTGCTATAGACATATAGTTATTGGGTGCAATAAACACGAAGTTATTGAGTGCTATAAACACGAAGTTATTGAGTGCTATAAACATGAACCAAACAAATTAGACAATCACAAATGTTTTTCTTTTATCTACTTATTCATCACATTTATCATTTTTCATGCCATGCTCATCTTCGCTTGCAAAGGAGGAACAGCATCATCATAAACATGAAATTATTGGGTGTTATAAACATGCAGTTAATGAATGCTATAAACATGGAGTTAATGAATGCTGATACACATGCAGTTAGGGCTATAAACATGCAGTTAGGGCTATAAACATGCAGTTAAGTGGTGCCATAAACATGCAATTAATAATTGCTATAAACATGCAGTTAATGAGTGCTATAAACATGCAGTGAAGTGGTGCCATAAACATGCAATTAATAAGTGCTATAAACATGCAGTTAATGAGTGCTATAAACATGCAGTTAAGTGGTGCCATAAACATGCAATTAATAAGTGCTATAAACATGCAGTTAATGAGTGCTATAAACATGCAGTTAAGTGGTGCCATAAACATGCAATTAATAAGTGCTATAAACATGCAGTTAATGAGTGCTATAAACATGCAGTTAAGTGGTGCCATAAACATGCAATTAATAAGTGCTATAAACATGCAGTTAATGAGTGCTATAAACATGAAGTATGTACTAACCTTAGAAGCATACTTGTAAACTCTTGAAGTCTTTCTGTTGTACAACCATGCATTATCAAACATCAGCCAAACATCATCCACATACTCCCATGGGTCCTTGTACATTCCAGAATCCAACTTCCGTCTTATAGTCGACAAGTCCATTGGCTTTTTGACAATATCAAAATAGTCCTGTACATAATAAATTCAACACACGTATTTTATTCTGTCAGACAGAATAACTAACGCTACTAGACTTAGCTCTTGGTGTTCAGATACTTGGTTCACACAAAATGTGTCGTATGAGTGATAAATTTTAGAGGCAAACACATAGGTGCTTAGTCTCTTTCAGGAGAAGTTTGGCACGCTAATAGTTTTCATTACTCTGATTATTCATTCTTTTCGTATATTCTCTTGAGTACTCGTGCCATGTTTGATTTCAACTTCTTTGAAGAATCAGTAATTAAAATTGTCCATTTCATCGCTTCTTTCTCTAGTATTGTTAGTAACATGTTCTGTTCAAGATATTGCAATAAATCTTCTTCTTTCTGTCCTAATGTACTTTTCGGTGTTAAGGGGAGAGTGAGTGTACGGTCTTTTGCCCTATTTGCCTCTTCCGCTGTTATATTTCCGAGTATCTCTAATACACTATCTATCCACCTTTTACGAGGGCGTCCAATAGGTCGCCTGTTTTTGTATCGTTTGTTAAGTGTTTTTTGGATAATACTTTGCTCTTTCTGTCTGGTTATGTGGCCGTACCATTTAACTTGTTTTTTCTGGATGTATTCTATTGCTGACTTGATCCCTAATTGTTTCCTTAGTGTTTCATTCCTGATTTTGTCTCTCAAGCTAACTCCAATCATATGTCTCAATATTGCAATAAATACAACTTTATTTGGCTGTAGTAATTTTCTAGGCAACGTTTTTATGTTTAATAGGCTGCCATTTGTTTTCTGAATGGTCCAGTGCCAAACTGTCTGCAATTGATTTCAAATCTGTTATCTTTGCTTCTAATCTAGTCACTATTTGACTACTTCAAATCCAAGTATAGTCAGTTTCTCAAAGCCTTCTTCCTGTTTGTTCTCAAACTCTGCAGATTAGCAGGATATAACCCAGAGAGTGGAATGTGTTGTCATGGTTTACAGCTTAGCTGCAATATCTGCACCATTTGGCCTGACAGATCTAACTCAGCATGGTTTCTGAGTCACTATGACCCTCTATGGACAAGACAGTCAACTCCACCCCAAAACCTCCTTAGTCACCTCTTATTTGATGCAGTCAAAAGTGTCACTATTCTTTACTTCCCATGCGGTCCTTGGCAAGGAATTTGAGAACGAACACATAAGAAGAAAACAGTGTTACTATTCTTTGCTCCCCTTTCGGGTTCTAGCAACGCTCTGCAGTAAGATACTGGTGATAATCAAAATACAACTTGTATTTTGGGTCACAATTGAAATGTACATCATTTCCATTTCTCATGCAAAATGAATACTGAAGGAATAAGTGTCTTTAAACAGATTAGTCTCCAGTACATCAAATTAGTTCATTAGTACAGCAAACTAGAAACTTTCAGAAGCCTCCTCAGCCGCCTCTTGCATGGCAGGCCAGTGTTGCTATTTTTTGTGCCCCTTTCAGGCATGACAACACTAGTGTTTCAGATTATTATTTTATATTCATTCTAAAACTTCTGCAAATTAGCAGAATATAGTCCAGAGAACGAATGTGTTGTGTTATGGTTTACAGCTTAGCTGTGATATCTGCTTCTTTTGACCTGACACATTCAATTTCAGCATGTTCTTTGGTATGGAAGTTAACTTTACCCCCAAGCCACCTTAGTCGCCTCTTACAACATGCCTGGTAGGTAACAATGTTGCTATTCTTTGTTCGCCTATTGGGCCCTGACACACACAGGCAGTTTTAAGATTCAATTTATATACATTATACAAATATATATTAATCCTAATCTTCTTCTTCGGCATTCATTCTTAAACTCCCGCTGGGTCTCTCTTATAGCAGGACAATGGTCCTACTAGATTTCCAGCAGGATGTAGTCCAGAGAATGAAAATGCGTTGTGTCGCCGTTTTATTTGAGCCAATGGTCCTACACATACGTCTTCTGCGGATAATCCTAATCAAGAATAGTCTTTGCAACGAAGGACGGCTACAGCTGAAATCATAAATCCTATCTTTTTTTCCTAGGTGGTACACTCTGTTAGACTGCATCCTGTTTATTTCATGATGTTTTAATCCCACTTGTAACTCTGTCTTAATCTTGCTCGTCTACAATTCTACCTTCGTCTTCTTTCATTCTCAATCTCCCGCTGGATCTCTCTTGTAGCAGGACCATGACCTACTAGATTTCCAGCAGGATGTAGTGCAGAGAATTAAAATGTGCGTTGTCATCATTTTATTTGTGCCAATGACATGACATAAAATGGGTCTTCCAGTAAAATGGCTCAAAGAGACAGCTGTGTTACTTCTTGAGACAACAAATGGAAGTCCAGTTCAATGTTTCAGGACTATTCGCATGGAATATGTAGTTTCTTTATGTATGTGTTAGACATAGCGGTGTAGCCATGTGAATTTTTCCTGATACCGTCTGGATTAGCAAACCGTCATTGAGAACACAATGGCCCATAGTAAAATGGAGAGTTTTCTGAAGACGACTACTAGTAATATTAAATATAGTGAAGGCAGACCTAGAGGCCAACCACGAAAACAATTGACCACCAAAATAAAAGGTTACAAATTTCACATTATACTCAGCACACACGAGGACCATCTTCAGAAAACTCTTCTATCCCCTGATGCTGAAAGGCAACAAATGGTTTAGTGAACAGATAGATAGATAGATCCGTCTTTGGCGGATACACTCTACCTTTATATAAGGTATTAAGTAAGTTATTATATTTTTTCATCATCTAAGTGACTTGTTCTTTGCAGAACGTTGTCCTAAGTGACAGTCTGTAAGCCTCTCGGTTCTGTGCAAGTTATACAACTTCTTACATTGTCATTTTCATAAAGATCTTCAGTATCATGTCTCCATCGTAATATTGGTCTACTTCCTGCTCTCTTTCCTGGAACCTTTCCCTCCATAATTATAAGCCATTGTGTCTTTTTATGTCTAAAATGTTATCTTGCATTTTTTAAATAGTTTTGCGGGGTCAGTCTTCTATATTCAGGTCTTCACTGACGTCTGAGGTGATTTGTCTTTCTGTCCATGACATTCTTAGGAGCTATATGATATTTCATTTAAAATGCCAATATTTTCTTTTACATTGTACATGTCCATTGCCCACAACTCATGACCATATGTTGTCACTAGAAAAAAATATGGTACAGTACAAGTAGACAGTACCACATTATTCAGCTTTTTTAATCCCAATATTTAGATATTCACTGCGCATGACAATTCACTGACATTCGTTTCTACAATAACAAACATGGCTGCTGCTAACACAAACAAGACAGGATGGTTGACACTATGAGTCTCCCATAACACATGCAGAAATTGTTTGTGTATCTACAAAGCAGTACAATGCTACCAGTTGAGAAATTCTGTAGTCTAGATTTCTTCTGTGCGATATGCACTGAGTGCAGTGCGTAGAAGTATTGATTGGTTTTTGTTTATCTAGGTATTAGGGAACCACAATGAAATCAATGTCACTCTTAACATTCAACGACTTAAAAGTAGCATGAAATAGAGAAATAAGAAACACAATGACACATCCCTACACCACCTAGACAGCTATCATACAGAATCTATTGTGGACATCAGGGCTTACAGAAACAGACACCACACTTGACACTATTCTCATTGTTATGAAAGATTATTCCCAATAAATGTTAAGAGCGACAATCAGAAATAATGGAACATTATTTCTGATTGTGTCCTTTGTATTATTTTGTTTCATGTCCCTTTGTACCTTAGTTATGGGAAAACTTTGTTCCTCTCAATATTGTTCTGTTAAAAATGTGGTGGCGTCTACATGTACTGTACCAAAAATGTAGCTTAACTGTTGTAAGTTGCTGACATATTCTAGTTGTTCTTTGTAAGTGACTATTGTAGGCATGAGTTCATTTCTGCTGATATGTATCATTTTTATCTTCTTTCCCTTGAGGAAAAGGAATGTGTGCCACATTATATTTGACTGGAAGACTAACTTCACAGAACGAGAGCATGACTATGTATTGCAACAACATGCAAGAATTATACACAGTATCATCAAATCACTCAAACTGGAGAGCTCTAATTTATGCAATATGCACCATATTCAGCGCTGAACGAACATAGATATATTTGACAGACAATAATCATGTGTTATGATTAGACAATAAACCTGTAGAGTTTCTTGGTATCCTCATGTCTTTTAATATGTTCAAAATATTTTATTTGTTTTATTTTATTTCTTCTTTTAATAGTTCTTTTTTAATATGCAGAGCTGTCAGAACATTTCATTTATTTTCTTCTCTTTAGTCTTTCAATACATCCACTTCTCAAAGCCATCAATTCTAGTTTGTTCATTATCCATGTCTCTGAGTTAATATAGAATAAATATAGCATGTTACAGTTTTCATTAATATTAAATGACAAAACTTTTGAAATGCTAAAACTATGTTAAAAAAAAGTTCTGTCTGTGATCCTTACTGGGATTTGAAGAATGACTGGATCAACTGGCTGCCTGAAGGGAAGAGATTCAGGATCTTGCTTGACAAGCTTCTCTAATGTTGGCATCAATGCTTGTCTGAGCTCATCAGGATTGAATACTGTAAAATAATAATGGTTATGAAAGTAGTTTCAGGTTATGTTACTGTTTATAAACAATAAAACATAATTACAATGTTCCAAGGCTACACTGATTCAGCTGAATATGATCAGTTGCTACTTTGAGATTTTGGGTAAACATGACATGAAGAGGTGGTACAGCTGAAGTTGAATGTGTCAGATTTTTGATGCAAATAAATTGAGGACAAATACTTTTGTTCTATAATCTACTCAAAACCTAGCAGAACATGTGTTCTGCTACAAGAGAGATTCTGTGAGATTTTGAGAATGTACTCTTACAATCCATTGGAAATTTCTAGGCACAATATTCCCGTAGGTTGCCATTTTTTTCGGGAAGGAACAACCGTTAATCGAGCACCGTAAAGAGAACACATTCGTTCTAGTCTGCCATTTTGGCGGAAGTTGAATTAAATTTGAATACTTAGGAGCAAACATCAACGGTGCAGGAGACTGCATGGCAGAAATAAGGAAGAGATTGGCAATGGCATATATACCTGGGAAGAGGACAAGGAGCAGACCAAGAAGACGATGGACTGACGACATTAAAGATAACATGAATACATTGCTAGAAAATGCAAGCCACATCGCCCAAGACAGAGAGAGGTTCAGAGAGTTCATTGGGAAGACAACGTTCTGGAAGGAATACGTCACATGACACTCTTACAAATGAGAGGATGATAAAATTAGGAAACATTATCACAAGTTAAGGATCTGCAGAATCACCAGAGTAGTCAAATCTGATATAAATCCAAGTTTACCAACCAAACAGTTTAAAAAAATAACTTTTTTTATATAAGATATTCTCTGATTGGACATCCTTCAACCTATAGACTGCGTCCACCTGGTCATTAACTTCTCGTGGTTACCTGAATTGCACTCACCTCATGGTTCATGCGATCATGAAAGAGGTCAAGGTTGAAACATTTTTCGCATTAACTCATGACAGGTTCATGAGAATCCTGTGAAAATTACTAACATAAAACTCCCTGATCATATTATTAAATGTCTATAAAAGATTGATGTTCCTCAAATAAATTCAGTTGAAAATTAAATGCGCAAATATGGCTCATCTCACTGTTGTTTTTGTTGTTCGTCCATCAGAACTGATGATGGAAAATCGAAAAATTGTACTTACTACGCAAAACTCAAATTTAACAGGTAGATCCAGGAAAACTGATGATGACCATTTGTTACATCCACTTTTGAAAATGCAATAAGATATGTCCTTGATTATGAGTTTGTAAATGGTTAATGATCCCTATTCGAGCTGTAAATGTCCTTAGACAGTTCGGACATGGAATGACCACTGTAGACGGATCTTGGTTTATCTGTGACTTTCTAGCTGCTCTCCACTGTTGCATTTCTCCTCTTTTCACAAGATGGTGCACTCTTTTTTATTTTAGAACGCCATGTAGATCTATTTTGTGCAAGTTCTTCCCATGTATCGTGGTCTATTTCAAAGGCTTTCAGTGAGTTCTTTAGCGAGTCCTTGTAGCACTTATTTTGGCCACCTTGAGATCGTGTACCCTTCTCCAGCTCACCATAGAGAATATCTTTGGCAGACGATGGTCTGGCATACGCACCAAATGACCTGCCCAACGAATCATGTTACAGAACTATGATACAACATGATTAAACGTTTACAGACTGGACAATCACAAACAGGCCAGGCAATCTAAAGGGGTTCGAAACACCATTGGCTGCCTTTGAAGGCGATTTCAACAAACTGGCTCAGTAGCAGTCTGGCCACACATTGTAAGACAGAGTTACAACTCCTGCTGAAGACAGTTTCATACAGCTGTATCCCTTAAGGAATTGATTTACATCTGCTTCCTTCACAGGCCGGTCAATGCCAGCAGCTTGTCAAATTTCAGATCAAACAGTCAGGAACCGGCCGCAGGGCGCTGGTCTATGAGCTAGAAAATCCTACACACGTACTGTTATTGTGGACCGGCACCGCTAATGGACCAATGGGAGTGACTGGAGACAGGTTTGATTTAGTTTAAGTGTGAAAGTTTATTCATGCTACGGTTGAAACATTAATTCCGTAATATGCAGCCTACCAGGATGGAGAGGGACAGCAGACGGCGATGATATCCCCACTGCAATATCTCGTGTCCAGGGAAACACGTGATGGGAGGCAACAAGCAAGTACGAGCCACTATAAGCTCAGGTTGCTGGTGCTGGGATACTTAAACCACGCCAGGAGGGATATGAGGGAAAAAGCTGTGCAGGAGGCCCGTAAGTAAGACAGCTTTCCTAGGAGAGAACACTCTAAATACAACCAACTACTGCCATGCAGATGCCATCAGGAGACATCTCAGACACACAAAAAATGCAGCCCAGCCTGCAGAAGACAGAGTAAGCTAGTCAGCGATAGTGCAGATACTGGGATAAATTATGGCACATGATATTACAAAAATGCAATCATGTAACAATCAACCCTGTCATCTTGGTGTCTCTCCTATCAGCTAAAACCGGACCCCTTGCCTCAAAAGGACCTACGCCACCAGGGCCCTAGGAAAGCAGGTAGTGCAACTAACCAAACCCAATGCCTCAGAGTTGCTCAGTGGAATGCGGGAGTAGTGAAGAACAAAAAGCCTGAGCTACGAGATTCCCGAAGAAAAACCAAATTGACATAATGTGTATACAAGATACACACTTAAAGGACACGCCAAGGTTCTTCATTTGGAGTTATGAGTCCTTCCATCAAGACAGATCCAAAAAAAGGAGGAGGAATACTGATAATTGTCAAAACATTAATCCCAGTAATAGAAGTAAGCAGATCAGGAGAAGAGGAACTACAACACATAACAGTGCTGCTGCTTGGTGGAGAAACATAAATTACAAACTTCTACAACCCTCCTGCAATAAAAATAGAACTAAGTAAAATGAAGACAATCCTCCTGCAATAAAAATAGAACTAAGTAAAAAGAAGACAGAGAAACCAAATCGAGACACTTAATAATGGGCAACTTTAATGATCACTCACCAGCTGGGGCTACGAGGACATGGATCATAAAAAGGTGAAGAGATTGAGGATTGATGATGGAAAATAAACTAACTCACATAAACCAGTCAGATTACTGACCCCAGATGCTGGGAAGAAAAAAACAACTCACCAGACCTTGCCATGGCAACAGGAAGTACAGGACATCATACTGCACTATGTTGTCCTGTAATACATACTATGTCCCAAAGCTGGAACTTAAAACAAGCAAACTGAATCCTCTTCACAGGACAAACATGTCAGCTCTGCCAGAATATCACCCTCACCAACAACATAAACCACATCTCACTATTAAATAAAGCTGCCCAGATGGCAATCCCAAGGGGCAGATGAAGAGAATACAAGCCTTATTGTACCATATTAAGACCCTAGAAAAATTGCATGAGCTGAATGAAGCAAGGAATACAATGGAATAAAACTCTACAGTAGAAAACAAAAAGAAACACAATGAAATAAAATATGTTCAATGAGCACAAGAGAACTGAGGATCCAAAGAAAAGACCAGCAGCCTAAATATGACAAGCGACACAGGCAAATCTATGGAATCTTACAAGAACTCTAAATGAAGAAACAAAGAATTCACACTACAAGACTCAAAGAAGAATGGAAATTCCACACAGGAAAAATTGCAGCAAAAAATCTTAGCAACTTCTATAAATAAAGAAGAAAGCACAACACCCCCTTACATATGTATCAAAGAAGTCAAAAAAGAAAACTGAAGCATCAAAATCCAGAACCATGCATGAAGATACCCTTTACCATCGCACAACTAAATAGTGCTATGGAACACTTAAAACTCAGAAAACCACAGGAAAGGATGGCATAACCAATGATATGATTAGAAACCTAGGAACAATCAGTTCAAACAAGTTCCTTACTATCAGCAACCAATCATGGAGAGCTGGTAAAATTTCAGACTGATGGCATGCAGCTGTATCATTCCAATCAGTCGGAAAAAATAAAAAAATCAGCAAGTACAGCTACTGACCAGTCAGCTTCTTGAGTTACACAGAAAAACAATGATGCGAATGGCTAATTGTAGACGAATAAAATACTTTCCGGAAACCAAAAACTAACCAAGGCAGTCTTTAGGGAAAATTTAAACACAGAAGATCAGCTTATATACCTAGTGCAGAATATTGAAAATGCTTTCCAAAATAAGGAAAAGGTGCTGGCAACTTTTATTGACTTGAGAAAGACCTTTGACAAGATATAGAAAAATTCTCCTTTTTAAACTCCTCCAAAAGTGTAGGCAGAATATTCGGTTGGATAAGAGTGATCGCACAGCAAGGAGTAAAAGTATATGGTAAACTAAGAAAAACCATGTTACCCTCCAACAAGGAGTGATCTCTCCTACCCTTTTCATATATTCATCAATGATATTGGAGAGAAACTGTCACATCATATTTCTAAGGTCTTGCAGATAACTTTGCTGCCTGGAGTGTAGCAGGCAACCTATCCACTGCAAAGAACAGAATGCAGACAGCACTTGACACCTTACATGAATGGGCACCTGACTGAGGAGTCCAGATAAACCTCTCCAAAACTGTGACAACCATTTTCTCACTTTCAAACCACCAAGAAAAAGGAAATCTGCAAATAAGTGGAGTGAGTTAGAGCATGAGGAGAGCCCTACATATCTCGGGGTCAAACTAGACAAGCAACTCCGCTGGAAATCATACCTGATAACTACCGAGCAGAAAGCAACTTGATAAAAGAAACTTGCTGGCACAAGCTGGGGAACAAATGCAAGTATTCTCTGAAAAGTCCATATGGGTACAGACCCATATGACAGAAGACCTGTAGTGAAATATGGAATGACAGCCTGGGCATCAGCATCCAAAACACTGATCTAAAGTACAAAATGAAGGACTTTGACTAATCTTAGGAGGGATGAAGACCACTCCAATCCATGCAATGGAAAAACATGCAAACATCCACACACTGGATGACTGAAGAGAAGAACGAGTGCTTAATCAAAAGGGAAAATTATGTGCCATCTGATTCATGCACAAATGTCTAGACCAATCACAAGCAGACTAAAGAGAACCAGCTTCTGTCACATCTCCAACTACCTCCACCAAGTTAACCAACTGAAATTGAAACACTGATTTTTAAGTCATTAACAGTCTCCAAACATCTCCATAATAACAGAGGTTCCAATAATAATAATTAAAAAGGAACACCAGACTCCACCTCAACTAAAACACTTGACACTAGAGATGATAGAATGAAAATACAATCCCAAGGAATGGCCACACCTACAGGATGTGCAGAGGGAGTGGGTAATGAATGGCTGAGGTTTTTTTATATGGAATTTTCATACGGAATGTGAAAATGTATTCATTTGTGAAAGTGGTTTTTTTTTTTAGAAACCCCACAGGACAAAGAATAAAGAAAATGATACATTATTCACTATTTGAACATTGAATCATGCCAAAAATGTATGTGCTGGGCCGGAAGGTGCAAAATAATGTGACAACAGCAGCACAGAGTAACTCACGCTCCCCAGCAGAAATCACATGAATTTACATGTTGGTTATCAAAGAGAGCGCAGAAGATCATTGAATAAAATTTATACAAGAACAATGTTTCTGGAAAAATTGAAATATCTTGACTTATTAAACACACACTAATGGTAGTTAACTTGCATGGTCTGGACGGGTATCCCATGTGACTCACTTGTCAAAAATGATACCACGGGGAACAGTAAAAGTGGAAGTAGAGGAGAGCACAGAAAAGCATGGACAAGATTTACCTCACTTGTCCACATAAGATAGAAATCGCTGGAGGACTGCGTGTTGATGCACCGAATGTGGTACCCCTATGACTCTGACGGATTATGGGTTTATAGATGAATAGAGTAGTAATAATGCAGCAAATGGAAACTAAATTGCACAAGGCCCTACAGGAGGTAGAATCATACACACACCCAGATTGCAACATTGATAGAGGGGGAAAATTTAATGAAATGAAGACTGCAACAAAACCATATAAGTAGATTAATAAAATAAAAAAATTAAGTTAAATATATTTTACAGGGCCTATAACAGAAGAAACTACCGTTTTTACCAAAAGGTAAAAGATATTGACAAACAAATAATAGAGCACCAATATATAGCAATTGGTCAGACTACAAATTAAACAGTTTAACAAAAATCAAAACAAGAATATATATCCATCTATATTAGAAAGCATTGCTGGAATTACATCAGACACACGCTGCGAATGGATACTGAAAGACTCCACTGTCAAGCTTTGATGTGGTCACCAAAGGGCAAGAGAAAACAAGGAAGACCAAAAGAAACTTTACATAGAACTATTAAAAGAGAATGTTTCACCATCTGTATCAGAAACAATGAAGACCTAAAGCAAACTGCAATGAAACGAGAGACATGGACATCTATGACATCCGCCCTATGTGCTGTCGTTGGCCCTAGAGGAATAACCAATATATAGCAAGACTACATGGAGTTATGCAGTCTCATATAAACTAAC
This sequence comes from Meghimatium bilineatum, assembly GCA_034231615.1. Lineage (NCBI taxonomy): Eukaryota > Metazoa > Mollusca > Gastropoda > Stylommatophora > Philomycidae > Meghimatium > Meghimatium bilineatum. Next base: position 38,487,566 of record CM067319.1, on the reverse strand, counting down.
ACAAAATGGAAAACAAGCATGAAAATATATATTTTTTAAAACACTAATAAGAAGATACAATATAGGAAGTCAACCTACAACAGAAAAGTGAATTTAAAAGAAAGAGGAAGGAATATACAAAGCTGTCAGGATAATAATATTGAAAGCAAGATGAAACTTTACTGCATTAGTTATGATATGGAAATCTAAAGAAGTTACATCAAATACAAAACTAAGAATACTAACTTAAATATTAAAATTGGTGCTGTTGTATGGGTCAGAAACAAGTACAGAAAAGGGATAATCAAAAAACTAAATACTTTTATCAATGGATGTTTACGGAGAATAAATTTCAAATGATATGATAAGATCACCAATGAGGAATTCACACAAAGGAATAAAACTCCAGTGGAGGAAGAACTAAGGAAACAGTGATGAAAATGGGTAGGACATGCATTATGAAGGGCAACGGAAACCATTGAAAGACATGTTTGTTCTGCAACCCACAAGCAAAAAATAAGACCAAGAAATACCTAGCAAAAATAATTAGTTGCAGACACAAATGCTTGAAAGGACATGCAAAGAGTTGGAAACAATTGTTAAAGATATGACAAGATGATAGTATGTTGAGGACCTATATTTCACAGGGAGCACATCTGTGCATAGAAGTTTGTGAATCCAAAGAAATGTGGGCGATTAGCTCTTCTTCCTATGTGAAAGTGGGGTGATTTTTCTGAGCTTCCTTTCATACCCAGGAGACTTCAGCTTTCACATTAGTGCAGTGCCTATTGAAGGAACCTTCTACTCAGAGGGGTGTACATCACGAGACAAGCTTATAATTTGCCGTAGTTATCAAAAATGACTCTTTCCTCTGACTGCGCTTCACAACCAGTGAACTATTCCTCATGTAGAAAGACCACTCCATTACCACCCTTCGTGTCCCTAGGTCCCAGACCTAATTTCTTCTGTTTGAGCGGTGTTGGGCAATGGCAACAGTCAAATCAACTCAAGGTTGATATACCTTCCCAGACAAGGTGTTGCTTTGCCAAACACGTCAAGGATGTGATGTGCATTTCTCACGAACTCGCCTTATCTGCATATGATGGGCTTCCAATCCATCACCAGGCATGGCCTGTGATTTTTTACTCTTCGACATTGCTCAAATCACCCAAAGAAGTAGGTAGATTGCGTTTATCTCGGCGAGGAGATGTGTAGTGGGCCCTTGGGTACGGAACCCAATTCTCTCTTTATGAGCTTTTTGGGCAATGGCCACAGAAGAGCTGGGCTATGTTTGCAGTGTTCAATGACAAGAACTTGCTCCCTCCTCTACATTGCCCATAGCATACAAAGTCGAGTCTCAACACTGCTTCAATCAGAAATTTGAACAATGTGCTCCCTGACATTTGTTCAATGCTTGTCCTGAGTGCAATGGGGAGCTGTATTTAAAGTTTTTTTTACCATACCCAGGAGAGCATGTTCAAATTGGCATATTAAATACCTGAGTCAGGACTCTACTCCCCATACTTTAAATGGGGTCAATTGTGGTGGGACATGTGGGCTTTTGTGTGTTCTCAGGCATGAACAGCACTTCTGCCAGAGGGTCTTGTGATGGACAATTGTAGCTTCATTGCCACTATATCAATTCACATACACACCGCTGCCTTCTTACACGTGTTGTCTTTTTCCAGAATCAATGTGTAATTAAGGATCACCATATCTTAGAGGGATCTACACATATCAGGACATCGACACTGGTCTCCTCTCAAATGTTTCTGCATTTTGGCTGACAGAGACAGAATGCACAGATGCCATATGTTACTGTAGTGTAGCTGTCTTTGTTTTCTGGGTGCACCACAGGGAAGTACTTTTAGGATCTTGTTATCTGCTAAAAGTGGGTCCACTGAGAGCAATGCGGAACCCTTTGCACCCCACGGTTCATAGATAGTAGTAATATCCTGCATGGAAGAAGGGCTAAAATAGTCCTGATGGATGTCCCCTTTCAGGCCCGGGCACCACAATGTGATACATATTCAAGATTTGAATTCTCATAAAAATACTATGCACCTAAAACATCACCAATAGGAACAATCTAAGAGAACCGAAAGTAAAAATGACTGGCAAAAAAAACAAGGATCTGTCAATAATTTGGCCATATTAAATGACACAGAAGTCTACAGTGGAGGGAATGATGCCAGAGCACCGAAAAAAGGTATGTCATGAAAAATATGTACGCAAGATATCATAGGACCATCTGAACATGACGCACTGAAGTTGGAATATCTGCAGGTGTTTTAGAGCTGTGATGACTGCTAAATCCTGTCAATCTACCATTGATGATAATGCGATGCTATAGGCTCACATCAATTGTCTTTTATTACAGTCCACAAATAATCCAAGTAAGTATACCCAAACAGAAGCAGTACAGGTCTACCAAAGTCAGAGATGCACCAGCCTTTTTGTGAGGAGAAATCTAGCATTTACACTTATAATGAACCGAAGAACACAGAATGATAATCCAGTGATTCAGCCTCTGAAATAAAATGTTTAACCTATCCCCCACTGACAATGGTGCAGCTTTGATAAAGTTGCCGAATCTCAACATATCAAAACACACATAACAATTCAGCATCTATCACCAGGATTAAAATTACAATGTCACTGAAAATCACAGATTAAAAAAATATTGTTTAAATATTATGTGACCAAGTTGGTATAATTGCGGACTGTCTGCCATGATGGTGTAGGTTTGTTTCCAACAAAAGTTGGGTGTTATATTTTTGTTCTTTTAAAAATAAAGCATCACTCTTTTTGGTGTTTATGGGAAAACTTTCGGCCTGAAACATCCGACTCTACGCATGTCTTCTGGGTTGTTTTTTTTACTTTATATGGAATATGACAGCCAATCCTACCCACAAAACCTCCTTAACCGCATCTTATGACATATATTACTATTATTTGCCTTCTTTTTGGACAATGGCAACAACTGCGTGAGGTTTATAGGTGAAACATGAGCAATGGTAGCTTCAACTACCTGTTCAAAATGGGAGAGGAGGCATACTAATAAAACTGAAGGGATTTGCCTCTCACTATCCAGTGTTATTGAGAAATACTGCAGAAAATTTGAAGAGGAATCTCTGCAACATGCAGCAAACACCTTCATTGAAAAGCTAAGGAAGAGGATAAAATTGTCATTCTCGCAAATGTGTCATTCTCAGTCAAATAAACCCTATAGATCTAGAGCAGCAGTGGCTTATGTGCACTAATGAATTCACTCGAGAAGCTAGCCAAGTGTTACTGGAGCTAAAATCTAGTGGAACCCAGCACATTGCAACTATTAAGCATAGGGGTGGTGACTGGGAACTTTAGTTTCTTATCTAAGGCCAGATGTGTCGCCCTGGCTGTGTTGAATTCGTATTTATTCAGTGTTGTCTTGATGTTATCTATCTTGTCTTCCTCTCACCTTGTATCCTGATCTTCTTATGTTATATGTTCTTGTCAGTAGTTGGTTATGGTTCATTCTCATAAGGTGTCCAAACCATTTTATTTGTTGAATCAAGATGTATTCTGTGAAGTCTTATACTGATTTTTCTCATTTCCCCGTTTTGTCTAGTTTGGTCACTCTTGCGGTTTATCTCAGGCATTTCATCTCACATAAGTTGTCTCTGCTAGGCTGGTGTCAGCGCTCATGTCTGGCATTGATAGCTGAGTATTTGCATAAAAATACTGTTTATTGTCTGCCTATTGACTTCCATCTTGATATTTGGGTTGAGCAGTAATGGCAATAGCTGGTGTGTCACTATTCTGGCTATTCACAGGATTCTGGCATCTTGTCTCAATCTCTGTCTAATATTCTGTTGTCTGTGAATATACTTCTGAGGTATTTCAATTCACAAGTTTGTTTCACTTTCATTTGCTATGCAAATCTAGCACATTGCAACGTCCTGGGAAATTAAGCTGTATTGTGTATAGAACTGTAACTAAGAAACAAAATGTAGTCCGCAGAAACATATGACTAGATATAAAGATTATATATCTCTTACCTTTCTTGCACTTTGGTTTAGGGGCAGCTGCCAAAACATTGGAAGCATCACCCACAGATGAAGGTTTCTCCTCAATGTTGCTTGCCTGAGAATTTTCATCAATATTTTCCAATTTGGGACTAGATGTATCACTTTCATCCTTAACACTGTTCACCTCTGGTTTAAAATCCGATTCTGTCCTTACATCCATTTTTTCCTCTTTGAAATCACAATCTTGCTTGAGTTCTGCTGCAGGTTCTAACTTGATTTCTGCCTTGACAGATGAGTTTATTTTGGAAGACATGTTTGATAAACTTGAGCTGGTTATTGTTGCTGTCATTATTGGGAGTGACAATGTTGAAGGTGATGCAGCCGATAGAAGACTTGAGAGGTTCTGATTGTTCTCTGATAAGGTGGGGTCTTTACAAGAAGTATCCTGCTTTCCAATATCATCTAGACATTGTGTATGGTCATTCTGAAAGTAAATAAACATAACAGTAATACCGTCTTAACAAAAGTAACTCATTACAGTACTAATGCATTCGTTCTCAAACTCCTGCACATTATCAGGATATTATTCAGAATAGGTTGTGTCATGATTTACTGCTTTGCTGTGATAAGTGCGCCTTTTATACGTCAATGATTCCAATTCGGTTGTAGGAATTTGGGTAGAGGAATCATGAGAAAACTAAAAAACGCAAGTAGTAATTAGTAAAATTACTATGAACAAAAATTATGAGTTGGTTGCAACATCTTTAACCTTTAGCATGCTGTGTTTACAATTTCGCCGGAATTGTGTCATGCCTTGATTTCGGACGCCGAAATTCAACGCCCGGTTCGCTAAACTCGAAACCGAACGAAAAAATTGAAATCATTACCTTTGTACAGAATGTTTTGGCAAAATTAAGAAGAAAATTTATCGGGGAATGGCAGGGATACGATGTCACGTTATTTTGAAATGGTAATTCAAGCAATTTATAGTCATCTGCATCGCGGTGAAGCGACATGACAGTGAATCGAGTTTATTATAGTATTCGTTAATAGTATATTCAGTGACATCATCGTTTATTCAGCTGGAAAAGCAAAAAACTTGAGATATAAGTCTTTCAAATTCATTATTTAAATGTCACAATGTTTCCATTATGTCGGTTGGTTGCTGATCCAGCAGTCCATGGACTCATGCCCTTTGACCCAATGCCATTAAATGGCTGGAAGGTCTGTGGATTTTCGGCCCGGCCAGAGCATAACTATCACACCTCCAGGAAGGTAGATTTCAACATATTCACTGCTCAGAGCCACTGAAGCCAAGATAAGAGTTCACTGTGCTCATTCCCTGCCATCAATTGACAACTGGTTATGCCGAACTTCTCTATTGCTCCAGGCATGCAACCAAATGTTCATGTCAAAAGGATTGTCACGTACTGAGTCACTGTGCCTCTATGATGGGTCTCAGCCATAGGAAAAAACAGTGCTGTCAGTTTCCTCCTCCCTAGTGCTGCACAGTACATCTCTGGCTCTCTCCCAACCACAGAGGGTGCCATACATATATTCAAGCAAACATGAAACACATTTCAACAACAAAATAAAAGCTTAATTGTATAGATGATGTGCCATGAAGCTTCTATAAGAAGATAACCTCAATATAACGACATGTCATCTACTAAGGTTTTCTGTTGCATGGGAGGTTTGTCTAGTGGGTCATTGGCGAGACCAACAGACGCAATCACATGCGTGTTTCCATTATGTAAAATATATAATAGTCAACATATTTCACAGCTGTCGATTGATCACAAATAAGGTATGCCTAGAACTAGATAGGTCTAAATCTGTCTTTATCACTTTCTCACACGTCTCGTACCACACACATACAAACAAAACTTACACCAATATATGCAGAATTTAATTCTTTATTTATATGTGCAAATTTTTAAATATCTGTAACAACAAAAAAGTTATCGCGATTTAAAACAGCCACCGACGATTGTGTAACATTTCCAAAAACCAATTTCGCGGCAGGAAAGAAATTGCGTAATTGTAAACACAGCATGCCTAAGGTTAAAAAGACGTGAAGTTTTTTATAATGAGTTACTGTGTGTTGCCTGGACTCAACAGTGGAGCTAAAAATATGACACCATTACCTGTCATAAGCAACTAAGGAAGTATTGTGGTGGAGTTGGCTATCCCATCTTCTAGAGGTCCTATGAAGCCATGATGGGTGCACCGAAAGCCATGCTGAAATTGGATTATCAGACTGAAAGGCACAGATATCACAGCCAACATGATTCTTGATTGGAAGTCAGTATCATTGGACATTCTCATAAGCGCTCCTCTCTCCATTACAGCAATCATCCAAGAGTATGAAGAAGTCACAATCAGATGCTGAGTATGTGATCTAAGTAAATTTCCAAAGGACACACTTTCTCCCCGTATCCTGGTTAACCCCATATCTGTCATTCTTTGACAGTCAACTGTGACCTCCAGCACCGTCTTCTTCATTATGTGGTAAATTAATGGCTACCCTTATTATGTCGGCCCTATTTCTCTTCTTCTATCATAAACAAAGTAAACCATGACACAACACAATTATTTCTCTGGACTACATCCTGCTAAAATGTTGAAATCTGAGAATAAAAGCAGAAGATAATGAACATAAGATAATTTTTATATTATGAATTAATTATGATGAACGATTTCTATGTACATTTCATCTAATAATCAAGATGTACATATTGATTTGTTTTCTTTTATGGCTAACCTTTTAGATGCTACTCTGTTCTCAGAACTGATCCAAGCTGTGTTAAATTCTTTCCTCAATGACTCTCCTGTTTCAATTCCTTGAGCCATAAAACTAGGAGAGCTTCCATGGTTCTGGTTTTTATTGTCACCGGGGAATATATATCGCATGAATGGGATGCTTGACATTCACTAGCACAAGGCGAATTCAGAGTTGATTCATATTTAGCAACAAGGGGATAGAAAAAAATCGGGTCAATTTATCAATAGTGATGATACAGAGGAACAAGTAAATTTGTACGCAGCAGCTAAAGGGTTAAAAAGTAGAATTTCTGGAATTTTTCACTAAAAATTCAGATCAACCTTTAGTGCTCTGGATTAAGATTTCACAATTTCCCCTCACGCTTGGATTATTTGTAATAATATTTCATGCCGACATTGGCACCCCTGATACATATTTTTTGTGTGTTTTTCAATGAATAAACAAACGTTCTTATAATGTAACAACTAAAACAACAATTAAAACATGTAGATATTACTTGTCATGACAATCACTTACCATGCAACGCAGTACTATATTTGATAGTAAAATATAACGTCGAAAAAGTACAAAGTCGTTCCAGAAATTAGTTGACAAAATCAGCCAGCTTTCTCCCTTCTTACAATCGTAATGCTTAAAGAAATGTTACATTTAGGTTGTGACGTATTTGTAGCTTCGTGTGGTGGGAATTCTACACCATATAAGCTTAACTTCATGTGATTCTGTACTGATGAATCAGGACATAGCAAAGGGGGTGAATGGAAACGCCTACCGCGACTAGTTACTTGGGAGGGGGAGCGCGCCATTAGGACCAGTAAAGTTATGGGAATTACCCATTTTGTTACCATTCTGCTTGAGTTTATCATTACTGGAGTAAATCATTACCTATTTTCTTGGTATTTATACTCTATGAACATTGCAAAACTTCACAAACATTTCTTTTTTCTATCTTCTCTCGCACCACACTGACTGCCACATGTACGCTTGCACGTCATCATTATGTAAACTTTCATCTCAGCGGTCTTCTTAATGTTTATATTTATGAAAGCACAATGAAATGTCTCAATACTGTTCTGTAAAACCAATTAACCTACAGACTAAAAATACCAATTATTAACCTTAAGTAGTGGTACTTCCAGTGCTGTTATACGCTGGTGAAACATGGCCTGTGTATAGACATGTGAGGAAACTCAAATCACTTTCTTTCACACAACCTGTCTCAGAAAAGTTATATCATCAGATGACAAGACAAGATTCCGAATACCATTGTCTTTATTACACCTGGTTTTCCTAGCATTGACACTATTCTGATGCAGACACAGATTCATTGGGCAGGTCATCTGGTGCGTATGTCAGATTATCGACTGCCAAAGATACTTCTCTATGGTTTTTTTGCGGAAGGGCACATGATCTCAAGGTGGCCAAAAGAAGAACTACAAGGACTCGTTGAAATTCCTCACTGAAAGCTTTTGAAATAGACAACGGTACATGGGAAGAATTTGCACAAAATAGAAATACATGGCGCTCTACAGTAAAGAAAGGCACAGCATCTTGTGAAAAGAGGAGAAATGCAGCAGATCAACAGCGGAGAGTTCCTATAAAAGGCACGGGTAGACCAAGAACCATCTACAGTGGTCATTCCATGCTGCACTGTCCAAGGACATTTGCAGCTAGAATAGGTCTTATTAGCCATCCACAAACTCATAATCAGCTCTAGCTGCATTTCAAAAGTAGATGTAACAAATGATCATCATCACTTCTGATGTATGAACAACAAAACCAAATCTCAGTAATGTAATTTAACTTATTCTTTCCCCGCCCCCATCCCTCCCTTATTTCTTTCTCAAACTCCCACTGGGTCTCTCTTGTAACAGAATGGTCCCACCATATTTCCACCAGGAAGTAGTCCAGAAAATGGAAATGTGCAGTGTCTGTCTTATTTGTGCCAATGGCCCAACACATCCGACATTGGTGGGCAATTCACTGTAATTTACATTAAAGTAACAGCTCTGCATAAACTAAAGCATCCTTACAATCAAATAACATCAACAACAACATACAAACTTTGTCACACATTGATACAGGTTTACTTACATTTATATCTTTACATGAAACATGTCCATTTTGCTGAGGTGGCCTCTGCGTGGTCAGATGGTATGATGTCTGGTTAATGGATGATGCAGTGGCTGAACTAAACTGTGGAAGCAGAGACTGTTGAGAGTTGGTCACATGAACATTGTTGGGCGACACCATATTATCAAGTGATTGTTGTATGCCTACCATTCGTTGATTGCCAGCCCCTGCAGTGTCTGCCATGATGGCATTCATGTGATTCTGAATGGCTGACTGCTGCTGGGAAGTGGACATAACAGAAGACTTGGAAGTCTGCAGATTACAGAAAGGATATAATACAATCATTAATTGCACCATACAAAACAAATTAATTGTCATTATCAAATTCCCTGGTTAGATGTTTCCTATTTTCAAAAACAGACATGAACATGAACACAAAAACTGCAGTATATAAAACCATCATCATGCTGCCAATGTCAAATGTGGAACAAAGAAATTATTTGTCTATATAGAATCTCAGAGTAACAATAAGAGGTAGAATCATAAATTAAAACATCAGAAGACTAACAAACACAATGTCAATTCTGGATTACATCAAAAGACAACAGATTAAATGGTTTTCACATGCTTCCAGACTACCCTCAAAAAGCATCACTATACAGAAACGATGGATACAAAGTCAAGGGCAGACCATGCAAAAGTTGGATTACAGAAATTAAAGAAACAATGTTACCACCACAGAGGAACACTATTAACATGTAAACAATACAAAGTTCAAGGTGACATTGTCACCTTTAACTTAGTATTCTTTACATATTAAGAATGTATCTAGGGCCACTTTGGTGGTAACGTTTTTAGTTTTCATTGTTTTTCACTGTTTTGCATAGAGGTTCGAAATGTCTTGTGTATTGTCATTTGTATGTTTTCATCTTATAACCTATTAGCGATAGTCCGTCTTGTTCAAGTAAAACTTTCAAAAGCCTGTGTTCTACGTAAGTACTATAAATTAAATTAACAACACTTTCATGAGAAATCTATTTCACAACTAACAAGATTACATTAGTTTTGCGTGGAAATATACTCATAGACCAGGGTTGCCAACTCACTTCATCATAAAAGCACTAGTGATGTTTCTAAAAAGCACTTAAAAGGGCACCAAATATTTTTCATAAAATAATACAAGATAACACATAATTTGATAATATCAGTTAATCTGATTATCAGTTAAACTCAGGCATTTTTTTCATTTTATGTGTCATTTTCCTGGTGCATTTAGTGTGTCAACTGTTTTTGACAAAAGGCACTAGTTTAATCTCAAGAATGCACACACAAAATGAGAAAATATCACCAAAAAAAACACAAAATATGTTTCAAGTTTTCATATTCTAATTTTTGACTATCAGTTAATATTAGAAATATGTTTATTCAAGACCTGCCAAATCCCAGTCAGACAAGTCTCCTTCAATTTCTGTTGCATTTTCTGGCTGTACTTGTGTAATCAGATGATGTTGATGATTGAAACAAACTTTTATAAGAATCTTGTGATCCAATGTTTGGCAGGACAACCTCAAGTAATTTATAATCAAAACAGCATTGACCATATCTTTTCATTCCATATTTAATAGTCAGAACAGCTTTCAAATTCGTGATACTCAGTCTATTCCATTTTTTTTATTTTGTAACCCCCATCTGACTGAAAGCATTCCACATCAGCACTGGAATAAGGTAAAGTAAGCACAGTTAAAACTAAATCTGCACGATTTTGGAATGGATTTTCACCAGTTGCATCCATTCCTGTATGAAGCTACTTCTGCCCAAAAAGTAAGTGTCATTATTATGTGTCCACTGTATATGGTGAATATTTCTCCACTGGAAATCTATGCGGGTGAGAGTATCTGCGTCATCAATAAACATTTTAGCAAAATCTAATATACAAGGCTTAACTGCCTGTAGACATTGGCTTCCACTAATACATTATATGGACTGCAATATGTGAACGTTATCTGGCACACATAAACGTAGCTGTGTTAATAACTTCACTAAAAACTGTACACATCTTCCACAAATGTCTTTCTTTATCAAGAAATTTGTATATTGCCATTTCTTTTTCAAACTCAGAACCCAGATAGGGATTAGGATCTAAATAGCCTTCAATAGCATCAGTCTGTGTAATGTTTTTTTTCCAGGAATAACAATCTTTGAAATGATAGAATCAGTGAGATGGACAAGATCGTTGAGTAGTTTTGTTGGATCTTGTATTTCTGCTTCAAACTTTTTCTTTACTTTTTACTAAATAATGACAAAATGCACTAAAACGCACTAGCAAATCTCTGAAAAGTGCTAAACTAGTACAACAGAACTATTTCAAAAAAATTTGCCACCAGATCAAAAGCACCAAAATGGCAACCCTGTTATAAACATATAGTTAAGATATGTCAAAAATCTAATGTGATATTGGTGTGCAAAGAACTTGCATTCGAAAAATTGGTTTTCCAAGAACTTAAGGGAACATGTGCAAGAATAACTGCACATAGACCCCCTCTCTGAGTAGGAGGATTTTCTCAAAGAATTGCATATTACTAAGAGTAATTTGGGTATGAAAGGCAGCTCTAAATAAACCCACTTTTTCACTTAAGAAACAAGAGCTCCTTCTCTTGTAATTTGTGGAAGATAAAAATCTTAATGATTTTTACTTAGGAAATACCTGATAACTTACCAGAGACTGAACAACTTGTGGCTGAGAGTTGAGCTGTTGATGTAGAAGCTGTTGTTGCTGTTGGGGTGTTTGGTGAGTGGATGTGACAGTGGAACTGACCATTAAGTGTCTGCCAGCAGCCTGCTGAGGCAAAGAACGTTTTATAGCATCAAACTGTTGCTGAGACTCCGCCAGAGCAGCATTTATCGTCATTGGTGTCGTGGCTGTCACAACAGGCATCTGTAATGAATATATAAGGTACTTACAGAGAACACAAGGTAGTGAGTTTTACCATTCTCAAAAAAGATTTTCAAATGGACACAAACAACAAATATAGATTAGATACAGACACAGAAGTCTATTCCCATGCGTGTACACTATGTAATTAGGGTTTCATTGTGAAAAAAACATTTTTCTTTGTCTCCAGATGTGAGTGTGAAGGGAGATGATTGGGACAACCTATAACAGATGGTAAGAATATGAACCAAGCAGACATACTCAATACTCTTCATGAATCCACATGATCAGAGGATTTTAAGATAAATGAGCATGAGTCAATATCAAGAATAAGCAATCTGGGAGTGAGGATAGGCATTGCGCATAGAGAACACATGACAAAGATTTCAAAATAGCATAGAACCATCAGTTGTTATACCCAGAAAGATTTACTGAAGTGGAGATCTGAGCACCTATGGATATGTCCGGTGTACGAAGAGGATAACCAACTTACCCAATCTAACATAACAAATATAGATGACAGTATACAAAACTGACTAAAATATTTCAACCATAAGGTCTATCTCAAGAAAAATACAGACAAACAAAGAATGATAAATATAATTGTAATATAAAAAAAGGACAAGACTGCACACATTTAACAACAGAAAAAATTCAAGGTAACAATGATGTATGTGCACAAATACTTCACATACTAAAACAGAGAAGTAAAATTAATGTGCACAAATACTTCACATACTAAAACAGAGAAGTAAAATTAAAAATATGGGGAATGAGAACAAAATACAGCTACAATTGAAAATGCACATACAATCCCAATCAAAATGAACGATTTGTATTAAAATTAAATGACTTAGGGTACCATACTGCAATATATCATTATTTTCAAGTCTCTATCTAGTCCTATCGTTAGTGAAAAAAGATTTCATATGCTATCTCACATATAATAATTTGTCTTAATGAATCAATATCATCAATTGTCATCTCTGCAATAGTGGTTAGCTACAATGAACCTCCAACAGTCTCTTGCTTTGGTGGTGCAATATGCTAGACTGTAACCTGTACATCTCTTAAGATTTGCATCGCAAACCAGTGTTGCTATTCTTTGCTCCTTCAGGTTGCAGCAACATATCCTGACAGAAAAGACTATGCTGCACCCTTACTGTATCAGAGATGTGCTAATAACATATCATCAAAATAAACATGATCAAAGCAATAATAAAGCCAACTCCAACATGTGTACAGGCACCTCAGACAGCACTGCACATTCTTCAGAAATGCCCAGAATATGAAATGTTGAGGCAAATACACTGGCCTAGCGAAACAACAGTGGAAGAAACACTCTATGGTCCTCTGTACGACTTACAAAACAGTCAAGTTTATAGAACACACAAAACAGATATAAGCACATTACAGGCATAAGAAAGTTGTATCTGACATTTCAGAAATGTCTTATTAAACTACATACCAGTCCAGCAGGAGGCGGTGTTCCTCGCATGTTCTGGTTCCACTTCATTGGCATAGACAGACCAACAGGTGATGGCTGTTGTGGTGGCTGCATGTTGTTTATGTCATTAAACATTGTAGTAGCCAACTGGCCACCAGTTGGACCATCTGGGAAAAAAAAGGACAAAATCAATAGATTATGTTTTGACCTATTGCATTTCATCAGAGTAACAGATAAAATTAAAACAGGAAAACTGCCTGTGTGTTGCTGGGTTCGAAAGGGGAGCAAAGAATAGCAACACTGTTTACCTTCCATTCATTTCACATTATTAAGGAGGAAAAGTCAGATATGTCAGATCAAAAAGGAGAACGGAATGTGTTGTGTCATGGTTTACAGCATTACTGCGATATCTGCGCCTTTCGGCCTGACACATCCAACTTCAGCATGGCTTTGGATCACTGACCCTATATGGGATGGAACAGCCAACTCCATCCCATAACCTCCTTAGTCGCCTCTTACGACATGCATGGAAGGTAAACAGTGTTCTATTCTTTGCTCCCCTTTCGGACCCTGTCAACACATGGGCTAAAAAAAACCTCAGATGTCACAGCAAAGTTGTACGCCATACACAATGCATTCTGTTCTTCGGATTTCATCCTGCTAATATGCAGGAGAGTGCGAACCAACAAAGGAAGAAAAACAATATATACTATGCACTACATCATATAAATTAAATTGATGTTCACAAACTATAAAATGATATATGTAACTGCAATCAAACTAAATATTGTGGATGGCCCGCGGAGGTGGAACATAAAAGTGTTTTAAGAGTTGACATATTAAGAAAAATATTTTAACTTATCTTGTTGGTTAGTGGGTTTCAGTCCAGGTATGTGTTGTCCAAATCTACAACTTGGCTGCAATTTAGGTGCCTTTTCACATAACAACTAATAGTGTCGCTCCATTTTATATATATATAAAATGATGTCTTTCAAATTTACCAAAAATTTTACAGATTGCTAGATACAAGCTAGCTTCAAAAAGTTTTTGGAATAGTCAATTAGTGTTTGAATGATAGATGATGTTATGCAGATATTTTTAGAGGTTGGTAGTGGCTAAAAGAACATGGCAGTCATAACCTTCATGTATACTCTCAAAGAGAAGATATTGATGCTTGTTTGCTAGTTGCATCATTGGGAGTTGAAAATGTCCTTCATTGAACAACAAACAAATGTCAAATTCTATGTTTTGCTAGAATAGTCACCCTAAGACACTAATATTGCTTAATAAAGAATATGGTGACAATGCAATGAAGAAATTTGTGTGGAACAAGCATTTCAGTGATGTCATCACACAGTTGGATTATGCTGCATGACAATGCGCTGGCTCATCACTCTCTACTGGTAAAGCAGTACTTCGTAAAGAACATGTGATTACCTTGAAACAGCCTCCAACTTCTCCCAACCTTGCACTAGCTGATTTTTTCCTTGATCCCTCAAATGAAATCAGCACTGAAAGAACAGTGATTCATGGATGCTGATGGCGTTATCACCAATGTGAAAAGAAAGCTGAGGTGTCAAAGAATGTTTCCAGCAGCTATATGCACGTTGGAAAAAGTACTTGCCGAAGGGAACTATATTGAGGGAAATGTAGTGTAGTAACTTCCATTTCTAGCCATGATGCATCAAGGGGAACCGAAGTTTTCTGTTCTTTGCTATTTGAGAGGCTTTCTAGCAATGAAATCTAGATTGTGTCTTTCTAAAATTTCTTTGAGGTTATTGATCGACCTGCGTCTTTGGCGGCATATCTCTTTACATCTGGATATTCTCCTGTTGTAAGCTGCCGTCGGCATGACTTGGGTTCATTCTTGGTAGATGGCCAAACCACTTTATTTTTGTCTCTAAATATTTTATACATGTCTCCGTACCCACCAATTTTCAGTGTCGTTGGGGATTATATCTCTATGTGTTATTCCCAATGTCTTTTGGGAGATTTTTTTGAGAAAGTCCATGTCTGACATTGGTAACACAATGATGGAATAAAAATCTAGTTTATCAATAAGTGTTCTGTTGTTATATCTATATATTTGTGTGTAAGTAGTGGTGTGACATCAGTTGGTAAAGGGCTGCATTTGCTTTCTGGTGTGTCTCTATATCTTTTTAAAGTTTGCTGTCTTCAGTAAATACTTTTACGCTATCTAAACTCTCGCAGATGTTTTAGAATGTTATCTTCTAAGTATATGTTTAATGCTTCTGATGTTCTACTAATTCTCATTGCTTCAATTTTTGTGTTTATTTTCACATTATAATTTGTGCATGCATTGTTAAGAGCTGTGACTTATATATATATAATCTACTAATTCTGGAAACTAACTTATATAAATTCCAAGATCAGTGAAAAATTATCACAATTTGCTTTACTTAGTTGAAGACACTAAAAGATGATGAATTTAAAAATCACACAATTAAGAACAAACAATATTTTACTTTGTGTTACAGGTCGAATTTGAGCAGGCATGCCTCCAACTCCTTGGGCATTAGGCATAGTCTGTGCTCCCTTCATCCTTTGGATTCTTTTTTCTTCAAGCTCCTTCTGAATTTTATAAATTTTCTCTGCCAGCAAATGGTAGTATTCACCCTGATAAGATAACACAGATTACAGAATTTAATAACGGCACAGCAAAGAGATCATACATATACATGTGGTAATAATAAAAGTCTATGTATTTGTGAAAATATGTCTTGTCTTTGGCAGCATCTTCTTCCCTTTTCTATCCAGTGGTGTGCATTTTTATAAAGTTACTGTTATGAATAACATATTCCTGTTAAGTGTTAGTCATTGTCTAAGAAACCAATATAAATCAAATTGAACAATTATCCATACTACAGCAAGAGAATAATAGAGACACCATCAAAATACAAATACAATTTATTAACTAAAATATTTCTTAATTCAAGATAGATACACGTAAAAACATCCTTCCTTTTGTTAACTAATATTAAAACAAAATGACTATATTTTGGAAGCACACAGCAACTGCTAATCCCATCTGTAACTCCCAAGCAGAGTATCGCTCGTCATCTGCATCCAATAATTATGACATCTTGTTGATTATCATCCTTCATGCAACAAAAACTGCCTTATCTGCATTTAAGGATCCCATTCCAACATGCCCCTCCCCTCAATTTAATGTTTCTGGTTGAAGTTTTCTGGTGGGGATCGAAAAGAACTGGTTAAAGAATTAAAGAAAAATTCAATCAGTCCTTCTGTGGTTATTGTTTCCAATAGATTCATTCAGGTCTTCATCCCTCTGACTCTCATGTGTTAAAATCTGCAAGTTCTCCTATTGATGATACAGTATTAGAGATGATATTCAATCGACTGAATACTTGAAAGTGTAGTCGATTCAAAGTTTTCTGACGAGAGGAGGACCAACCTATGTATAGCACAGCGTCACTAACCTCTTGATTACAGAATGTCATGAAAACAATTCATATATTTCAATGTGAAGAGTCTTCTGTTATGACCCATATATATGGTGTAGTTTAATCTCTGCAATTACTAGAATACATGATGAAAACAATTCAACTCAACTGCATATGGCATCCCTCTCTTGCAGAGGTCATCAGATAGTCAATGATATTCTGGAGTTTATTTCCAACCATTTCCCTTCATTCTAACAGTCCTGATTTTCTTGTTCCACCTAACTATGAGTTTTCATTGTTCATCTAAGGCACAATTATGTATGCACCTGCTCCCTCACCAATAATCATCCAAAATACTATCACTCTTACATTTTCACTCTTAGGCAAAACACGCCAGTCCTATAAATCTGCATGTTTAATGTCGTTGGAATCGCAAGTGTGGTAGCAGGACCTTGATGTTTACGTTTAGAGTGCAGAAAATAGGATCTGGCACATCATGACTAAGGAAAGATGGGAAATAGGCTGGCAACCAATCACGTGTGGAAAAAAATCAGTTATATATTATATCTCAATTTACTTTTATCTTCTCATCAAATAATCCCCATGGATGATGAAGAGAAGCAGGTCAGCAGATACTGCACTTTTGTCCTATTGTGACAGATTCCAAGGATATTGGGAATTCTAGATGTGCGCTCACTGCTGATGGAAAAAAATCTGACAGAATAATGAAGAGATAGTTGATGCAGAAGTAGATCTGCTCCTGATATGATGTGATATCCTGGGAGATGGCACACTGGAACGTCTCCCTTCAGGGACTAAATTTGTGCTTTTGTCTGAAAGACAATGGTCTGTCAAGAGCTACCTGTCCAAAGCTAAAGGGATTATTTCATCATAATCATCATGTACTTGGAATAGACTTCCATATAAAATGATTCACATAGATGCATATGGTATGAGAAATCATGTCAGTGTGCTTAGCCATAAACTACACATAAATTTGATGTGCTAGTGATGATGGTGACTTTATATCTTTACATGTGGTAAAGAAGCAGGCATTTGAAGAAGTTACATATGGATTATGAAATCCTAAAATAGCAGCCTCTCTCGTGGTATGTTTCACCTTTTGTTGATTCGCTTGGTAAAGAGCAGTATATACTCGAAAAACTTACTGAAACAGAGCAGGTGACATTCATCTACATCGCTGGTCATCCTTTCCCTCAAGGTCAATCAATGTGAATACCATTTACTCTCAGTCTACATGCGGTACAATCACCACACCCGTCTCTTCCCCCCCCCCCTCCCAAAGGACTAGGATCAACCACAAAAACAGCCAAGAATGCTCCACATCTCAGAATTGATCTGCCCCCATTTTCTTCCGCTAAACATATGCTCGCCGTTGAGTACTTCCTTAGAGATGCATTCGTTTGACATTTTTATTACATATTTAAGTCATTTTACAGTCTATTTCTAAAAGTCAAGTGGTATTGCTTGTCAGTGTGTACCAAGGGCACAAAAGGAGAGTAAAGAATAGCAACATTGTTATACGTTGTAAGAGGCGACTAAGGTTTTGTGGGTGAAGATGGCTGTCTCATCCCATAGAGTGGACTGTAATTACAGAGAAAGAGGAGAGTTAAATGTTCGAAGAACACCTGGTTAAGAACAGTGGAAGAAGAGACCAAATCAATGAAGACCTCTAGCACAGATTAAAGTTGCAGCCATATGTCCATAGAGAACTGGATAGATATTTGTTTTGTTTGTTTGCATTCATTCTCAAACTCCTAGTGAATCTCTCTTGTTGCAGAACAGTGGTCTACTAGATTTCCGCATGATGCAGTCCAGAGAATGGAAAAGTGTTGTGTTGCCATTTTAATTTGCACCAGTGGCCCGGCACATCAGTCTTCAGCGTAGATAGATTAGACAGACATGTTTCACTAACATCATTATAGAGACATTGACAAACAATCTGGTAGAGGAAGAGTACATTACCCTATTGTTTGCTGTTTCATACATATCACCTTCCACCTTTCGTGCATATGCAACAAGGTTCTTCATCCGGCTATCTCGTAATGCAGCAGGATCTGGAGTGGGAAATATTGCTTGCACCCTGAAAACACACAATATGCTTCGAAAATTCACACTTGGGTTAAATTGGTATACTTGGAAAAAAATTAAAAATTAGTATGAGGGCTGTTCACTAAGTTCCGGGAAAGATTTTTTGGTATGTGATCCTAAAATAAAACCAGACTTTGAAAATGTGTCTGCACCAATTTCCGTAGAATATTTGAGTTAAGTGCAGATTAAAGCTGCAGATTGAGTTAACGCTGAATTAGATGTGTATGCCAAAAGGCACAAATATTACAGCTAAGCTCTAAACCATGACACAGCATTGTTCTCCGGACTACATCGCATGAGTTTGAGAACGAACGCAGTAGAAGAGCTTTCCGACAATCCTGAAACGTTCATATAAATCTAAAACATTTGAGTGGAATTCCTGTTTCAAAAGGCAATGCAGATCCTTTATAGATGTCTCCCGTTAAGAAGACAAGCACTGCAAAAAACAGTGAGACTTTCCATTCTTTGGAATACATGCTAACCGGCAGGAGTTTGAGCACATATATGACAAGAAAAACCACCATCATAACTCCCACACTGACATTCATGTCGGACTATAAGATAGGTTGATGGATGACAATATTGGAAGATCAAACAATAGGTGTATGCATAAAATTGTAAATGAAGTTTCGCATATGAGAAATAGTGCACAGGCAATTGGATTATGCATTATGATAATGTCAAGCACACAGAGATGTCACCACAAACATATTTTTGATGAAACACAATATTTCATTACTCCAACAATTGCCATACTCATCTTGCTCTATGTGACTTTTCTTTTTCCCACAATTTAAGAGAACGATGAAAGGCTGCAGATTCAAGCCAACATGATAAGACAAATGAAGGCTATTCCAAAAAGTTCCTACTAGGAGTGCTTCCTCCGGTACAAGGAGCATTCTTAAAAAGTGCATACAATCACAATGGAAATACTTGGAAGAGATCAAATCAACTAGTCACTCTACTGTGTCATTTGCCCCCCCCCCCCAATCTCTCCCGGAACTTTGTGAACAGCCCTCATACATAAAACATGATATAAAACTTCATCATTCATTCTCAAACTCCCGCTGGATCTCTTGTAGCAGGATCAGTCTAATAGATTTCCAGCAGGATGTAGTCCTGAGAATAAAAATGTGTTGTGTCGCCATTTTATTTTGCGGCAATGGCCAGACACATTCATCTTCCGCATATTATATAAAACAGAAAATGTTTCTTCGTCCACTTTCTCAAATGGAAGATAAAAACAAAAAATATCTCTGCCAAAAACTATAATATTTTAAGTAGAAAAATTACAGAAGGAAAAAAAATAAATTATTCTTTTCAACTCAAATGATAAATTTTGTCAGGTGTTTCAGATTATTTGTAATGGTTGCAGAATAGTAAATATTAACTACCTGGCCAATTTAATTGACACGTAATTAAACAAAAAAGTGAATGATGCAAAAGAAGGAATAATCATACACACACAAGCATACCCAAGATGACACTTTGAACAGACTCACAAATACTGATCGTGGCTTGAATCATGAATTATTTAGTTTCACAGCAGTGAATATACCGAATGCTGCGTTGGTTTGGAGACTTGTAGACGTTTGATATCGAATATGTTGAAGTGGCACCAAAAATGACTTTAGACCTAAGCTCAAAGAACGATTTTACTGCAAATCTACATGTTTTATACAGTTCTCCTGGCTATATTTTGATAATTTCGCAATGAAAGAACATAAATACAACAGATCTGCGTGATTTAGTTTACAGTGTTGCCAAGGAATTCGATAAGTAAAGTAAGTTATTTTTTTATTTATTTTTTTACTCTTTGCTATAAAATGTTTTTTTTGTGAAAAACGTTTTTACCACTTTCTCATACTTCTGGTATCACACAAACACACGTACATAAATTACACCAATATATGCATAATTCAATTCTTTATTTATATGTGCAAATATTATTTAAATATCTCTAACAACAACAAAAATTATCACATTTTCAAAACAGTCACCATCAATAACGCAAATTTTAAAAAAAGAATCCGGTGGCAGGGAGACGTTTCGTATTTTTTTAATCTGGCTTGCTAAAGGTTAAAGATACTAAGGAGGGTTAGCATGGATAGGATTTTCACTACATCCCATAGAAAAATTAAAGATGAAAATACAAATATTGCAGATGTACTGCAGGCTAGCAGTCTAATGTATCTACGCTCAAATGATGGTTCTTTTCTTCTGATACATTTATGTACAATAATGTGGATTATTATATTATGACAGTTATACACATGCCGCCCATATGTTGCAGCGATCCAAGCTGTTTACCTTCCATGACTGTCGTATGAGGTGACTATGGGGTGGAGTTGTCCCACTCCATATAGGGTCAAAGTGATCCAAAGTTTTGCTGAAGTGGGATGTGTCGGGCCAAAGGCGCAGATATCGCAGGAATGATGTAAACCATGACACAACGCATTCCGTTCTCCAGCCTACATCCTGCAGCAGTTTGAAGGCGAATGTAGAAGAATACACATACTAGAGAATGAAAAAGAGGATGCTGTAGATGTACTGAAAATTATAGAAATGTAAGCAACCAGGGATGAGAGCATCACCTGCATTATACTCAGGTTACTCCAAATGTACTCTGTTCCTCTCGAAATGTCACACCGCTTGCCAAGAGTACCGTACAGAATTGCTCTCATGCAGTCCCAAGGTTAGCAGATAACCATGATCTCAAAGTACCCCATAGTGTTGTACCCTTGAAACAGAAATAAGCTGCTTGTGCTGTGTTTCTGGCCAACATTTTTGGGAATCGTATCTGTGAATCTAGAGGCAGCAGATGAAATGAGAATTGACTGCAAAGAGACAGGCAATATCTCCAACACCTCTGCGCCAACACATACAGCATCACTATTGACAGTGACGCAAGACAGTCTGGCTTGAGCATTGTATGGACGGCCAATGCAAATGGTCAGATGTCATGAATATTGATTTGTGCGCTAGTTTCTGTAAGGATAACATATAGAGTACAATGAGAGGGCAGAACTGCAATAGAGGGCAGCGCCATGTACAAATAGAACGGGAAAGCGTTACAAGGAAATCTGAACTAAAGTTTTAACTCAAGAACCCATTGTTCCTAACCAGCACTTGATGGACACAAAAATGATATGTCGAATTACATGTGATAAGTTCACTGGCAGCGGAACACCTAATGTGAGATGGACATAGTTGACCATAGTCTAGGTTCCTAATTACTGCCCCCTATGAGACTGTCACGCAGGAAAATGTTTTGACCTGAAAAGTTCAAGAGCACAGTGGGTTCATACATACAAACATAAAAAAGACCAATATATACAGTATTCAATTCTTTATTTAGATGTGCAAAAAAGTACTTTAATATCTCTAATAAAAAAAAGTTATTACATTTTCCAAACACGTTGTTTTTGTTTGCTTTTTGCGAAAAAACATCTTTATCATGTGTTCACACCTCTGATATGACACACATATTTGCAGTATGCAATTGTTTATCTAAATGTACACACATTTTTTTTAAATCTTTAAAAACAAAAGATTATTGCATTTTCCAAACACACACAAAAAACTAACATTTTCTCAAAAGAATCCAGTGGCATGTGGTTTAATTTTAATCCAGCTTGCTAAAGGATAAATAATAACTAACACAAAATTTAGGAAACTCACATTTTCAAATGCTAAGAGCACATATAACTATATGAGCACAATATTCAGATACACATAACTTACAATTTATGAACAAGATGGTTCCTCAGATCTTGAGTTACTTGAGCATGCCAATCCTTACGGTTACTAGCAGGTATTGATTTAACTATGTCTGGTGCATTGCCCATGGCAGCAGCCTGCGCTGTGGAAGAGGCTAATTGGCTTCCACTTTGGGGCTGTATGGGTTGAGATCCTTGGTTCGTTGAAAGATTACATAATAGATTACCCATCTGGGGTGCGGTTGTCTGGTTGACTAAAACTTTCTGCACTTGGTTCTGGATATTAGATTTGTTTAATTGCCCTGAAAAAAAAGATTATAGCATTGAGGCAAGCTGTTACACATTATTATACTTTAGATTTTTTAAATGAATGTTACGTAAATTTTTGTTAGCATTTGTTCTCAAACTGCTTTTTCATCTCTCTTATGACAGGAGAATGGTCCTACTAACTTTCCAAGAAGAAGTAAATCAGAAAACCAGCATGTATTGTGTAATGTTTTATTTGCATAAATGTCCTGACACATTTGGCCTTTGTAAATTTGACTTTTAAAAATATTTTTATTAACCTTCACCGCGCTTTTGTTAAGTGTGATCGACAAAAATTTCAATGGCGGCTGTCTCCTGTTGTCGGATGCACTCGGCTCAATAGGCATACCACAGTCTGATCACAGCCGGAACCACTTCACGTCCGCCCTGGCTATCTGACAGAATTTTATGTAGCCAAGACATTTTTACATTGTATTTTCCGACAGCTACCTAGGCCTACAATCATGGATGCAATTTACTTTGACTTTGTAATAGATGCCTGTTCAGATGAGGAGGAAAGTGTGCCGTTAACAGATGCAGATATCGCTCCAATAGATCTGTTGTTAGAGATAATAATAGTGATACTGATTCAGTTGGCAGCGTGGCCGATGACATCTTGGAAGATGAAATTGTTGAAAATTCTAGTGTTCCTTCGTAGTATAGCCATGATTGGTTTAGCAACTTCGATGAAATTGTTGGACCTATAGGCGTAGCTGATAACATTAGTGAGGTAGGCGTGTTTCGTCTGTTTATTACAGATGATATTGTGAACATGTTGGTAACTGAAACTAATTGTTACTCTAAGCAGGTTAGTGATTCGAAAGGGCAGGCCACCGGCAATGCATTTCGTGTGAAGCTGTGGAAGGAAGTCACAGCTGATTAGATGACAGCTTTTGTTGCTTTGGTGCTATTGATGGGACTGACCAAACGTTCCTCCTATGATTTGTATTGGAGTAATGATGGTCTCCTAGATTTTTTGCTATTCTTTCATTCCATGCACCTTGTAGACAACACGAAAGCTGTTGCACGAGGGCAATCCGGTCACAGCAAGGCGTTCAAGATACAAGCGTTTGTTGACAAATGTGTTCCCCTGTTTCAACAATATTATGGTCTCTCCAAAGAAATCAGTATTGATGAAAGCATGATTGCTTTCAAGGGTAGGACTAGTCTTATGCAGTACATGCCAAAGAAACCCTCAAAGTGGGGTATAAAGTCTTGGGCACTGGCTGACTCAAAGACTAGTTATCTCTGGAACTGGAAGTTGTACCTTGGGAAGGAGATCTATGACAAAAAGAAGGGATTGGCTCACTGTGTTGTAATTTGTTGGTCGCAATGCATGGTAAGGGCCATATTGTCTACATGGACAATTTCTTTTCCTCTCCAGCCCTTTTCAAGGAGCTTGCCGAGAACCAGATCAGCGCTTGCGGCACACTACAATTGATCGCAAAAGGGTCCACCATGCATGGAAAGGTCTAAAACTAAAGGCTGGTGACCTACTTCGTACTGATAGTGCTGACAACATTCTTTACATGTCATGGTATGACAAGAGGCAAGTAAATTTGATGATATCTGTACACGATGCACAGACCTTCAATAGGAAGGTCCGTTCCAAACGTCATGGTGGCAATGTGAGGGAAGTGGTAAAACCATGCGCAATACAGGTCTATACCCGTCATATGGGAGGCATTGATCATGTTGACAAGCAGCTAACATATTATATGTTAGGCCACTGGTCCAACAAGTGGTGGAAGAAAATTTTCTTTTACTTTTCTTTTAAACATCCTGGCTGAGTCAAGGCGGAAAAATTTCGCTTGCAGATTGTTCATGGGCTTATTGAGAGTTGCAACTCTAGGCCTTCTTCTTCCAGTGCCGGAAGAAGAACAAGCCACCCACAGGATAGGATGACAATAGCACTAACACACCACATTGCTATAAATCCTAAACGGTTGTCCAGTGGCAAGCCTGCGCTTCCTAACTGTGTAGTCTGTTCAGATCGGTCAAAGAAGCGCCAACAGACTCAGTACGTGTGCGCAGCATGTCAGGTCACTCTGTGCCCATACCCCTGCTTCCATAGATACCATACATTGCTAAATTTCAAAATTGATTGTACGTCTGAGCTGCACAGCAAGTAGGAGAACAGCACAGCCTGTAGGTGTACTCCAGAGCAGCACAGCCAGTGAATAAGTCATTTGTGTTGTTTGTTTTTATGTAATTTTAAAATAAAAATTGTCTTCACCTCTTGCGCAAACCTCGGGTAGGATACATTTTTTTTAAAACCAATTACACACCCATTTGCAGTATTCAATTCTGTATTTACATCTGTTGAAATTATTTTAAAAGCTCTAATAACAAATATGTTATTGAGTTTTCCAAACACCAATGTCTAGTTGTTTTTTTGCTAAAAAATGGTCTTCACTTCTTGCGCAAACCCCAGGCAGGTTACAATTTTTTTTAAATATATACATACATTTGCAGTATGCAATTCTGCATCTGCATGCAAAATATTTTTTTTATCTCGAATAACATAAGTTATTGCGTTTCCGTAACACCAACCAGGAAAGATGAAATTCTCAAAATAGAATCCGGTGGCAGGAAGATGTTTTGTATTTTTTAATCCGGCTTGCTAAAGGTTAACCCTTTAGATGCCACTGACAGGTTCATTTTGTGTTATCTATTCCCTCATGGCTAAAACAACTATTTCCCTCTAAAATCGATGCATGCTTTATCCATGTACTATATTTTCTGTTGTCAATAAGTCGTCTAAGCTTTCTGTTTTTGTAGGACAATAGAAGGATTCAGCACAGAGGGAAGTCATTGGGGAATGAATTTAGCATAGCTGGTGTTGATTGCTCAGAACAATTTAGCAGATAACGGGTTAATGTAACTACATTTTTGGTGTAAGATATGCCTTACTTAAAGTGGATTCAAAAATTATTGAATAAAAGTTATAAATGAAGAAATAATGATTTGTGTAACTGATGATAGAAACTCACAGGAAGTACAAGTTCACCACTCTTGTTCCTTACATCAGGTGGAGTTTTACTTTCTGCTTTAAATTATTGTTTTGCTTGAATTATTTTATTTATGGGACAGTTTTTCAAATCTTTTGCAGACGTAGATGCTCAATGTCATGTATTAGACTGTCTTCTACGACGGAGAAACTTTGCTGTGACTTCTTGCAATCTCAAGGAATACTGGAAATAAAAGGGTGCATTGTTTCCAGCAATCAGTCATGGATCTTCTGCAGACTTCATCACTGCGGAGATCATGTAGTGTAGTAGTCAACCTAATGCTCATCACCTTCTATGACATTCATGAGAATACATTGTTACTATTGTTTACTCCCTTTCGGCCCTTGTAACAAAGGAGCAAATGATCATTTATAGCAAAAAAATGTTTTAATATACAAAAAAAACATACCATCATTCGGCAAAGTGTTCATTTGAGGATGGACATGAGTTGTTGAATTATGCTGTTGCTGTGTCGCTGCCTGATTGTATTGTAAACCTAAAGACTCAAATGCACGTTTCATGGTGGCAGGGTCAGTTACACTGGATGGTTGCAAATTTGGAGCTGTCGTTGCTGAATTTTGATTTACATTTTGCGCAGTTGTATTCCGCTTGTCTGCAATCTTGAGAGGAAGACAAACGGGACAGTCCACCCGTGTGCAATTTTTCCAGTGTGTTATAATCTGGCGAGATGATGCACAGTGAGCCACTGTAAAGAAATGCATAGATGCAAAAATCAATTGTTACAAGAAAGTGAGAAAGTGTTAGTTTATTAAAGTCACTTTAACATTAACCTTTAGATCCCTATAGGCAATAATACGCCACTAGGCCCTGATAGATACCGCCCGAGTTGCGAGTATGGATATTCACAATGTTAAGATCATATGACGTAGAATTCCCGCCACACGAAGCTAGGAATAAGTCAGTCTAAAGGTAAAATTCCTTTAAACAATATGATTGTAAGAAGTAGAAAGGCGGCTGGTTTTGTCCACGCATTTCTGGAGCGACTTTGGCCATTTTCAGCCCCATATTTTACTATCAAATTGAGTACCGCGATCGATGGGTAAGTGATCGTGACTACGTTTTGTTTTTTGTGTTTCTTCTTCTGCATTCATTTTCAAACTCCTGCAGACCAACAGGATGTAGTCCAGATAACGGAATGTGTTGTGTCATGGTTTACAGCATGGCTGCGATATATGCACCTTTCGGCCTGACACATCCGACTTCAGCATGGCTTTGGGTCACTGACCCTATATGGGATGGGACAGCCAACTCCATCCCATAACCTCCTTAGTCACCTCGTACGACATGCATGGAAGGTAAACAGTGCTATTCTTTGCTCCCCTTTCGGGCCCAGATATATACAGATGTTTTTTTGTTGTTATTATACAATGTGTTGTTATTTTACAAGAATATTTGTTTATTCATTCAAAAACACAAAAACAATATGTATCGGGGTGACACGTGTGTGCATGAAAAATAATTACGTTGTGTGTCTGCCTAGACCAGAGTTGACCGGATGGACATTATATGCGATTTCTTCACGTTTTAGTCCATATTATATTAGTTTAGATATAAAACAATATATATACAAGTATAGGTATTTAGGAGAATTTTATACATGTTGCCACACATTGCTCAAGTATTAGGGTCGTTAAGAAGTTATATTTGGGATTTTTTAAATGGTGTTTTCGAATTTCCCCCCTAATTTTCAACTTCACAACTTGCTCACAGCTGTCATATCACACATACAACAAAAACATGAATATATTCACTATTCACTCCTTTATTTACCTGTGCAAAAATTATTTTGATATCTTTTAATATGCAGGGCTTGTACTCAAACTCCTACTGGTTGGCGGGTATAGTCCGGAGAATAGAATGTCATGCCACAGTATGAACCTTTCGGACGCATTTGAATTCAGCATGGCTTCTGTGTTACTTTTACCCTCTATGGGATGGGAGAGCCAACACCACCATGCAATCACTCCTGTCTCTTACAACAAGCATGACAAGTAACTGTCACTATTCTTTGCTCCTATTTTTTGGACCCTGGAAAAACATGATATACTACATCTACTCTCTTTTCAAAAGATCACAAAATAATACAATTTAACTTGTACATGCCTAATTTACTCAGACGTCCCTTGGATTTCACTCAATAAAATAATACCTGCTCCTACTATTTCTCAATGCAATACATCACCACCAAATATATATTATTAGACCAAACTTACTGTCCTTATTCGGATATTCAGACCAGCCCCCTGATCAAATTAACCAGTCCCATACAGGTCAGCCCAGGTCACACTATACTCTCCGAAATAACAAATAGGAATAACATTCAAGGTAGAAGATGCATGTTTTGAACTACAAAGATGAATCCACCAGCTAATAAACAATTTCAATTTCTTCTGTGTGTCAAATTCTCTGCCATTCTCAAATAAACCGCATCATTTTTCATGTGATTTGAGTAGGCAGCACAAATTTTATTTTGCAGTTAGTTTTTACAGCAGAGCTGCGTTATTTGCCCATACAGCCAATTTTGGCATGACCAACTCACTTTTATGTTAGTGCAATGCCAAGAAATTGTCAATCTATCATTATGCAATGTGTGGAAACATTGAAACAGCAACAAATGTTAAAACATATTCATACCTTCACATGCTTTTCCTTTGTTACACGTGGTCATATGATTCAGCACACTCTTCATGGTGCGACAATACGGCAGTTTGCAATCCTGGTCACCATTTGCTTGCTCCCTCCGCTGACACTTGTGGGCATGAAGCAGCAGCACTAGCTGCTGCTGGATAAGTTTGCTTTTGTCAGGGTCAGCAGATGCTTGCCTGGGTACTGCTGCTCCACTGACTGTTGGTTGACCTGGCTGCAAAACAAATAAACGGTTCACATGTGTAAGGAAAAAAAACATAATTAATGACAACTGTGTATTTTAAGTTTGAGATATGTTGACTATTGTTTTCAAACAGTATTTCTGCAGGAGCTCATATCTGTGCTTCAGTAAATCTCTGAGTACAACATTTCATGGCTATGGTTTATGAAGTGCTCTTCATTAAATCTGTTAGGCCTCCGGGTTGTGTTAATTTTCACATAAGATGGCGGGTATGATTCTCACCACATCATCCCTAGGTAATATATTAATTAAAAATACAGATATAACATTTCCCAATACACCTCAATGGTTTGGAAAAGGGAAATTATATTATGTACAACCATAGAGAATGAAAAAAATGAGAATCCATTAAAACATCTACAAATAGTATGCACATATGATTAGCAGATATTGTAGTTCAGCTTCTCTCCACTAACCACACCGTATCACATAAAAATTTCAGGATAACTTCTGCACAAACAGCAGATTAGTCCTTAAGCATCTTTAGGATGGAATAATCACAACACCGATGCAGATCTCATGCCAGTTAAAACATTATAAACAGTACAGCATATACTATTTTAATGTATAGTACCACATCAAGTTAGACAAGAACTCCCCCCCCCCCTCCATCATGCCAATCTATTAAAACACTTTATATATATGGAAGTCTATCACTACATCGTTTGACAAGGATTACTCCAACCATGTCCATCTATTCAAAACACATTATATGGAAGTCTATCACAACTCAGAAAACCTAAGATTTTATAATCTTGTATGGGCTGCCCAAGAGTGAAAACTTGTAGCTCTGAATATGAGGCTGTACCTGCCTGTAGGTACAGAACCGAACCACAGTAGAGAGAAGACAAAACATTTTTCAGTGTGCACTAGAAGATGAGACTAAAAATATTTTATAAGATTGCCAATGATATGGTCCTAATAACTAACACACTACGGTCAATTTTAAACAAAAAAAGGTGTGATGATCATTAAAAATCCTAAAACTAAAGTCAAGGTGATCTCCAGAGAAGACCTTAGATTTCACTTCAAGAACAATCTACAAATCAGGTCAAAAAATTCATTCTATGTGTATTTCTCAAAATCATGTTGGTTAACAGGATGTAATTTAGAGAATTAAATGTGCCATGTCATGATTGGTTGTAATGTGTGCCTTTTGCCCTGACACATCCACTTCAATGCCTTTGAGTTACTTTGATATTAAGATCGCCAAGTCGCCCCCCCCCCAAATTAGTCATCTTAGTTGCCTCTTGCCACACGCAATGGAAGGGCACAATGTTTTTGCTCTCCCTTCAGGTCCTGAAAACTCATGAAACTTCTTTAGAGCTGTCAGTATGGAAAGAAATTATAATTGCACTAATCAAAAACCATAGAGATAACTTTGGGACATTGATCTTCCACATTTGTTTGCAGGCTCCTGCAGGTTAATAGAAAATACTTCAGAGAACAGAATGCTGTATGTTATGGTTTACAGCATGACTGTGATGTCTGTACCTTTCGGTCTGACACATTAATCTTTAGAATGACTTCTGGGTTACTCTGATCCTCTAGGGATGAGAGTCATCTCCACCACCAAAAATCTCAATTGGCTCTAAGATATGTGTGGCACGTCAGTGTTATTATTTTCTCCCCTTTGGGACCCTTCAACACATTCATTCGCTATCAATGGTGAATTTCATATAGAAACAATACATTTGTGAATGACAGATATCACTATACATTTGATGTACATATGTATCAGTCTCAAGAAATGGGTGTAAATCTTATGCAATCAATAAAACTAGATTGCCCATGTGTTGCCAAGGGAGCAGCATATAGGGCATGTTTGATGTAATCTATCTAGGTATTTGTAATTCTTCTGATGATGCCACTAGTGCTTGGTCATCTGCAAATAGTAATTCGCTTAAGTTATCCTTCAGATTGTTTTCTTCCATTGTCTTTGCTACTTCACAGATGTGGTCTATGTATATTATGAACAGTAAGGGGGATAGTACACATCTCTGTCTCACACCGAGTGAATTTGAAATGTATCGGATGTACCTGCGCTTGTTCATACTGAGCATTGACTATTGGTGTATATGCTCTAACATAGGTTTATCAGATGTTGGGGAACTCCATATGTCTGTAATGTTATCTATAGTGCTCTATCCACTGTCAAAAGCTTTCTCGTGGTCTAGGAAAGCCAAATATATAAGTCTTGGTTATGTTCTATCGCTCTTTCTGAAAGTTGTTTGATGGTGAAGATTGCATCTGTACAGCTTTTATTTTTCTGAAAGCCCATTTGTGTGTTGTTGAGGTACCTGTCATGTTCCCTCCAGGGCCAGATAAATGGAACACATTATATGGGACAAAACAACAACTCACAAACACATGCATATACCACACAATGGCATTGGGTCAAAGGGCATGAGCCCATGGACCGCTGGATCAGCAACCAGGTACCTGTCGCTCTTAGCATTTTTATTAGTTCTATAGGTATTCCATCTATTCCTGGTGCTTTGTTGTTTTGTGCATGTTTAACTGCATCTTCAATTTCAGAATGTATGATTTTCTGTCTTCTATTGTATTTATTGATGTATTCACTTCTTCTTTTAAGTTTCACAGTTGATTGAAGTAATTTTTCCATCTTTCCATGATTTCTTGGGACCTTTTTAGTATGTTGCTGTGTTCATCGTTGATTATTTCTGTTGGTTCGTATGTCTTTTTTACTTCTCATATTTTGTATTTTCTTGTAGAACATCTTTGGTGCATTTTGTCTATCATTTCTCCATTTTCTAGTCATGACTTAACTTGTGCAGTTTTGATTTTCTTGGTGTTGATCTTTGCTGTCTTGTATGCTAAGTAATCTTCATGTGTTTTGCTTATTGCCCATTTCTTATATTTTATCTTTTGTTGCTTTCTTTACCCCATCTGTCCACCAAGCTGTTATCTTTGGTTTCGTGCCTTTGTGATTTTTATATCTGCATATATTTCCTGCTGTTTGAATGATGGCATTTTTGAAATATTTCCATTCTTCTGTGTGTTTTCTAGTAGCTTTTCTAATACTTCATTAACTTCTTGGGTATATTTTTCATGCATGTTTAGTTCTTCCAATTTCTGTACATCTAGTTGCCCTTGGTGCTTTGTGTTTGTCTTGTGCTTGTTATTTTTCATTCTGTTTGTTTTGACTGTTATTATTACTTCCAGTAAATGACTTGCCAATATAGAGAAAATTTCCTCTTGTTGAAGTTCCACAGCATTTTATCTGTACAATTACATTTCCCTTATGCAACATTAAGAAAATGGAGCATTGCACATCATGCTGAGGGAATCAGATGTGTACCAGACAATTTGTATGTAGTGCAGCTATGAACAGGTGGTGCATGGAGTGTGGTGAAAAGCAACCCTGCATGATGTGACAATTCTATGGGAGAGCGCAGAATCTAGCAAACATATCTTCCCTGTTTAATTGGAGATCCTTCCTCCCCAATTGGATGGTGGAAAATACCTAGCTGGCTGCCCCATCCATCCCAGTGACCATGGCCCAGTGCAGGAGTTCTATAGAAACATTTGACAGGGCAGCTGAAATTCATGAACATCCATTCATGTTGTAGGAGGCAACTAAGTAGGTTATATACCTCTGCATACTGCAGAGGTAGAAAAGCCACACAAAAATTAGCCTGCTTGGTTTGCACATGTGATGAGATATGGTTCATTTTTGAACCAGATGAACCGTTTTATTGAAACTTTTATTCAAGAAACAGTTGAGAATGGAAAGTGAAGAAGTGGTAAAAGAAAATAGATTTTCAATATCAAGGAATGGTTCGGGCATGATTTTTCTACCCTGACTTAAATAGTTGAGGACAGAGTTATTTGCTGATAGGGTGTCCATGACGTCACTGTGCACTGAATTTGAAATGAAATATAGGTGCTCAATAAGATGCCATTGAAAGGTGTGACTCAACAGAATGCTGTTCACTGCAGTTTTGGACATCAATACAATTTGGACATTTCCAGCCTCTGCTGTAGAAATAACTTCATTGTGCTGCAGTCATCTTACTTAATTCTCAACCAACGTGAGCAATAGTGTTGTTTTTTTTGCTTCAATGACGTCACAGACTCCCATTAAATATCCAATCCCTGTGATGTACTATCACCAGCCATGTAAACAAGGATGACTAAGATTAATGTTTAAAAACTTACCCTAATCATTTGAGCTGGAGTTTGCTGTTGAATGTTCATATTTGGATGTCCAGTGATGCCCTGATGACCTTGCATTTGTGTCATCCCTGAATTAGCCATTATCCCTGTCTGCTGCATATGCATTGATGTTGATGGATTCACATTGTTTGGCATACCCCGCATTTGTCCCATATTGCCTGTAAAGCTACTTGGTCCATTTATCATCTGATTTTGCAACTGCTGTCCCATATTGAGGCTGCCCACTCCCCCAATCATTTGCTGAGTCGCCATTGGCTTCATACCCATTGTGTTAGATACGCTTCCCATCATTCCTGCATTTGTGCCTGAGATTGTGAAAGAAGAATTGTTGACAAGATTATCATTCATTCCCAGGTGTGACGATGTGGCTACCTTGGCCGCATTTGACAGTGTCGCTGCTAAATTGTTGACCATTGGATTTTTCCCCATTGCCATATTCATCATAGCCATTCCTGAACTTCTATTTGCCTGCATGCCACCTGCACTATTAGGCATTGACAATGACATCTGGGAGTTTGGTGCAGATCTTGCCAGTAACTGTGACAATGAGCCCCCCAAACTGTCTTGATTATTATGGGTTCCATGGGTGTCACTTGAAGATCCCTGAAGGCCATCGAGATCATCTGGCAAGTCATTAACAATGCCTTCAAAGTTGAAGTTTGAAAAATTGAATTCTGTGGAATAAAAAAAAAAGGTAAGAAGAATTCAAGGTTTAGGAGAGACATCAATTACAATGTTAATTAATTACTCAAACAATATTGTGTGCCTGTGTGTTGCTAGATTCCAAAAGAGGAACACAGAATGGAAACACAGACCTGTCATGCATGTTGTAAGAGCTGACTAATGTGGATTTAGAGTTGAGTTGGCTCTTATATCAGTGTTACATCAGGGACCAAGAAAACATTAAATTGGATGTGCCAGATCTGCGAGAGTTTGAGGACAAAAGTAAACAAATAATCTAAGTACCAAGAATACAATAGTAAAGTGAAGTTAACCCATAGCATTTAACTGCTGTAGGAGTGTGAAATGTTAGCTATCTCACATTCCAGTGGTTCTGATATACGAGGGCAGTAGCCATCTTCTCTACTTCACAGGCTGTACTTCCTGAACTGATCCAGTACCCAATTCAGGATGTGTCAACTCTGGAGCCATTGCGGTCTGAAAAACATTTCCGCCTCAATTGAAGAATAAACCCAGGACCACTCAAATGCGAAGCCAGTGTGCTACGCTGCCCCAAGAGCAAAATAAATGCAGAATAAACATCCTAACTGGTACCCATTTCCTGAGGCTCGTTAGACTCAAAGAGACATTTTTAAAAATTAATTTCATGTTCAACTGGGAATCAAACCCTGATCCACAGAGCTAGAAGGTTACCCATGTGTTGCTGACGCCTGAAGGGGGAGCAACTAAAGGGGTTATGGGTTGGAGTTGTCTGCCCCATTCCATACCTAGTCAAAGTAGCATAGAAGCCATAATGAATTCAGATGTATCCAGCCAAAAAGTGTAGATATTGCAGCAAAGTTTAAATGCTAAGACAACACATTCCATTCTCCAGACCACATCCTTATAATCTGAAGGACTTTTAGAATGGATGCAGAAGAATAGCCAGAACCAGTGGTTTCAAACACTATGAAATAATCATGCTTAGCTCCTAAATGTACAATCTTCTACTTATATTTATTCTCAAACTCTTGCCAGTTTACAGCTTGGTATGGATATCTGTGTCTTTCTTCCTGTTGCATGACATTTTATGCTAGTTTGACTAATCAGATGGTACAAAACCTTCTGTAGTTGTTACTTGTGATATGCACGTCAGATCAGAGCTATTTATTGTATTTTTTTCAAGCCCTAGCAACAAATGGACAAAATTCTAATCAAGTTGTGTTACATGTTTAAATTTCAGAGCCATGTTTATTTTTGAAACTTTAAATTTTTTTCACTTATATTCTATGTTGTTGCAACAAAATATAAACTTTCCTAGCCAGTCACAGGAATCAACAATAGGAATACACTACAAACCACTTTAGGTAGTGGTGAAATGACAAATTTGTTTGGCTTGGGCATGTAACGAGACACCTCACTTTACTTTCTAAAATTATTTTGCAAGGAACAGCCAAGGGTGGAGGAAAAGGTGGACAAAGAAAACTCAGGATCAATAACATCAAGGAATGGTCTGGGTATGTTTTTTCTACTCCTCCAAAAGGCTGAGGACAGAGGCGTTTGGATGGCTTTTTGTGCTGATGCCTCTAGTGTGGCACCCCTACAACTCTGAAGGGTTAGGGGTCTTATTATTAGTATACACTTCAACATCTGTTGGGCGATACTGAGCACCTATGGGTTTGTCTGTAGTGCACAGACATCAGTTCATAAACATTGATCAATAAACTTTTCAAAGTAAATGTTTGTGATAAACATTTCATTGCAAATTAAACACTGAACAAGTGAAATTATTCTTTATTTCAACATCAAACCATATTATAGTTGATAATTTCAACAGTCACTCCCCTACCTGGGGATACCCAACTATGGACTTGAGAGGAGAAGAAATATAAGACTGGATATAGAAAATAGGCTAATTCTTATAAATGAACATCTATCAGAGCCAACTTTTTACTCCAGACGTTGGAATTTTCAGCACTCCAGATCTTGCCATTGCAACAGAGAATATCCAACATGTGACAGAAAGAGTAGTGGCACAACAACAGCTTGGTGGGAGTGACCACAAACCTATGGTTTAACAATAAAAGGGAACCACAAGACAGAAAAACAACAACAAAAACTCGCTAGCTGGAACTACAAAAGAGCAAACTGGGATACTTACCCACGCCTTATAGAGGGAAAAAACTACAAACACTCCTTACAAGAAATATATGAAAAGATGCAAAATTAATAACAGGTATAATCCTGGAAGATGCCATCAACAGTATACCTAGAAGGAGAAGACAAAACTATAACCATTTCTGGAACAGATACCTCCAGGCAATGCATGATGAGGCCTCTGATGCAAGATATAAAATTTGGAAACTAGACAAACAGAAACCATTATCATTGAGCACAATAGACTACAAGCAATTTTCAGGAGAGAAAGGCTAAACAGCAACACTCAACATGGAAAAAGACTCAACAAAAATATAGCATCTTATGAAGTGTCTAAATGAAGAGAACAACTCCCAAAGCAGTATCATCATAGAAGATAAGGAAAAATCCTATACTGGCACACAAGCTGCAAATGTTGAAGATGCTCTCTTATGCTTAAGAAAGCACATTTAAAATAAGAACAAGAACTGCCGAAGTAAGCCAACCTGACCAATGCCCATGTCAAAAGGGTCCAGAGACTCCAAAACACATTCTGCACTCCTTGATGACGTGAGAACTAAAATATGGCCCCAAGAGGCAGATCCAAAGGTAAAGACGTGGGGCAGCCATGAAGACCTCCTGCTGATGACTGAATTCATGGAGTTTGCCTACCTTCCTGTATAGACTTATGAGCATAGGAAACTGATCGCAGAAGAATAATATTCTTATTAGGAACCAACATTGCAGAACATTTCCATAAGTACTCAGCTTGCAAGTTTATCATCAATCTAAAATGTTTTATCTCAATTAGTCAGTTGTATTCACTGATCTTTATATAAGATGACACAGTATGCCTAATGTCTTTGTTCCTTCATTTCTATCATTCTTTGCACATGTACATTGTGTCCTTCGATCAAGCAGTCATGGATACGCTCCAAGTCAGCTCCTCAAGCAGTCATAGATATGCTGCAAGTCAGCTCCACAAGTATTAATAGATAAACTCCAAGTCAACTTCTCAAGCAGTCATGGACACACCCCACGTCAGTTCCTGAAGCGGTTACGGAAACATTACAAGTCACGAATCACTGTAGAAGACTCACTTTTCCAACCTTTTTAGAGTCGTGAGCTCACTTTACAGAAGCAATGACTCACGAACATGATGCATTTCTTCTTTTGCATTCATTCTCACACTTCCGTAGATTAGCAGAATGTAGTCCAGAGAATATAATGCACTGTCATCTCAAATCAAAGTGGGAATATGGTCATCCAGATCAACTTTAAACAATTATGTCTACCATCAGCTCACTAGACAGGAATTATTGACATTTTCCAACTGCGTCACCACCTATTCCACAAATACAAGATAAACACGAGATTTGTGCATCTATAGTATCAACCCCATGACAGTCAAACACTTGTTGCAAACCTGTCCAACATATGAAGAAAGGAGAAGTGCTTGGTCACGTCCTGTTTCCTATCATGAAAACTTTACATCACTGCTGGGGGACTGTTGACTGCTACCTTTATCAGTCATCAATGTGTAAGTCTAAAAGCTGATGAAGAACTGTACATAACACATAGAACTTGAACAAAAAATAGGAAAAGACATTAACTCACAGTGGACCAAACAACAACCCATTTGTAATTTTTCCCTATTTGCTGGTTTACTAAGAGTTAAAGCTGACATTAGCCCTCAATATGGAAACAATGAAGTTCTAATTCAGGCAGAGAAGATTGAGCTGGGCAATAAAAGTTAAGATAAGCAAGAACTCAGATATAGGAATAATGGAATAACACACAAACTACAGTTGACATGCATTGACTTAAAAAAGACATGCATAGACTGGCCGCTTGTGACTCTGACTTGGAGAAGACTGGGAGCTTCATCCTGGTCTGAATATCTAACAAGACCAAAAGAATCATGAAGGCTAAAGAAGACTAGCCACATCAATAAACTTAATTTAACTTTACGGACTCTACAGACGCAATACTCCACCAATGAATATACATTACTAGGTGCCTGTAGGCATAATGTTGCACCTGTTGCTATGGTCCGATTTCCAAGTACGTAACTTCACGAAGTAAAGCTTACATGACGTAGAATTCCTGCCATACAAAGCTAGGAATATGTCACAGCCTAAAGGTCAAATTCCTTTACACATTACAATTGTAAAAAGGGAGAAAGCCGACATTTTGTCAACAAATTTCCGGAACGATTTTGTTTATTTTCAATGCCATATTTTACTATCAAATGGGGCACGGTAAGTGATCATGACTACATGTTTTAGTTTTATTTGTTATATTATATAAAAATGTTTATTCATTGAAAAACAAAAACAATATTATCAGGAGTGCCATATGTCTGCATGGAATATTATTACATTGTATGTAGTTCTAGACCTAGTGTTGGACGTACAGACATTGCATGAGAATTCTTCACGTTTTATTCATTTTTTTCAATCCATTTTATATTAGTTTGGATATGCAACAACATATATATACAACAGAAACAGGTATGTAGGAGGATTTTATCAATGTTGCCACAACTTGCTCAAGCATAAGGGTCATCAAGAATTTAGATTTTTTTAAATAGTGTATTGACATTTTTTCCCCCAATATTCAACTTCACAACTTTCTCACAACTGTCATATCACATACAACAACAAAAACATGATTATATTCATTATTCACTCCTTTATTTACATGTGCAAAAATTATTTTGATATCTTTACAAACAAAAAAGTTAGTGCATTTACCAAACACTCACCCAAAATAATGCACATTGTCAAAAAGAATCCGGGCCCTGGGGGTAATTGCATGATTTTAATCTAGGGTCCTAAAGGTTACAAGACATTTATGCCTAGATCTAGACATTGTGCACAATTCAGAAAGCAAAGACAAATTACTGAACTATAATGCCTATATAATCACTACAGCCAAAAAAAATGCTGGGTTAATGGATACATCTACGTCCTGAATAGGATATAGGTCTATGCAAACAACAATTTTTTTTATTAGGCTACAAAAAAACCGAAAATATGAGACACAAAAACTAGGCTATCATTTAAACTGGAGAATAATTGGATTATGATTGTGTAAAATAATTTAAGATCAGCCTGGTGCCATTGGGCAGCCAAGTTATAGGGTCCTACAGCACTGAAGAGATCTGGGAAAAGTAAAAGCATGGGACCTGACACAATCAGATGACAATGACAGTCACCCATCAGTAAATCTGAAGATATTTCATCTTTTAATACTTAGCTTCGCAGACATAATAAAATAGTATCAATGAATCTCATCCAGAAGTAAAGATCCCATGATTACTTAACTCTGATTGATTACATACTAACTAACAAATAGTCATAGCAGTAGAGTGTAGGCAGGATCAGGATGATTTTGAAATAATTCCACATTTATAAGTGGCCTACCCGGTACATGTGTTCACATAAAAACATAGATCTATACGAGATGGAAACGACTACTATTTTACATAATATTAAAGTAATACATGTCTGACATAACTCAAATCTTACCATTGCCTTCACTAGGAGTGTTCAGAGATGGCGATCCTATTCTTGGTTTCTTGTTGGCCGGAGGCCCTAGTTGGTGTTCGGCCATGTTTACATTCAACACAGCGCTATGATTTCAAGAGCCGACGATTATTTTTGATCAACAGCATCATAACAAAAAATATTATTTCCGCAAAATGTTTTTGGTGGTTATGTTAACCATTATTAGAGCGAATGCATTCCAATTTCTTAACAACTCAAGAATTTATTTTTTCAACATGACGGACACCGCCGATTTTACGTCGATCTCCGATCCAATCGTAGCTCCTGCCACAAAGCGCCGAGACAGTGACTACTTACATGAATCACTATTTTTCACAACTGTGACGCATAAAGTCTCCTTTTGGCCCTTTAAAACATTAGATGAATACTACATAAATAACCTTGCCTATGTATTTTATCAAATAATCACTCAAGATATAAAATAAAACACAAAAATGTTCTCTTTTTCATCCGTTCACAACCAGCAAACATGGCGGCTGTTGATGAAAGTTTCTGGTTCGGCTGAGGTGCTCCCGAAGTTTTCCGAAGACGCCAAATGCACCGGGAATAAATTATTTCAAGGGAATAACTGTCACGTGATACTATCTCCTTGCAGCGATTGGACTCTTTTGCTAGGAAAAATATTAGGTAAGCCCCAGGAATCGTAAGCCACATGATCACGAATGTTGCATGATGGGATAGAAGTAATAAAATGTAATATAGCAAGGGAGGGCTCGCTGATCTTCAGGAACGAGCTAGGATGCAACAGGACGTAACGGTAGCTGCCGCTAGTCTTTTGATATCAGCCGCTTTGATCGATAGAATCAGATCAGCGAATGTTTTCAAGAAGCGCTAAGTTTTAACAGTGAATGGGAAACAACCTAAGTTGTATTAATATTTCAGCAAAAGTTGGTATCTAGGAGTTGAACTATAATAATGTTAAGATCCACAATTTGACAATCTCCTGCACTTTTATAAAACAAGATATTACAGAAAAAGTTATCGCAAGCCATAATAGCAGTTAACTATTGTTATTCTCAAAAATCATAACAGTGGGGCGAAGACAGTGATAAGTTAAAATGGGAGACAGAAGAAAGGAAAGAGAATGGAGGAAATCAATGACATCGTATTTTTCAAGTGACCCATTATGGAAATAAGTTTTTTGGGAAAACCCCTTCTCAGTAACAAGGAAGTTGGATAACAGGATTAATCAGAAAGCACTGCGTTATTGGTATATTTATAAATTAGCCCTGAACGAAGGGAATCAAACATAAATATTTGATCAACATGAACATTTTATCTCAAATATTAGACCTACACTTTGTTTAATAATTATTTTGTCGTTTTTATTTGTATAATAAGAAAACTATATCAAACATGCCAGTATTTACATGTTATACTTGTATCCTTATTGGCATGTCCTGTTCAACGTAGACCCAACGAGAAGTGTAAGTCAATGTCGCTATATCTTGAAGACGTATAGGCCTATTGATATAATAATTACAGAATTGGAATTGATATCTTGAAAGCGTTAAAGGAAGTGGGATTTTTATAGTGTTTAGGTATATAACATGATTATCATCAGTATCTGCTGCTTGTCGGTTATGATATACGATCATTGATCCCCATAACATTCTATCCACAGAATTAACAGCTTCACCTCTGACTATCCAGCGATGTCAACATATCCCTTCGTTCTCTGTCCCTTTTCTTTAAAATTGTTCTTGCTAAATAGTCTTCCAAACGTCTTCTTTTCATGATATAGTCAGTAAATTTATTTCTATTATTATTTAATCTTCAGATCATCAATGCACACATGACTTGTCCATGACTTTCGGATCTCCCATTTAGTATATGTTTGTTACCCAAACGTTTGTTAAGAATTAACTATAGGCCTATAGAGCACAAGACATACATGCCTATTGTCCATCAGTAAATAAACAAACGTGCAGGATATCAAGAACCATATTTGGCAGTGGTTAAATCCCAAACGTGTTTGGTTTGGTTTGGGCATGTAACAAGACAGGACTCGATTTCTAAAATTATTTTGCAAGCAACAGTCGAATGTGGAAGGAGAGGAGGCAATAGAAATCCTAAATTGATAATCTCAAGGCACGGTCTGGGTGTAATTGTTCTACACTCCTTCGAATAGCTGAGGATAATAGTTATTTGGAGAGCTTTTTGTGCTCATGTATCCAGTGTGGTTATCGAAGACCTTACTTGAGGGTAAAGTCAAAGGGAAGCCAGCAAGAGGTACAAGTGGGAGAGTAGCATCACAAGATGGACAGGTTACAGTCTTGCAGGGTGCACCACCAAAACAAGAGACAGAGGATATTGGAGGTCTGTTACAGCCAACCTTTGTTACGGAGACGGCACTTTATGATGATGATCCAGTGTTGTACCCCTACGACAATGGCGGGTTATGGCTGTTATTATTATTATATGTATATGCCTATACAGTGATTTGCTTTCTAGGAAAAAGGTAGGTAGGTATAAGCTTACAAAAATAGCCTATATTTTTAGCGGTAATCCCGCCCTCTAATAACGCACACACAAATACAATTCCTTACTTCGAAACTATTTATTAAAATGTTGATATATGAAACATACCTTTTAAAATTTTGATATTTGGCTAGAAGACATCTCCCCCCCCCCCCCCCAACTCATCAGTGTGGGCACAATTTCTGAATTGCATATAGATTCTACATATGATTCCAGCCCAAGTCTCAATACAATAAGTTGGCATACAAAAAAATACTTTCTACTTTAGCATTCACGAACGTCCACAATATGTACCTGTTCTGAAGTCTGATGCCTCTAGACATTTTGCGTTTACTTTGATTCACTGGCCAATAAAAACCATAATAAAAGTTGCTTCTCCAAAGATAAATTACATTATTTTGGATCGCTCACAAGACCAATGGAAAGGATTTTGCGCAAACGGTCGAATATACAGGGCAACTATATATATATATATATATATATATATATATATATATATATACGGAATGTTGTCCTCACTGTTACCCTGTAAGCCTCTCGGTTCTGTGCAAACTGCCCAGCTACTTCCAGTGTCATGTTCAGAAGATCTTCAATGGCATGTGCCCGTCGTAGCCTTGTTCTGCCTCCTGTTCTCTTCCTTTGAACTTTTCCCTCCATGACTAATCTTTCTAAACCATTGTGTCTCTTAATATGTCCGAAATATGTTACTTTGCGGGTTGTTTTTTTTGACAAGCCATTCTTCTTCTTGTTCAGATCTTTGCGGACATCTGCATTGGTTTGTCTTGCTGTCCATGATATTCGTATGCCCTTTCTATAACATTTCATTTCGAATGCCGATATTTTCTTTTCCATTGCAAATGTCATTGCCCACGTCTCGCAACTATTTGTTGCCACTGGAAATATATAGCTTCTTAATAATTGTAACTTTCTTTTTCTGTTTGCTCTTTGCCATAGATTTTTCGTGTGTATTTTTATTGCTAATCTCTTTCTAATCTCTGCAAAGCAATTTTAATGATTAAAAAGTTATTGATGGTTGACCCGAGATATTCAAAGTTGCTGACATGCTCTAGTTGCTCTTTGTCGATTAGTATTGTAGGTATGAGTTCATCTATTCTTATGTGCATTATGTGTGTGCATAATGATGTGTTCTAAGCATGTGGGACTCCTTGATATTAGTGAGGTGTCATCTACATACCTAATTTCTCGGATTTTGTTTCCTCCGATATTAAGGGGTTGAACAATTTTATAACGTGGGTCATCTCATACATTTCGCATTATGTTTTCTGCGTATATCTTGAACAGGTGTGGTGAGTGGATGCATCCCCGTATAACTCATTTTTGGACCTCAAACCTATCAGGTCATCCTCCTTCGATGCGTACATAAGCCTGCTATTTCTGATAAAGCATTTTAATGAGCGATATAAGATGGCGTGGGAAACCCATGGTTTACATTATGTTCCATGATTTCTGGTGTGTTATGCAGTCAAGTGCCATTGAGTATTCTTTGAAACAGATGTATATGTCTGCATTGAACACTGCATTTCTCTATTATATTTCTCATGTTGAAGATGTGATCCCTAGTACCTCTGGTTTGTCTAAAACCTGTCTGAACTATATTGATTTCTCTGTTCATATGTTGTTCCACTATTT
The DNA here is from genome assembly GCA_034231615.1 of Meghimatium bilineatum. Taxonomy (NCBI): domain Eukaryota; kingdom Metazoa; phylum Mollusca; class Gastropoda; order Stylommatophora; family Philomycidae; genus Meghimatium; species Meghimatium bilineatum. The sequence continues at coordinate 38,444,163 of CM067319.1, read as the reverse complement.
TCATCTTCTTCCTCTAGCCCGTAGTTTAACATCTCTACACAGCAAGTCCGGTTTTCTTAATAATTCTGCTGTATTTGAAAGCTCCTCGGTGTTCCCATACAGCTTTATGTGTTAATTCGTCTTCTTCTTCTTCTTCTACGTCGCTCTCTTATAACAACAACGAATAGATCGTGTAATTTTGGGATCTTGGTTATCTGGGTAACCCTGGGTCCGCCGAGAATAGTGCGGTACTCTTTGTACTTCAGCACAACAATGATCCGTCGGTATATACTTGTAATCATGCTTCTCTCGGGTACATATCTTTAATCATGTTGCATGCTATTGTTTTCTTTTGGAGAGTATTCAGTTCTCTCATAGTGTAGTTGTTGTTTATGGTGGTTCTTATAGTGAGATTTTGATATTGATTCCACGGAACTGGGAAAAGTGTTAGTGTTATTTCTTTTGTTATTTCTAGTGGTTCTTCCTTATATTATCTGTTTAGTTTCTTGGATCTGCGAATAAAACTGCTCCTCTCCATCCTTTCTGGATATGTCACCGAATCTGGCATTAATTGGATGAACTCACATGCTCTTGTGCTTTTTTTGCATGGATCGTGGTCTTAGGTGTCCTGCCTGTATGGTAAGGGGATGATGCCTGTAATTTTTTCCATTTGATTTATGGGAGAGGTCTTCATGCCACATGTGATAAGACAAAGTGTTTGATTTTGTATCTTGTTCAGTGCTTACTCGGTTCAGGTTCAAGATGGAAGTAGTTATGTTCGTACTTTTTATGGACGATTGATCTGTGTTCTAGTAAGTACAGTCATAAAATACCCATTATTTGTGAAATGGAGGTTCATTGATTCTTTATGTGATGGAGGACCGTTTAATATGGTAGGCTGTAAACAGTGTTCGTATGGAAGTGAAAGATGGAAATAAACTCTAACAAGAGACCAAAAATAGATGTATCGGGAAATTGATGTATATAAAATGGAGCGATTTCGTCACAAATAGTGATTAAAGAAACACATTGAAAATATATTTCAAACGTCACAAGAAAACGTAGTTAGAAATACCTGGGTCACCTTTTAAGACTAGATGAAAACAGAATAAACCAACAATCCCTTATGTGGACACCTGAGGGTAAAAGTAACCGAGGAAGGCCTATGGCCTATAGCAACCCTAAAAAAAAACAAATTTAAAGAAGGGGAAATAATTGGTTGCAAGTCCACACAAGAACTAAAACTGCAGACAGCGGACGGCCACATGTAGTAGCAAAACTTCTTTCCTATGTGCCACCTGTGGCACGAAAGGAACAAACTAACTAACTAACCAGGACTTGTAGATGGAAACTGGCTGCTGAAGTCCATGCTGTTGATCCGTATTCTAATGATGGTTTAATTTCACTTGTACGAGGCATGTTCAAATGAAACCGGGACTTGTTACACCACGCGTGATAGAGCGCACTGATATTGATGACATTTTGCACTAGTAATGAGTATCCAATAATTTACATACGGTCACGTGTTCATCTTCCCAGCATGCATATGTGCTGCAGAAGACTGTTAACAATATGGCGGGTGTGATTCCGAACCCGTCCAAAGTGAATCAGCGTGCTGTGATCCAGTTTCTTTCATTTGAAGGATGTCAAGCAGTAGACATTCATCGGAGAATGAAGGCAGCATATGGTGACAAATGTTTGTCGAGGACCAGAGTGATGGAGTGGGTGCGTATGTTTAAAGACGGACGTGAGTTAACGGCAGATCTTGCACGGCCAGGTCAGGCGCATATTGTTGCAACAGAAGAAGCCATAGCCGTGCTTGATAAAGCAGTACTGACTGACCGTCGTCGGAGCATTCGTTCGCTTGCAGAAGAATTCCATATGTCAATTGGGACAGCCCACATGGTTGTTCGGAAGAAATTGAACTATCGGAAGGTGTGTTCACAGTGGGTCCCACGGATGTTGACTGACCACCATAAGGAAGAACGGATGGGGTGGAGTTTGAACCACATGGGGTGGAGTTTCAACAGCGACGCAGACGTGAAGACAGCGGTGACCACATGGTTCAGAGAACAGCCACGCAACTTTTTCTCGGACGGCATTCGACGTCTACCTAAACAGTGGGATGCTTGCCTAAATGCATACGGAGATTTTTTCTGATGAACCCAGGTGCATTCTTATTCACAAGTGGTTGCTTTGTTCAATTCCGTTGAAAATATTAAATTGCGTATGATACTTTTTAAATAAATCCACAAGTCCCGTTTTCATTTGAACACGCCTCGTATATATCTTCTTTAAAGTTGCCCCATTGCACCCTCTCTCCACCCAGTTTGTTCCTGCCAATTTCTTATGATGGCAAGTTTCTTTCTTGTCTTTGCTTCTATTTTCTAAATGTGATGCCTCGATATCCGTCTGTTATCTAGTGTAGTGCCCAAGTACACCGGCTCGTCTTCTCTTTGGGTACGTACATTTTCAAGTTTTATCTTTCCAGCTTTGCCCTTATTTGAGAGTGTAAAGAGTGTTATGAAGGATTTTTCAGCATTGATCTTTACCATCCATTTCGCTGCACATGCTGCTATGTTGTCTGCTGCCTTGTATTTTCTTGTTAGCGATCGTTAGATGTTCTTCTTCACACCACACCACCAGGACATCAGCATACTTAGCAGCTCTTACACATTGTAGCAGTTCGCAGATCAGATGGTTTATGGGGACAATAAACATAGTTGGAGACAGTACTGAGCCTTAATAGGCTTCATGTCTTAGGATAACCTTTTTGTTATTGTGACATTCCATAGTGATTCTTGCTTTTCGGTTGTGTAGTGTGTAGGAAGGATCGTATCCACTTACTCATGTTACCTTTAATTCCATTTCTCTTTCCAGACCTTATCGAAAGCTTTTTGGAGATCTATCCATTTGGTATCCATAGAAGTATATCTCCTATACTAACATATGGGTGCGATTCTTGGAAATAAAAAAATAAGAAATTGGGAAATTAAAAGCAGTAGAGATTTCGTTCTACAGAAGAATGTTGAGAATACCATGGGGTGCCAGAAAAACTAACGTGGAGCTGTTGAAAGAGTCAAATGCGAGACAGAGCTTAGTCAATAATATAAGAAAAAGATAATCTTCATTTTTATGTCCACATTATGCGACATGGAGGTTTGGAGAACATAATCACAATAGACAAGATTGGGGGCAACAGAGACAGAGGGCGACAACTTGAACAAATATTAGGCAGTTTAGCAGCCCAGCACGACAGGGAAACAACAACGATTCTGATACAAAATACTGAAAACAGAGAGCCGCGGAGAGCCATAATCGCCTACGCCAGCTGGCATGGGACCTGATGATGATCCATATGGTGAAAACGTTCTTCTTTTCCTGAAATGCATCTTCTAATATCTAGGACAGGAATGTTATGTTGTCTTTTGTGATGTTACACTCTCTAAATCCAGCTTGTTCTGGAACCAATAACTTCTCTGATTCTAAGTACCATTTCAGTCTTTTGTTGACTATTTGTTCTATTGTCTTGCAGACACAACTAGTTAGACTTATTGGTCTGTAGCTGTCAGGCTTCTGTTTGTCCTTGTCTTCTTTATAATATGACACATGAGCGATTTTCTCCACGACTGTGGTACATTGCCTGTACTCCAACTGTAGTTGTATGTCTGTAGAATTTTATATATTGCTGTATGTCCTAGGTTCTTAAGCATTTCATTGGTGATGCCATCCAGCCCTGGTGATTTTCTATCCTTTAATTTCCTTATATATACTTTTAGTTCGTCTAACGTGAATAGTTTGGAAATGACATCTGGACAATTTGTGTTTTTATTGTTTATTTCTTGATGAATATTTCGTTGTCTACATGCATTTATGGTAATGGTGCTTTCTTTTCCGTAGCATTCTGTAAGCGTGGATGTTGCTTGTTTGCCAGTGTAAAGTTTACCGGAGTCTTCCGGTGTGATTGTTTATCACTGGGAGTTGATATTATCATTTATTTTCTTGGTTAGTTTCCACAGTTTTCTCCCTTCCTTTTCAAAATTTAATTTTAAGGTGTTTTTTTTACCTCCAACTTCTTCTGTGTTTCTATCCTTTCTTTAGTGAACTTTGCTTTGGTCTTTTGTAGAACAATGTGGTTCTGTTGGGATGGTGGTGTCTCTGCCATATTACGTGTTTCAGCCGGTTCTTTCTTCCTGAAGATTTTGGAGTGTGTTGGAGAGTGTGATGGTAAATAATTCTTCCTCGCTCCTCTTGGTATTGTCTCCTTAGCTGTCTGAAGTATTCCTTTATTTAACTCCATGATAATTTTATTGATGTCTCTGTCTGTTATTTGTATATCTTTTGTGAGTAGGTCTGCTCTGTGTTTATATATGTGCCAGTTTGTTTTCTTGCAGCTCCATCTTGGCTTAGTTGGTCTTGTAATTATTATTTTGTTCACTTGAATGACGACTGAGCGATGATCACTGCCACTTAGTTTTTCACTTATTATTCTTCCAATTATTCCAGCCAGTTGTGGGGTGCAGAATGTCATGTCATGTCTGAGATGGAGATGCTATGCCATCTTCTTGAGTAGAAAGTTGGTGGATCAAGTTCATTATTGAGGAGGATTAGCATGCTTTCATCTTGCCAACTTTCTATCTCTTCTCCTCTTGTCTAAATTATTGTATCTCCAACTTTAGGAGTGGCTATTAAAGTCTCCCACTGCCAGAAAGTGGTTGTTAGGGATGTTAATACTGGTCATGTTTAATGGGATATCATTTGGGCACTACAAGTGTAGTATGTGGAGTTACAATTCTTCTCCATCCAAGGCCAGATCAATGGAACACATTATATGGAACAAAACAACAGCTTACAAACACATGCATAGATTACAAAATGGCATTGGGTAAAAGGGCACATGCACATGGACCGCTGGATCAGCAACCAACAAACCATAAGTGCAATTATTCTATAATTTGTGCAGAGTTTAAAATTGCCCTTATGTGGAAATGGTATATTCTTCTTCTTCAGCGTTCATTCTCAAACTCCTGCTAGATCTTTCCTGTAGCAGTACTACTAGATCTCCAGCAGGATGCAGTCCAGAGAATGGAAATGCGTCGTGTCACCGTTTTATATGCGCCAATGGCCCGACACATCCGTCTTCGGCGGAGAAATGGTGTGTATATATACCTACTGATCTTTTCCAATCGTCTAGCCATATTTCACTTTTACATATCTTAACACAGAGGGCATGATAGATTTGGACATTGTGTTCTTCTCCTGCTAGTATCAATTCAGCAACCAGTTCGTCGCACCCTAGTGACTTGCCAGTTTTTAAGATCTTAAATGCCAACGTACTTCTTCTATGATGGGTTCTGGTTCACGTTCTGTGTTTCTAGTTGTGTTTGAGTCTTATGACTTGTGTCTATTTGTGGATCTTTGTACATTTCCCTACAATATTCCATCCATCTGTTCAGAATATCTTTATTTTCTGCTAGTGTGTTTCCTGACTTGTCTTTAAATGCTTGAGTGGCTGGTTTAAATTTTGCTGTCAGTGTTTTTGCTTGGAATATACGGTTTTGCTTTAAAATGGGCGACAAACCCTTTGTTGTAAATTTTATGACAACTTTAGTCAACGTGAGTTTGTTACACCAGATTTCTACTCCTGTGTGGTATCTAAATGGCCTTGTTAGTTGACAATTCTATACAAATCAACCAATCAAGTGTCATGACGATTGACGTGGGTGATCATGCTTCTTCCCAGCTCTCTGTCTCTTGTGTTGTCAATAAGTTCAGTTGGTGATTTCTTTTTGTGCCACAGAACAACCTATCCAGAAATTTCACTCTTTAACTTCCTCTGTCTCTTCTCTCCTTTCATTTCAGAAATATACATGCTGATCTTTCCGGCGGTTACTAAATGTTCAAGGTTTGTTTTTCTCTTCACATGCACTAAAAGGCTTAACTGTATGCTTATAATTTTTGCTATAATTTGTCTTTTTACTGCAGCATCTATGAGGATATCTGCATTAGTTTTCGTTGCTGCCCATAGAATTTTCATCATTGTTCTCACAAACTGATTCTAGACAAAACTGGTTCTTCTTCTTCGGCATTCATTCTCAAGCTCCCACTGGATTTCTATTGTAGCAGGATAGTGACCCTATAGATTTCTAGTCTTGGCTAACTATGTCGTTTCTCCAGAATTTTGTAATGACCTTACAACCGAAGACGGATGTGTCGGGCCATTTGCGCAGATAAAACGGCGGCACAATGCATTTCCGTTCTCTGGACTACATCCTGCTGGAAACACGGTAGGACAATGGTCCTGATACAAGAGATATCCAGTGGGATATGAGAATGAACACTGAAGAAGAAGATGAATGACATGGAATCCATTGAATAACTACTTCAGATTGGTTGTTTAATTGAGAACGCCCCCATCACCATTTTTTCACTGCCTTATCTGCTGAGCCATTTGTATATTCTCTGGTCCAAGAGCATTTCGTGCAGTCATTATGAAATATGCTCAATATTAATTGTTCTATGACACTTAAATGTAGATCAACTTTTGTCTTTATATTCTATATCGAGATTTCTATTCTTGGAAAGGGTTTTCTGGCCCAAGGGAGATATGAAATTATTGGGTTATCTTAATTGCAACGCATGCGGTTGCATTTGTGGGTCTCAGCAATGGCCTGCTAGACAAACCACCCATGCAACAGAAAACCTTAGTAGATAACATGCCGTTATATTGAGGCTCTCCTATGGAAGCTTTGAAGCATGTCATCTATACAATTATAGACCCCCTCTGAGTAGAAGGCTCCTTCAATAAGCATAGACAGCAAATATGCTTGACACAAAATAGATTAATAGACCTATAAGTCACTGCATTGCTATAGAAATAGACAACATTCCGAACTTCTTGCGTGTATCCCAATTATTTATTTTATGTAAATGTGGAAGTCTCTTTCTCTACTGAGTCGTATATTATGGTGTGTTCTTTATAAAGACTTTTTGCTAGAAACGTCGGGTTGCCTATGTATTTTTTGAGTGTTTCCGGTGACTAGTAAAATCTCATTACATTGTTTTCAATTTTCGTTTCTCGGATAACAGTTTTTACATATTATCAACGTTCTATAAAGGGAAGTAAAGCAGTGTCAGTTGGAGTCGTATATGCTGTTCCCGTTAAGCTGCGCTACTTTGCGTTAGTGTATAAATTATTATCCCTTGGTGTACAAAGTTTGGACTTTGCTAACAAAACATATATATATATATATATATATATGTGTGTGTGTGTGTGTGTGTGTGTGTGTGTGTATGTGTGTGCGTGCGTGCGTGCGTGCGTGTGTGTGTGAGTGTGTGTGCGTGCGTGTGTGTGTGTGACATGCACGCACGCACACACACACACACACATATATATGTTTATATATATATCAGAAAATATGGCCCACCCCATAAAGAGTCATAGCGATCCAGAAGCCATATTGAAGTCGGATATATCAGGCCGAAAAGCGTATATATCGCAGCAAAGCTGTAAACCATGTCACAACCCATTCCGTTATCTGGACTACATCCTGGTAATCTGCAGAAGTTTGAGATCTAAAACAGAATAGGAAGAATAATATCGCAAACCAGTAGCGATACAACTGCGGAAACGGTGATGATGATGATGATGGATAAGACGGACATCGGATAGGTACATGCCGATAAACATCACAGACTGCAGAACATATACTTCAAGAATGAGATGAGTATGAGATACTGAGAGAAACATACCAACATATAGAAACTACACTATAATCAAAACTCTATGGACCATTGTTCATAAACAGTACAGTTCTTACTCGTGGTTTTTTGTTGTGAATGTATTCTTGATAAAGGTATTGTGGTCGAAACATCTATTTGTGTGTGTTATTATGTGCGTTTCCAGTGATTAGCAAATCTTCATGACCTTATTTCAAGTTTCGCCTGTTGGATTTCAGTTTTGCTGCAGTGAGTACATATTATTGATCCTGTCCATAGACAGTCACGAATTTTAGCTCACTGGATAAGTAGACCCAAATTTGAACATTTAGTAACCACTGTAAACATCAAAGGAAGAATATACAGAGGAAGACGATGGAAGAAATTGCTAGATCGGTTGTCACTGCAGCACGAGAATATCATCAACTGAAATGATTAAAACAACAAGAGACAGAGAGACGTGGAGAAACATGATCGCCTACCCCGCTCGGCATGGCACTTGATTGGTTCTCTCATTGTGTTAGTTCACATATATCCCAGCTATCAATTTCTTTAAATTTTCTTTCTAAATGTATTGCTACTTTAAAATTATCTGCACGATCAGTGCATATTTTTTCATTAACGCCGAAGCGAGTTTCTCGTCAATTGTGCAGCCATCTGGACCCATTGGTTTCACCCTTCAAAAGTGTTACTAGCTTATTTTTCTGGTTATTTTCATTGGCTGTCTACACAACGTATACACAAAGTGACTAATGAAAATCATGTGAACAGTCAAACTGCGTTTTAAAAAAAAAGGTTGAAGCCAATAATTCCACACGACTGTATAACTGACGAGAGACTCAGTCGAAGGCTGAATATAGTTTCTATAACTCACATCATTAAGGTAACCATGGCAACCCTTTATGCTACGTAAATTTTTACCTTCCAGCTATTTATTTTTTATTACACGTTAATTTGATAAAGAATACTATTAGCACTTTTGATGTTCTTAAAGACGTAGATACGAAGAGCCAGGTTTTACAAAGTGGATTAAAGAGACTTTATGAAACCGTCTCAATGAGTATTCCATAAGAGAAGAAGCGTTAGTAAAAATAGTCCCCCATTTTCCACGCTTTAACGATCAGAACATGCTTTTTATACCGTTACATTAGATACTTAGCCAAAAGTGGGCCGAAGCCAACCCTCCTCCCCACAGCAATTTTTCATAAAATGGGCATCAAAATTTTCGACAAAAGGAAAAACGCACAAATGCCCAGTTATTTTTAGATAACCCCCACCCATAATTTTAAGGGAAACGTATGTACGGTTCTGCTAGGGATGATGTTGCTCGCAGTCTTCTTCGGCAATCATCATCCAGTCAGGTTTGGACTCCGAATTGTATGACATAGACTGCTGTCTATTTCAGTTTCCACTTTGCCACACATCTTCTCCTCGAAGCTGATTGTGGTGAGCATTGCCTTCCTCCTGAGGTCTGTATTCTGGGAACAATTTTGTAAGATACACTTCCACTTCTTATTCGCAGACTTACTATCCCAAAGGATGTAGTACCACTTTCCTTATGCAGGATACGCCTAGAGGTTGTCCAACACCATGTTTATTTGCATGATATACTGTAATATTGTGAAGTCTCACAATGTTGGTAACTCCTTCCATCCACATTCTTCTTGGTCTTCCTCTGCCTCTTGTTGTTTCCATGTTCTTTTCAACTCTTACTTTTGGCCAACACGGGTTCGTTCTCACTAAGTGACGAAACCATTTCAGTCTCTGTTTTTCAATATATTTGATCACAGACCTTGTTCCAACAATTCTTGTCCATTGGATAGTGATGCCTCAAAATTCAACAATAGTTGAATTGCAATTTGTGATACATATACTGCTTTTTTTAATAGAAAGAAAAAGTGGGATATAAAAATGTTATATATATAAATGTATATATAAAAATGGATGGTCAATATTTTAGCGCGAAAACTCTCCCACCCCATATACATACTGGCACGTACCATTCGGGCTTTAATACAACTTTGTTAATATGTGATTTAAAAAAAAACATCTCTACTATTCTTTCTTTCGTAATGCTTGGACTTATATATTTTGTTTTACAGAAAACCCCAGTAGAACTGAAGACTATTTCACCACGTATAAGGCATATGCTCGTGAATCAAGAATCGGCAAAGTTAAACTCCTCTTCTTCTCCTTTTGTGTTTGTTTACAAACTCCTGAAACCAGTAGGATGCAGTCTGGAGAACAGAATGAGCTGTATCATAGTTTAAAACTTAGCAGCGATATATGCGTCTTCGGCCTGACAGATCAGACCAGCATGGCTTCAGGGTTACCTGACCTTAAATGGAATGGGACAGTCAACACCACTCCAAACTATACATTTCGCCTTACAATATCCTTTGCCGGTAACAGTGTCGCTAATCTGTACTCCCCATACGGGCCACAGCATCACACGGGCGAAAGCTTATATAAATTTATACGTTGGATGTAGAAAAATAAACACCTGACTCCCAACTTCCTTTCCTCTAGCTACCACGCGTCTGAAATCAGCACCTGATTCAGATGAGAATTTTAGTGTATTTTACTATAACTGATTATAATCTTGTTTTCCATTTTGTATTTTCTTGTGTACTGTACTTTCAATGTAATCACTCACATTCCCCTCGTTTTCGCCACTGTACGTCTTTTTGTTGCATTCCTGACATGTCAGTTCCAACATGGCTGACATTTAGTTTTCGACAAGAACCATTGCTTTTAATAGTCAAACTACGAAAACTAGCATGGTTTGGACATGTATGTAGACATGATTCCTTATCAAAAACAATACTGCAAGGAACTACCGAGGGAGAAGAAGCAGAGGAGGACAAATACAGACATGGACAGACAACATCAAGGAATGGGCAGGACAAGATTTTTCCTCCCTCATCCGCATCGCTGAGGATATGAATTTCTGGAGAACTCTGTGCTGAAGCATTCAATGTGGTACCCCTACGACCCTGAAGGGTTACGGGTTTATTGATTATTGATTGATTCTGTGTTTGTGTGTCCCTATATTGATAAGACCTGTTTGGTCGGAACGTGGGTTATATTATTGTTCAACATAAAACCTGTATTTAACCATTGTTTTATTTTTTTCTATATTTGCTTCCAATTGGTGCACACTTTTACTGCAGTCTTATGTTTATTAAACGAGTATGGAAGCAGAAAGTTCAAACCGGTTAGCTCAATCGTTCGAATCTTTTATAGGTGACAAAGTAATATTTCTAAATGAGTGATCAGCTTTTATGATTCCTTTCATGGACGGGAGACCGTGTTGGTAATCGTCAGAATCAGACACCCGACACTTGTATATAAGATTCTTTAAAAAAATGACCAAAAATGTATGAGAACTTTTGAATTTTTAACGTTATAATTCTCTTTTTCAATGGACATGTAGTTTCTTGGCCATAATTTTGCCAATTTTAAAATAATTGAAAACAGGTGAAATAATTCACTTATTTTAGAAGCATCATAACATCCAATGAGGAAAAAAAAACCAGAAACGAAATCCAACATAGATGCAACATAGTATACCGGATCTTGGGGCAGGTGTCTCCAATTTTCAAAAACAAATATGTGAGCATGAACACCAAAAACTACGCTATATAAAACGATCACTTTACCATCACTATGCTACCAATGTCAAACGTGGACACTAGCAACAGAATCCAAAAGAAAAATTGTTACAACAGAAATGACTTGTTTACGTAGAATCCTTGAAGTAACAATAAGAGAAACAGGAACGAAAAAATAAGACTAACAAAAACATTGCCAATTCTGAATTACATCATAAGACAAAAGATTAAGTGAAATGAGATTAATATCAAAAGTTATTAAAGAATAACATGTAACTTGTCACGTATGTCGTAAGAGGCGACTAAGAAGGAGGAATTGTTCTCATATTGCAGGCGTTCTCAACCAGGTGCTCGCGACAACATTGGTGCTCTCGTAATGACATGTGGTACTCCCTCCATGTAGGTTAAAAAATGATCGAGAGTACTAACGTTCCTAAGTTCCCATTACAATCCACACTTTGTTAACTCTTTATCTTCGGGCTTGTCTGTGAGTCTTACCAGTGACCCAGTAGACCTACCGCCATGCAACATTATACTTTCAGTAGACGATATGACGATATAGTGAGGTTTTTCTTCCAGTAAAAATGCCTTGAACATTTATTTTTACAGTTATAAATATTTCCTGTTGAATGTACCCTTTGTACACATTCACGAATGTCTTCCATTCATGTGATGTTTTAATTTCTTACTTTTGTCTTCCATTAGATTATCCTTATGGATGATAAAGAGATGTGGATCAGCGGACATTGCACCGTTGTACTTGTATGACAGTCACATCGGTGTCAGGGAGCGGCAGATGTACTACCACTGTAGACCGATCAACTAAGCTGACATGGGAATGATGAACTAGTTAGTCTCTTAATAATATCAGAAAGAACGAATCAATATTTCTTTGCCACATTATCTGACATGGAGGTCTGGAGAATATAATTAGAAGATTATTTAAGATCGAAGGCAAGAGAAATCGAAAACGAGAGCTTGAAAGTATTATACAGTTTAAAATCGCAGCATACCAAAAGGAATCAACAACGATCATGATACAAGAAACCACACATAGAAAGTTGTAGAGATCATGATTACATACGCCAATCGGTACGCTACTTGATGATGATGCTGAACGATGGCAAAGACGGCGGTAATTATAATAAATTCTAAATATACGATTTGTCCAAAGAGTGCATGCGAAGTCAGCACAGCGCCAGAGGGAAGCGCCATTTGCATGAATAAGTGAGAATATCGCAGTCACAATGAAAGCAATAGACATGCTTGAGAACATGTTTTAATTTGTCTTCCAGCAGCAGGTTGTGTACAAAGGTAAAGGAGATACCATACGGAACCGGCGAGAAGAAAGTGAGGGTAGAAGCTTAAACTTAGAAGAGGAGTTAAGGAGAGTCTGTGGCACCCAATTTCAAAAATGTTTTGGGGTTGGGGTTTATCAACTTTTTTGGTTTGCTTCGTAGTACAAAATGTCGCGTGCTTACTTCCTAAAGAAGGGGGGGGGGGGGGGGGTTGGAAAGTTGGAAGGTGTTTCATGTTTCGGCATTAACAAAGGTTGAACCACCCTATCTACCGGCTTGTCTACTAATGCTTCTATCAGTTCCTGTTCTTATTGCGTTTTTATGTGGAAATATAGGCATAAACATGTCATTATAATACTTAATTTCCTAAGATTACGTACCCTCTTCACATGTAATGTTAGCCCCAGTCGTCGTTACTTCAGATGGCGATGATTCCAGTCCTGACTCTGTTGTTGCAGTGTGAACATGACGTATATTTAGAGCTGGAGGGAGAAAAATATCTGCTGCTAGTTTGTAGCTGAGCTGAGTTATTTGCTCCTTTGATCCAGCATTTTCGATTTCGGTATGCCCTTAATTCAGGTGGACTTCCAAGTAAAGATCTTAAAGAAAAACGAAGGAAAACTGTCTGATCTCTCTTTTCGCTTCTGTCTCTTTTGAATTTCATGAATTGGTGCTCTACGGTCGACAATTTATATAAGACCTGTTGGTTAATTGGAAAACAACCTTCTAAAAGGACTCATTTGACTTTTCCCGTGATATTCGTTGACTGTTGCACAAATTATAAACGTGGTGAGCAATAAAAATTACGGGAAAAGTAAAATGTATAATTTTTGAAGGCTGATTTCTAATTGTCACGGTAGTCAAGACTTCTTATATATGTTGACGGTCACTGTTCTGGTATTTTCAAAGCCTTTAATGCCCTCAGTGATCTGTCTATACCAGGTTGGACAGTAAAGTGATGTGGTTTCCGAAGAGCAAGACTACATCAACTAAGTAGTCTTGAAACATTTTTCTGGACTTCTACTTGTACCTACACACAATTCACCATAGAAGTCTCTTTGTAAGACGCTTGTCTGGTTAGAACAGATGAACGATTAACTAAGTTGAGGCCTGATTAAAAGCCACATACACTTTCCACCAGTCTTTTCGAAGATCCTCATATCAGGAATATTATTATGTCATTGTAAACCAAGAAGCTTTCTCAATTAAGCACTACAGACGAAAATAATAAAGATGCCTTGCATATCTAGCATAGACAGTCTGCATCACGAGCAAGTACAATTAGGAACACAATATAAGTCATAAGGAAATCAGTGTTTATAATTTAAAAAATATATATATTTATCATTCGGAAGACCGGCCGAAGACGGATGTCGGAACATTGGCACAAATAAAACGGTGATACAACGGGAATCTAGTAGGACCATTGTCCTGCTACAAGAAAGATCCGACATTATATGGCGTGGGAATGCAAAATGCAGGTAGCTGTACAGTGGCGTATCCTGGGGTCTGAAAGAGAGCATGCAACTTTTAAAAAATGATAATTTTCTACTCACCCAGTTATTTGAAGTTCAGTTCTATTCTGCGGCTCTTTCTGCTAAAGTCCTCTGTTACTTTGTTATAAAAGTCATCATTGCCTTTCATCTCTACAAGAAGGTCTTTTTCAATTGACATCATTGATAGAGCAGAAAGACGACATTGCCCCTGCGAGTTCCTTATGACATTTTTAATGCGTTTTAATGCAGAAAACGAACGTTCCACTGAACACGACGATGCAGGAATTGTCAATATTAAAATAACTTACATAATGATTCCGAACCACAAAGCCAAACGACTTTCTTATATAAATCATTGTTAAATGAACGGACACATTTTGTTCCTTCTCGTTTCAAACTGCTTAACGCAGGAATCGGTCTGCCCATTTTTACCAAGTCCAATTTTTCATTAAATGTTCGCGATTGAAACGGTCGCTCAAATAAATCTACAACAACATCATTAATAGAATCAGCCATAATAACCACCACGGTAAACAAATATACTAAGTTTAGTAATTAACAATAGCAATACACATGTTTCTGTACAAACACAAAATATTAAAAATCAGCTGATTAAAATCACGTTTGAAGTTTTGAATTCTTAACCTCATCGCTGTGTAAATGTGCGTGTGTGTTGAGTAAGATCACGTGACGTGTACATGGCTTACTAAACAAGTGTGTGTGTATGCAATCAAGATTATAATTGCTTGCATTGTTATCATTAGTTTAACATTCAAATAAAAGTACTAGAACATAGAAATTGCACTGTTTCACACCAGTAAATAAATGTTCATCAATCAATTTATTATTTGCCAGTGCTAAATTGTTATAATAGTGATTGAATCATAAAATGTATTATTTTTTTTTTCATCGCAAGCTTACTCTGGAGACAAGGTTATAAAAAAACACACAGTATATCACTGCGCTTATATGTAAAGGGACTATTTTAACGAAAGCAAATTCAAAATTGCTTTACTGTGGCCACTAAAACTTTCATATGTGTTGCCAGCACTAATTTTCGGAAAAATTCAGATTTGTGAGAAAAATATTTTAAAATATATTTTTGAGCAATGCTGCAAGGGCTAAGTTTGGATGGGGGATAGATCACTGACTGGTTTATCATTTTCTCAACTCTTGAAGGCATGCAATGCTTGCCTTGCTTATGCTTAGCATACGCCACTGTAGCTGTATCACCCCAGTCTGCAGAAAAATATGAGATGCTAAGATTTGTTATGACTTTGGTGAATGATACCTTGTTAAGAGGACATTATTCCAACTCTAGTCTAACTAACCGCAGTCCAACTCTACTGTTGATTGTTTCCTATAATAAGGGATGGGCTTACGTCATTCAAACCTTAACCATAGGAAAACAGAACATGATATTTAGTACTAAGACCAATCCCAAATATGGTCAAGGTGACTAAAATGCACTGCTGAAGTCGGATGTGTCAGGCTGAAGGGCACAGATATTTCAGCAAAGATGTAAATCAAGCGTTTTCAACCTGGTGCTCGCAAGCATCTTGATACTCTCTCATGACATGTGCTCGTGTTATGCGAGTTAAAATGTGCTTACGAACAAAAACAATTACATGTGTGCTATACTTGTTATTTGAAAAGGTTTAGAACCGCTGCTTTAAACACAACCAAGTCCGTTTTTCAGACTATATCCTGCTAATCTGAAGAAGTTTGCGAACGTACACAGAAGTACTAAGACTCTAGTAAATCAAAGAGTAAAACATGCACCGTAGCTGTCTCCACTAAAAAAAATCTTCAAAAAATAAATCTGCTATTTTAAGAAAAAACACACCACCTCCATAGCAAAATCTTACATATGGTTCCCTTTCCTACAGCAGAACTAGGCTATCAGGTAAGAAAGAGTTGCACCTTCAAAACACACAGAAGTGGGTAATAAACCGTCGAATTACACGAGACCAGTCCCATTGACAGCGGAATACCTCACAATATAGACATAGTCAACCAAATCCAAATCCCCTAGCACATTTTCCAACTTAGAAAACTGCCATCCAGGAACATGTTTTGGCATATAAAGTCCAACGGCACTGTATGTAATACGCCATGACAGCTAAGAATAGATACACCTTTGTTGCCTGGCAATAAATATGATCGCTGTCACAGGGTAGAAAGTTCATCTGATGCATTTAATAGGCTGGGTCAAAGGCACAAATAGCGCAAACTCGTTTGTCAAACTAACAGCAAAACCTATTCAATCTGTGGGCCCAATCACATGAAAACTCATACTGATTATGTAAGAGTAAACGTATAAGAAAAAGAACAATGAATTAATTTATGATTATAAAAAAATGTGAAGGTTAAAAGATTCTTCTTCTTTCGTTGGCTAATAATGTCTATATCTGCAGTGTTGTTTCTTGTATAAATTGGACAGTGTTTTCCATTTCTTGTTTTGTACCATAAAGTTTAACATTCATTAGTGTATCAGAAGGGCAGTATGTGCATCTTAATGTGTCATAGTTTGCACATTCTTGAAGGATATGTTCTGAAGTCTGGTTGACTTGTCCACAAATACACTTTGCTGTTGTGCCAATTTTAAATTTTGTATACATATGGCTGTTTTTAGTCTATTGTGTCCAGTTCTGAGTCGAAATATAATGACCTGTTTTGTCTGATAAGTAGGTGGTAGTCGTCTAGTGGAGGTAAGTTAGGCTTTCGTTGTGACTTTATCATGGATTTTTTTTTTGATAGCTGATTGGTACATCCAGTTGCTGCATGTTAGCACCTTCCTTGGCGAGTTGGTCAGCTCTCTCATTTCCTGCTATTCCACAGTGTGATGGAATCAATTGCAGTATAACTCTACACCTATTTTGTACTATAGACAATACCTCTTTTAACTCTGGAAGTTTATTGGATTGTAGTGCCTCTTTGACCTTGCATCTGTAGGTATTACAATAGGGTGTGAGGTCCTGTCCAATGTTAACAATTTCTCTGCAGCTGTACAAATAGCTTTGACTTGACTTCAGAGTCATAGTTGTTGCAGTAATTCCCTGTTGGTATACATGTGGTATCAGTGGTACCATCTGGGTATTCTACATATACACCACCTCCTCCATTTTTTACTGCATTCTGTGCTGATCCATCTGTATATACTCTGGTCCATAGATCACTTGGGTAAAGGTCATCAAAGAAGCTGAGAGCTGCTACCCTTTTCTGCAGGTTATTCTGATGTTCATCTCCATGGGGTGTGTTCTGGTTGAGATATCAGTGGAATTGTTACCTCTGGCAGATCCAATACTTGCCTACGTAGACGCTTGGCATGGTGTATGAAGCTGCTTCTTTTAAGCCTTCCTTGTGACAGATTTGGAAAGAAGATGAAACAAAATAACATGAAGGGAAAATTGACAGAATGTTAAATAATGTTGAATGTATAATTTTTTCTCTCTCTTTAATGGACACCAATGTTCCCTCTAATTTTCTTCACTTATGAGAAAATCTGAAGTTGTCTTAGTGGTGAATATTTCCATGTGGGTATCTCCTACCAAAAAACCAAAAAAGAAAGGATTTCGCTAGTACTTTATGTACAAGGGTCGTACATTTAGTGGGTGGTACCTATTAGTGGTATGCATGATGTATGGTCACACACCTTGGAGGTAACATTGATACCCAATTAAAACATATCATTCCCCAATTACATGATACTTTTGACAAAAACTCGTTATTTATAACATTCAAGAGTTTATTTGCAAATTATAACATCATATGAAAACTATACAGAAAATCTATACAAAGGAAAAGACACATCCACACAATCCACAGTTCAAATATACATCAGCAATATGGAAAGCTGAAATAAATCTGTGGTCTTTGAGAAATAATGCATTCATGCAATAATGCATACAGCTAGAGCTAATGTCAAGAAACAACAAAATAATTTGATTAATTTTTTTAAAAATCACAGAACTTTGATGTTTCAGGCCATTGTCAGAAATAAAATAGTAACACAATGCATTTCTGAACTACATTCTGATGGAAGTATAGCACCACCATTGTCCAGCTACAAGAGAGATACAGAGGAGGTTTGAAATGACAATTAAACAAACAAAAATGTTAATAAAGTACATAATGAATTTGAAGGAAGAATCAATTACAAGGTTGAAATAATAGAAATGCCCATTGGTTGTGGGACCCAAAAGGGAAGCAAAGAATATTATTTTTTAAAAATCTACGTGGCATGTTGTAAGAGGTGACTAAGAAGGCCTGGGGAATGGAATAGACTGTCCCATCATATAGAAGGTCAGAGTGATCCATAAGCCATGCTGAAATTGGATGTATCAGACCGAATTGATGCAGATATCACAGCTAAGCTGTAAATCTTGATGCAATACATTTTATTTTCTGAACTATATTCTGTTTACTTGCAGGAGTTTGAGAATGAACATAGAAGAAGCAGTAATAGATTGAACATTGCATGTTCCCAGTAAAATAGCACAGCTGCAACATATGCTGTCTATCTATATACTATCATTTCTACTTGTGCTATTAAGTGTCACTGGGAGAAGTTGTCTGTCTTTGGGCATGGCTAGCCAATTTTTAGGTATTTTTAATTGTCTTCATCCATCAAGTTCTTGGCCCTCCTTGTAATCCGATGTTCTGCTGTTGTATGCACAAAGAGTTGATTGCATTGGTTCCATTCTCCTGTGGATGACAAACTACTTTTTTGCTGTCTATCAATGTAGTCTTGACTTGAGATGCTCAAACTCAGCATATATCATCATCAAGTGCCACGCTGAATGGTGTTAGCGATCATATTTCTCCATGTACATCGATCTCTCATATATGGCATCATCTCTGTTGGTGTCGTCAATTGAAGCCATTTAGTCAAACTGTTCAATATCTTTTCTCTGCATCTTCCCCTTGATCTTTTCCCTTCTATCTTTCCTGTTGTCACTATATTCTCAATGCCTCTTCTCATTATGTGCCCAATAAATGTTGGCTATCTTTTTCTTATATTATCAATAATGCATCTTTTCGTATCCATCCTTCTTAGACATTCTTCATTAGTAATCTTTGCTGTCCAAGGCATGCGTAACATTCTTCGAATAAACCACATTTCTACTGCCTCCAATAATTTTTGTGATGTCTTATTTATTGTCCATGCTTCACTTCTATAGAGAAGCACTGGTTCAATGTAGCATTTGAGGACACATTTTCATCCATCGATATGGAATTGTTGCACAGGATATTTTTCATTTTATGGAATGTTGTTTTTGCTTGTCGTATTCTGCTTATAATTTCGGTCTTGCATTTACCATCTGAAGTTATTAATGTTCCTAAATATTTGAAACTATTCACCTGCTTTAAGTTTTTCCCATTTAATACTATTTTACTATTTGATGAGGTACTATTTCTTGATATTATCATTACCTCTGTCTTTTTTGTTTAAATCAGCATATAGGCTACATTAGATATTATTGCAACATTTTCTGTCATGAAATGTGTGAGGATTATTTGAAAGCAAACGCAGAAGAATAAGAATGAACTGAAAATAAGTTAATGTATCAGTGCATTCTTAAAATCGCAGTTGTGTTTCAGAAAAGTCTTAAATTTATAGATTTGCAAAAAAAATAATGTGGCAGATATTGTTGATATAATCATTTGCTTATGAGCAGGTAGGTAGTTCTTGACAGTGCACAACCTTTGTGACAATTTCACAGGTTCTCAGCTGTGTAACTGATGTGACATCTGGACTCTTATAATGGTGTCTCAAAGGCATTGTTGTGTAAGCTGATTTATTGATGCATGTTTAGTCCCTGAAAGGAGACACTTGAGTACAATAGTATCCTTAAAAGATGTGTAGCTAGACAGATCAAAGCATGCATTTTAAAATATAAACCATGCCGAAATCGGATGTGCTAGGCCTACAAGGCGCATAACGGTGGCACAACGTAATCACGCTCCCGGCGGAAATCGCACGGATATCCGTGATGGTTACAATGGAGCGAACGCAAAACAAACAAACAAACAAAATATAAACAATATTTCCTCAAAAACACAAATAGATCTATATCAATTACAGTACACACTGTTGTTGTCTTGACTAAAGATGTCTATCTATCAGATTGCATGAATGAAATATGTATAAATAGATTTGAGATATGTTTTTTAATGCTAAAAATTACAATGACAATAGCTCAATTCTCCTAAAGTCACAATAAATATAACTAAACAGTGTATATAGAATATAAAACTACACATTTTAAAACTATAAAAGGCAAAATATTGTTTCACATTGAAGAAAAAGCAGAATAGTTTGCTTTTTGCTTAAATGAAGTCGAAAAGTGTATATAGAAAAATATTTAATTTTGCAATAAAGACACACAGAAAAAGTAGTGTTGTCTTCATTATTGTCACTACAAGGCATAGATAAGTTATGTAAATATTATTTTTTGCTAAAAGCATGTCATTCAAATGTTAATGATTTTTGCTGAAGGCATTCAAATGTTAGGCATTCAAATGTTAATTATTTGTGCTAGAACATTCAAATGTTAATTATTTGTACAAAAACATTCAAATGTTCATTATTTTTGCTAAAAGCATGTCATTCAAATGTTCATTTTTCCGCTAAAATCATGTCAGTTAAATATTTTTATTTAAAACAAGTCATTCAAATGTTCATTATTTTTGCTAAAAGCATGTCACTCAAATGTTTACTTTTCAGCTAAAAGCATGTCACTCAAATGTTCAATATTTTTGCTACAAATAAGTCATTCAAATGCTCATTGTTTTTGTGAAAAATGATAAAAACAAGTTATCACTGCATTGTTCTCCTGTTAGGAATACAAGGTCGGGAAAATTTTTATACAGTGTGGAAATAAGGCCGCTGTGCCTCAGGTGTCATCACAATGCATAAAAGTTGAATTTGGTCTTCTGCATTCATTCTCACACTCCTGCAGATTAGCAGGATCTAGTCCAAGAACAGAATGCATTGTGCTATGGTTTACAGCTTAGGTGTGATATCTGTGCCTTTCAGCTAGACACATCCAACTTCAGCATCACTTCAAGGTCACTTTGACTGTGAGATAAAGCAGCAGACTTTACTCCATAATCTCTTTAGTTGCTTCTGACATCATGCATCAAAGGTAACAGGGCTGCTACTATTTGCTCCCCTCTCAGGCTACCACAACACACAGAAGTTGTAATTTTAAAAATTCAATCCTTGTTGTGATTTGAGCACATGCAATCCTAATTGTGAGATCAGAGTTGTAACCATTCAAGCATGTGCTCTATGCTACAAATTTTTTTAACATTTCTTCTTCTGTGTTCATTCTCAAACTCCTGCAGATTAGCAGGTGTCATAGTTTACAGTTTGGCTGCAATATCTAAATCTTTTTTTTGTTGCCATATTTGACCTCAATATCCGTTTTAAAAACTTTGACTATCCATATCTAAATTTTTCCAATAGGTTTATACTTTTGTGATGATGAATTAATGTCTTTAGCTGTGAACAGGTTGCTCTTGACTGTCCATAACATTCTGAAAAAAGCAGATTCTCTTAAGTTAAATAACCACGGTGACACCCAAACTTGTATAAGGTTTGTTGTCTCAAAGATATGATTGTGTTGGAGGGGGAGGGGTTATGGATGCATTCTTAGTCCAAGAAGGAAAGCATTTCAGTGTATCAGTATCCCAGGATCATCACATTCTACAGTATCCCAGGATCATCACATTCTACAGTATCCCAGGATCATCACATTCTACAGTATCCCAGGATCATCACATTCT
Organism: Meghimatium bilineatum; assembly: GCA_034231615.1. Classification (NCBI taxonomy): domain Eukaryota; kingdom Metazoa; phylum Mollusca; class Gastropoda; order Stylommatophora; family Philomycidae; genus Meghimatium; species Meghimatium bilineatum. The sequence continues at coordinate 38,422,263 of CM067319.1, read as the reverse complement.
ACAGTATCCCAGGATCATCACATTCTACAGTATCCCAGGATCATCACATTCTACAGTATCCCAGGATCATCACATTCTACAGTATCCCAGGATCATCACATTCTATGAGGAACATACCAACTAGTTCATCATTTTTTCCCCCCAGATCAGCAGTGATAGTAAATCTAGCACCTAGAAGTCTGCCACAAAAGGGGAAAAAATGCAATGTCCACTGGTCTGCATCTCTCCACATCATTCATCTGGATTATTTGATTGAAGACAAAAGTTAGAAATCGAGACAAGATGTGACAATTTTTTCAGAGGTGATAGGTTGTCAGTCTATACCAAACTTTCCGTAGTTGTTTTCTGTGATATTCCTGGAAAGAAGACATTGACCCTATTCTTTGCACCCTGAACTAGAAGTCTGGGCCTCTTCAAATAATTCTTTTGTTCATGTGTTGATAGTGACCTGAAAGGGAAGTAAAGAATAATGACATTGTGACTAAGAAGGTTTAGGAGTGGATTTGGCTGCCCCATCCCATCAATCAATGTGACCAAAAAGCAATGCTGTAGTCCGATATATCACACAAATTTCACCGATATCACATCCAAGATGTAGAGGATGATAAGGCATTCTGTTTCCTTGACAAAAAGATCCTATTAACCAGCAAGAGTTTGAGAATTAATGAAGAAGAAGAAATTGATTTTTGTTGAGCAATATACAAACACTAACCGCCCATGTGTTGCCAGGGCCCAGAAGGGGAGCAAAGAATAGCAACACTGTTTACCTTCCAAGCATTTCATAAAAGGCGACTAAGGAGGTTATGGGATGGAGTTGGCTGTCCCATCCCATATAGGGTCAGTGACCCAAAGACATGCTGAAGTCGGATGTATCAGGCCGATAGGCGCAGATATCGCAGCAATGCTGTAAACCACGACACAACGCATTCCGTTCTCCGGACTACATCCTGCTAATCTGCAGGAGTTTAAGAACGAACGCAGAAGAAGATACAAACACTATTCACCATTGTTGATTTACAACACACATAGAACTAGTTAAATGTTCATCATGTCTCCTATTTCTAGAACACACAGACAATCAAAGAACTCCAATTTTAGAATTATTCTTCTTAAACTCCCCCTGGATCTCTTTTGTAGTCAGGACAATGGTCTCACTATATCTCCAACAGGATGTAGATTAGAGAACGGAAATGCATTGTGTCAACATTTTATTTCAGCCAATAACCTGACAAATTCATCTTCGGCTACAGTTTTAAACACGGATACATAGATTCACTTAGAAAACTTTCCATAGCTGGCGGGGAGGGTTGTTTGTTTGAAGGGTTGTAAAATCCCCCCTTCCCCCCACTCAAGGAAGTTATAACATGAATGACATTTAGTACTATGAAGGACAAAAAAGTGGGTAGTCCCTCCCCTTCCCCAATTTCTTTAGGCAAATCCCCCAAGGCCACCACAACCTCCACAAAAATATAAACATTTGAAATTTCTGATTTATTTGGCGCCACCCTCCCCACCTTACCAAATATATCTACAACTCATTACATATATATGATAACACATATTACTATATTTATTTGACATTTTTTTAAATGCATAGTGTAATATTCATAAGTTAATTTTGGTAAATTCCTGTTAAGTGAGTATACAATTTGTTTATTATGTTACTTATTTGGAGACAGAGCAAGTCAAAATATCATTTTAAATTTCACACAGCAATGGCAACCTTAGGTTAAGTAAAATCTACCTCTTATGGTGAGGTATACTCATTTCAACTGCAGATGTTAGTCCAGTTTGGTTATATCAGAGCATTACACTCATTAAAAAAATAGTGGTGGACACAATTCTGATCCAGTCACTATGACCTCTAGAATTAATAATCAATGGCAACCATGAATATTGTGAGCCTTCCAACTACAGAAAAGGAAACTGTATATCTGTTAAAAGCTACAGGAAAAAGCTCCCATGTTAAAAGCTCCCATCCATGAAGTTTTGCAACTTCTGTCATGCTATGAGTATCTACTATACAAGTGATAGAATCTGATGGGAGTGCAAAGTGCGTACACATCAACAGTGGATCTCAGTTGAAATGAAAGACTACTAGCTTGCGGAAACATCTAGCAAAGAAATATTGTATGACAGAAGATATCTTAAAGTTGATGAAACAAAGAAGAAAGCTAAAGGCTAACATTTCAGAATATAATAAGATAAACAAATAAAACATAAATGCAGTAAAGCCAAAGAGAAATGGTTAAATGCAAAATCCTGTGAAATAGAAAAATATTATCATGAAAATACAAGGGAAACACACAAACAAATAAGTGAATTAACAAGTAGAAGGCAAGTTCACAAGACTGAAGTCAAAACCATGGACAGCAAGAAAACTAATGCAGAAGTTCTCAGAGATTCTGGAGTAAATTGCAAACTATAGCAAAAATTAGAAACAGACAATCAAGATTTGTATGGCATGTGATGAGAGAAATAAAACTTGAACATTTAGTAACCACCAGAAAGATCAAATGGAGAATAGACACAGGAAGACACAGACAGAAATTTCTGGATGGATTGCCACTGTGGTGCAAAAATAATCCACCAACTGAACTTATTGACAACACAAGAGACAGAGAGTTGTGAAGAAGCATGATAGCTTATGCCATTCGGCATAGCACTTGAGTGATTGAGCCTGTAGAATTGATTGCTGTCCATTGTTGATGTGTTTTCTTAATTAGTCCCCATTATGTTATATTTGGTTTTGCATTACACTTTGTTTCATTAAATTTGTATGCCCGCTAAACAGGAAAATATCTTAACTTTAATGACACAAACATTAAATCAACAAGAAACAGATAGTGATAAGACCTTTAAGTTCACAATTGTGTTTCTGCAGCAAATAAGATTCAGCAGACATTGATAATATGGATATGAAAGACATTGTGGCTTTGAGAACATATCACAATTAGCATAAAAACAATAGCAGCCAAAGCTGGACAGTGACCATATAGGTCTTGACTTGGTCAAACTTTTTGCTCCCTGTTTAACAAAAACCTGACTTTCTGTTTCGCTGGAAATTTCCACAATATATCCACAAAGTCATTATGATAATATCTTTTACAAAAAATCATATTAGAGGAGACATTTTTTAATTTAACTATAATAATTCAATAAACAAACAACATGCACTCTGAGTCAGACCTGCTCTCTGAGTCAGACCTTTTGATACACAGTAGAAATCGGAGATAGCAAAGTGTATGCATGATGATGGTTCAGTAGAATACTGATTAGACGTATGCATTATCTGCCATGAATGAGGTACATGCTTGCTAATCCTTTTTTATGTACAATTTATTCATTTTCATGACTTATATCAATCACTGGTCAAGTTATTATCATCATGGAAAAGACAATCAAAGAGTGAGCTTTATCATTGCTGTAAAACTCTGTAGGCAGAGGGCAACATCATAGCAACTGACAGTACAGAATAACTCAAACACTGCATGTTTTTCATTAAGGAGTTGCAGGAAGGGGATTGAAATTTAGAATAACATCTAACAATACATACACATTTGCTTGTTAGTCTCATTCACTCCCTGCAGAGCATAGGTCCTTAACAGTCTCACTACGCAGGATCAAAACTGCGATCCTATGGTACCATTACAAATTACGTATGTTGATAAAGTGAGACAGACATTCTTTGTTTTATTTAATCATTTTCAGTATTTATATCAACATAAGGATGGTTCCAATCGAAAGTGTGATATATCCACATTACTTTTGGCATGATTTTGACCATGTGTGGTATGTGACACCATTTTTCAGTATATGTTCTATATATATTAATGAGTGCACTTGTGTTTCGTGCAGGTATAACTATTTTATTTAGTTTAGTCACATTAATTATTGAAATACAACCTTGCCATTACTGGCAACATACCTAAGCCAAGTTTAAAGATTTAAAAGTATAAAATGTTGATCATGTTCTAGGCCTTTCTTGAAATATCAAGAAAACCAGGTCAAATATTTTTTGAACAGCAAACATAATTGAAGCACTATGCATAGGTCTATATACTAAATGTTTTTGTGTTCATAATTGAATTATCTACAAAACTGATATAGTTCTGAGTGGAAGTTATTGATTCACAAGTTTGGTAAGTTCATATTTCATGTCCAAAATTATTTTTACCGCTATATTTTAAATTAATTTTTCAATCATAAAAGTAATTTCCTTCAAAATAAACTTGTGATAATCCATATTCTGTTAATTTATATTTTCACGTATTATATATTACATTATAATTTAAATATATTTGAAGTACTATTTCTTGTTCCCATGATGGATGAGCAAACCAAAAAATCTAACAAAACTTTATTCCGTCCAAATGCTAAAACACTCCGTAACGAATAAGTTAATAAACATTTTCTATTTCTTGCACTATCCTTATATATTGCTTCCAGTTCTTTCTATGTCCTATCCAACTATTTTTTAATTTCCTTTCTTCTTATGCGCTGTTCTCATGCTTCTGCAGATTAGCAGGATATAGTCCAGAGAATGATATGCATTGTGTCATAGTTTACAGATAGGATGCAATATCTGTGCCTTTCAACTGAAGACATTAGACTTCAGCATGCCTTCTGGGATGCTTTGACCCTTTATGGAATGGAACATTCAAACCCATCCCCACATCTTTTTATCACCTCATAGGACACAAATGATAGGTATAGTGTTACTACTTTGTGCTCCCCTTTTGGTCCATTAACACACTGCCGCATATCTGTATCAAATTCTTTCCCCCAGATATTTCTTAGTCTTCCTTATTTTATTTGTTCCTATGGATTCAAGAACAATGCCTGTCTTACAATGTTTTCTGTTGGTCTTATTATTTTTTCTATCCATCTGCAATATTTTTTTTAGTAGTTCTATTTCTATTGGTGTCCCTTGTTAGTCACTGCCTGCTATACAAATCTTGCTTGTGGCAAATTCTTATTCCCATCTCATCTTTTTCATTTAAAAGATGATGCAAGATATGCCAGCTGGGCTTTTGATAGCGAAATATATCATGCCAATTTGTCTTCTGCTGGTGAACGGTGACGAAGCGAAAATGCAGAAGAGCATTATTCATGAATAACTGTTCTCAATAAATACTTCAGAGAACATTTATCTATTCACCTTTACTCCCTGTGGAGCATAGGTCCTCAATAAACATCTTCCATCTTTAATGTCATAATTTTAGTTATTGCTTCAATTTCTTTCTATGTCTTATAATGTATCATTGTGTATTTTTATCTAATTCTTCCTCTATGTATGTCATGGTCTTCCTATTTTCCCTTTCCCTGTTATTTTTTTAACAGTGGCTGTTTTACAATACTTTCTATTGCTCTTCTTAGTGCATATTCTATCAATCTCCAGTGCCACTTTGTTAATTCTATCTCTATTAGTATCCATTGAGTTGATTCCATGAGTTCCTTATTGGTGTTTTTACAATACAATCTCAAATCTATTTTGCATAGGGATACATTGGTAAAGGTTTGCATTTTCTTATTATCCTTTTTGTATAATCTCAACACTTAAAGAAAAAGAACACTGTTAACAGTATAATCCACTCAACACTTCAAAGAAAAATAACACTGTTAACAGTATAATTCACTCAACACTTCAAAGAAAAAGAACACTGTTAACAGTACAATTATATCATCCCTCCAAAAACATTTTTAACAGTATAATTCTCTCAACACATCAGAGAAAATAATCAACAAAATAATCCTTAAAAAATGTACAGAACACATAATTGATTATGATATAATCATCTCAAACATTTAAGTGGAAAAAAAAACAGCCAATGATTACATGTTATAATCCTTTCAACAGATAACATAGCTAATGATCACAAGTTATAATCCAAAACCCTTTCAGAGAACATAGTCAATGATTACATATAATATTTTCAACACTGCAGAAATATAGCCAATGATTGCACTATCCAGTCCTCTCAATACTTCAGAGAACACAACCACTGATTACACATTATAATCCTCTTAACATAGAACAAATGACTACACAATATAATCTTCTCAACATTTCATGGAACACAGCCAATGATTACACAATATAATTCAACACTTTAGAGAATATAATCAATGGTTACACAATATAATCCTCTGAACACTTCATGTATAGCCAATGATTACACAATATAATTCTCTGACCACTTCAGAGAATATAGCCATTCATTACACAATATAATCCTCTCAACACCTCAGAGAATTATAGTCAATGATTACACAATAATAACAAATTCCATTCTATCAAAAGTTCAGAAAGTATAACCATTAATTACACTGTCTATCAATATTATGTTTACAATTATATGTATATATATATATATATTTTTAGGGAATGTACACAGGCTAAACATTTTTATGTAAAAAATATATTTTAAACTTTAACATCTGACTGATTTGCCTGGATAAATAGATCTATTTTTACATGTAATTTCTTGAAATAATGATATTATTATGACCATGATCAATGAGGAAGGTTCTGCCACATGGAGACAGAAGGGAGATATGCCTTTAGTCACATGTAAAGATCTATTTCATTTCTATTATCATTTATGTAGTTAGAAATTTAGATAGTTATTCCAACAATGAAGTTTATAATTTTTATATTATTTTCATGTATGAGGTAGCTTCAAAAAGTTCCAGGATAGTCGACTAGTGTTTGAATGAAAGATGATGTTATGGAGATTATATGTTTAGAAGTTGGTTATGACCATGATAACAGGACATGGTAAATGGGACCTTCACATATACTCTTGAAGAGAAAAGACAGATGTTTGTGTGTTGTGTGAGTTGCATCGTTGAAGTTGAAAATATCCTTGATCGAATAATGTAAAAATGTCAAATTTATGCTATGCTTGAGAAGTCACTATCAGACACTAACATTGCATAATAAAGCATATGGTGATACCACAATAAAGAAATCACAAGTATTTGCATGGCACAAACTTTTCTGTGAAAGTTGTCACACCGTTGTATTATGCTGCATGAAAATGTGTCAGCGTATCGATCTCTAATGGTAAAGCAGTACCTTTCATTGCACAATGTGATTGCTGTGGAGCAGCCTCCATATTCTCCTGACCTTGCACTGCATGATTTTTTCCTGTTCCCTCAACTGAAGTCAGCACTGAAAGGAAGTCGATTTAAGGATGCAGATGACATTATCACCAATGTGATAAGACAGCTGAGAGGTGTCTAAGAATTAGTTCCACTAATGTTTCTAGCAGCTGTATGTATATTAGCAAAAATGTGTAGTTGCTGAAGGGAACTACTTTGAAAGAAATGTAGCGTAGATAATTCTATTGTTTCATAGTGCTATATAATCCACTAATTCCTAGAACTTTTTGAAGTTACCTTATATATGGTTTACAAATAAATTATTCTTATAGTTTGAATAATCAAATACATTCACCAAGAATTAAAAAAAATAATCAATATTTTGGGGGAAAGGAAGGGGCGGCATGTGTATATTCTCAGATCTAATTCTAAAAATGTCTTAAATCTACAAATGATTGTAGCTATACAAGGAACTTTGGAATCACACCGTATTTGATACTGGTAAATATGTTTATTTAAATAAATCATTGTTGTTATTGATTCCAAACATCATTTATTCTCAAACTCCTGGCAATAGGGTGTATCCAGAGAATGGATGTCATCATTGACAGTTTCACTGCAACTTCTGTACTTTTCTGCCTGACATATCTAATTTTGGAATGCAGTTTGTATTTCACTTTATATGGGATGTGATAGTCACCTCATGTCAAACCATCATTAGTCACATCTTACAACACACACGGCAGTGCATAATGTTAATATTCTTTGCTACCCGCTCAGGACCCTGAAACACAGGCAATGGCTGATGATAAAATTTTGTTCATCTCAAAAGGCAATGGTTGCAGCAATGTCTTGAAAAATAATGGATGTATCACAGTGTCAAAAGGCAATGGTAGTAACACCCATTGTAAGAATTGATATGAACTGCTGCCTTTTCTTCACACCCTTAATAGTAGTGTGCTGCTTGAGTCTAGTATCATCAGTTCTCACATTAGTTATCAGAGCCTGCTTCCAGCTGGACATATTCAGATTTTCTTTCCAGTTTGGCCTATTCATATTTAGCACAGGGAAGTCTCATTTGCATTTTATACCCTTATAGCAAAGGAAAAGCAAATCCACAGTCTAATTATAACATGCTACCACGCTATACAAAGACATCTTTGGAGATCTGGACATCCCACATCTTTTGTAGGTGACCCAGCCATTTCTGGTGGTTATTCCTGAGGAGAATTTGCTACTCTATGACTCAAGGAAATCCTGAGTATACTCCTTTGGAAGTACACATTGAATGCGTTCAGTACTTTCTTCTGTGAAGTGGGTAGTATCCACAATTTGCTGGTATTGAGTTGAGTGCCTTGCACAAGGCTCTATACATTAATCTTGATATTAATAGAATCCACAATATATAGTGTCTAAGGTTGTTGTAGTTAGTGGAAGAAGAATATCACAATTCCAGGATCAATTATGGTACAGTATTACCCAATGGGACAGTAGAAGTATCCGAAGAGGCTGGAATAGCTCACACATAGAATCTGTTGGCTACTGTGACTATTCCATAACTTTGGTGGGCCAGTAAGCCAGCTACAAGATAAGAATTGCATTTTAGCAGTGGGTTTGTCATTGGGCCAAGCACAAACATCCCTATATTGAGTAATCTTATAGCATGGGTTTCATCGGTGAATAAAAATCTGGCATTTTACTGTTATTAATATAACATGACAGATAAATATTTATCAGATTCCACTGTTACTTTAATTCAAGAATAGCAGAATTTCTTGCTAGAAACATTTGTTCACTTTTTAAATTGGACCACTATTTCATTTTTTTGTCCCAGAATTCACATTTGAACTTCGAACTGTGCCCTTTGACATGACAGTAGAAGCTTTGCTTTTATCTTTATTTCTTTTTACTACAAATGTTGATTTCTTGGGAAATTCTGCTTCTCTATCTTCATCTACTGCCTGTTCAGCCACAGTAGATAAAGACTGATAATGTTCTGGTTTATTTGGATGTGACAGTCCTATATTTGCAGGTGATTTTCTTCCACTAGCAGCAATTTTATTTAAAACTTTGAAACTTCCTGTACGTTTAATAGATGAGTCACCTGATATGCTTATTAATGATTGTGACCGTGATGGCACAGTTGATGTCTGTTCATCAACCTTGGCTCGTGATGAAGCAGTTGGAGCCATAAAAGAAAGTCTTCGAGTTGATCTATTCTCTGATAACATAGGTGTTGTGCTGTGTGGTCTTTCTGGTAAAAGTGGAGTTGTGCTTCGACTGGTATCATTTGGGATGGATGTCACACTGCGCCTGCTATCTTGAGACATAGGGGTGACACTTCTCCGACCATCTGAAGTGGAGGTTTGAATATTACGATTGAGGTTATTCTTGAATGAAGTATGTCCTGGTGGGGTTCTCATAGACTGAGTCCTGGAAATGACATTATTTTTTTGAGATGATGTTTTGGATATCGATACTGCGCTTTGTGGTCGTGAAGATGTTGAGGTCCGAGTTGTAGGAGTTGTTGGACGAATTGAGGGTGTGGTTGGACGATAGATGGGTGCTCCACTTCTTGATGTTGATATTAATCTTTGCCTTGCAGCTTCAGATGCACTAGAATGTAATGTATGGAGATTTGGAGTACTAAAAGACATAGATGAGATGCTAGATTCTGATGTTGTAGAACTAATTGAATTACGCCCTGAAGATGTTGGACCTCGTATGGATATTCGAGCGGGGGTACCTCTCTGAAATGTAGCGCTAGCAGTCTCAGCTCTCATTGATGCACGAACACTGTCTCCCTTAAACAATGATGCCTTTTCTTGATCTCTAACTGATGATCTGTTTGGTGTACTGCGCTTAAAGACAGAGGTAGATGATGCAGTATCAGTGCTGCTGGCTGATGAAACTCTACCACGAGATGGCTTACTAGCAGAACTGTTTGTTGGAAGCATATAGCTAGGAACTGTTAATTGTTTATTGGATTTGTTAGTACTGCCGGTTGGTCCTTTTTTTGCAGAGGCAGCATTTTTTTGTTGTGCGGATGAGTGGGGTGTGTTGGGTTTGGATGTGTGAACAGTGTCAGCATGGGAGATTTCTTCATTTAATGAGCTGAGTACATTGTCTGCTGAAGTTTGACCATTTATATCACTTGAGCTAATTGTTCTGTTGTCTATTGTGCCAGTAATGTCAATATTATCAGAGAAACTTGAATTCATAGTATTTTGCTGGTTTTCATTTCTGCTTTTTACCTTCTCTGCCAATCGTGACAATCCTTGAATATGAATATCAGATTCACGAACACTATTCATAGAAGTATATTGTGAGATTGTTCCAGAAGCAGTCTCAAAGCCTTCATCTTTGCTACTGGCATAGCTAAATCTTGAACCACCCTCATTCACATCAGAATTTAGGTTATGCAAGTGATCATTAATAGAATGGTAATTGTTATAATCAAATGTGCTGGCTCTTTCATCCAATATATCACTTGTACTTTTTCGTTTTTGTACTATCTTCAATTTCCATTTAGCGATAGCTGCATGAGGGCTTTCATTTTCTTCTTCCATTATATTAGTTGTGCTCAAGAACTTGTGTGGCTTATAATGGTTAGATTTTTCATTGTCTCTGATGGTAGTGTCTTCATTGATAGTTTCTGTGGATGTGTTAATTGACCTCAATGATTGATTGCTGTAACTTCCTGGGCTATCCAATTTAGAGAATCCCACTGTATCCAAATCATCTGAAGTGAAGACTGCATCGCTCTCATCTGCATCAGAAATGTACAAACCATTTCTTCGACCATCCATGGCAATCCTATTTGAGCTTTTCCGTCTCATAATAGGTTTATCTTCTGACACATTCAGATTACTGCTATCAGTAAAATCTACACTACTACCAAGAAATTCCTTGTCATTTGTCAGAACATTGTTAGAATGTACATCTAATGACTGTAACTGTGCATTACTACTTCCATTTGCTGTTCTCTGTTGTATCTGGTCAACATTTTTAGAATTAGCTCTTCCAATGCTGGTTGGATTTGGGCCACTAACACGAATATTATTTTTTGATGCAGGTTTAGCTTTTTTATTAAGCTCCTTTTTGCTGCTTGTGCTATTAGTGCCAGTCACTTTTTCATTTTCATTTTTGGCACTGCTTCTGCAAAGGCGGATGTGTGGTGGTGGTGGAGTTTTTGGTATTGAAACTGAACGTCTAATAAGACTACTACCAGAACGAGTTCTGTTCAGAGACTGGTTAGCATTATTTAATTTTTTAATATCCTTTCTAGAATCACTCATTATTCTTGCAGGTTTTACTTTATCCACAGAAAGTGTGGAGATATTTTTCTTTGCTCCCTTTTCTTTCATATTCACTTCATTGATTGGTATTACAGGATTGGTTGTATCTGTAACATGTGCAACGACAGCAACTTGAGATTGTTGAAGATTTACACTTGAAGTAGTTTCTGGAATACGTTGTATTGGACCTGTGACACCAACCATATCAATCTGTCTGCCGGTGTCTTCTATTGTCTTAAGAAGACCATCAATGTCTGTGCCTATATCACTGCTAATCTGTTTTCTCATGGAAACATTGAACTGCCCATTTGAAGAACGGTCAGTGTTCTTTGAAACTTCTGATGGTAAACTATTCTGGACATTTGCAGATAACTGCCTACTAAACTTTTCAGAATTAAGGTTATCTGTATGACTGCTAGATGTCGTTTCTGGAGTAGTTTGAATATTTTTGGTATAGTCAGCTGATGGTGCCTGATCAAAAGTAGAGGAATTTGATTCAGAGGGCATTATGCCATTTCTCCATCTGGAATTATTTCTGCTAACTTGAGGAGATAGAACAGGAGAAGGGTTATGTTTTGAAGTCATTGTTACATCATCACATTCTTCATTTATCGGAGGTGTATCACGACCACTTTTTCTGTTTAGTTTTTGTTTGAGCCTTCTTATGAGAGCATCTGATTCATCTTCTTCATCTTGTAGATATTTTCTTCTTTGTTCAACATTTGGTTTATCTATGAAAGGCCCATCTAGAACACTTTGGCTTCGGCGAAGAGTTGGGCTCTCCTCCTTGTAACCAGAAAATATTTCTGATTTAGGTCTGTCATGTGCAATTTTTGAAGAGTGTCTCATTTTAACACCAGAAGTTGCACCATTTTCTGTATTTAAAGTCTTCATGTCTGCCAGATTTGGTGAAGGGGCACGCTCTCGTCCCTGCTCATACATATTCAAAATACCCCTACTTCCCTTTCTTTCTTGTCGTCGTCGCCGCAAGCTGGAGTAGCGTTCAAAATGAGATTCTGGTGTCTCAGGTTCGGCGGTCACATCTGCTGTTTTTGTCAGGAAATCAAGTAAAGAAGAATCAGTGTTTTTTCCCATGCTTCTTCTGCTGTGTCTATGGGACAGAGAGTCTGAGGTTGAAAATGGTCCATCAACAGAGCTTCCATCAGTGTCATCACTTGACTTCTTATATTGACTGGCATTACCATCTGTCATATCCAACATAGATCTGACATCACCTGTGCTTAGACTGACTTTGGCCACCTTTGTGATGGAGAAGTTTCTGTCATTGAATTTTCTGGATGAATATCCACTGCGAACATCAGCCAATATTTTATCCACAGAAGAACTTTCTAGTTCATTAATGCTTAGGTCCAGCAGCTCAGAAACATCCTCTGTTGAAAAAGCGAGAAATAAAGAAGTTGTAATCAAAAGATGCACCATTAACAAACACTAAAGACAATGAAATTTAGGACTAATGAGGACATCCTCATGCAGCTATTGACAATCTAACATTTTAGCCATATTTAACAATGTAACATTTTAGCCATATTTTACAATGTCACTTCAAACCATATTTGACAATGTAGCATTTTAAACCATATTTAACAATGTAACATTTTTATCCACATTTGACAATATATGTTTTGCTATATTTGGCAATGTAACATTTTTAGCTATATTTTACAATGTAACATTTTTGGACCATATTTGACAAAGTAACATTTTTAGCTATATTTTACAATGTAACATTTTCAATGTAATGACAATGACAATGTAATATTTTTATGCACATTTAAGAATGTAACCCTTACATGCTGGTCACCAACATAAAAGCATCAGGATAAAATTTACATGACCTTTTTTTGTTGCTGTGTTGCTATGGACATAATCATTCATGCCCACATTGTTTTACATAAAAGAGTCTTGACTTGAGTCTTGATTAGAAAACTGGCCTGACAGCACATGGGGCATTCCCATAAGTGCTCCGAAATCGGTTCCAGTAGCCATTCGACTCAATGGTGTTTCGAGTCCAATGCCGCCGAAACAGACGTCGACATCAGGGCACAACTCTGGCCCTTGCGACAGGTTTCTTTGTTGTTCTGCCCACCCACACCATGCCCGTAACTAGTTCAAGCACAACGTCGGCCTGTCAGAACAACATGGTAACTGTTATCAAAGGTTACGACTACGTGATTGTATAGATGATGTGCCATGAAGCTTCTATAAGGAGATAACCTCAATATAAAGGCATGTCATCTACTAAGATTTTCTGTTGCATGGTTGGCTAGTGAGCCATTGGTGAAACCCACAGACACACCTGCATGCGCTATGTGTATGAATGAGTTAACATATCTGAACTTGCACACTAGTATGCTCTGTTTGATACAACTTAGCTCCAACCAATCAATTAATTTTCCTTTTTTCCTCCAATATTTTAACATAACATTTATTTTAAAATATTGGTCTACTCCATTTTCCAGTCCAGGTTTTATATTTCTTGCCTCTCTTCTGCAGTGGATGTGGCATAATACCAGTAGATTTCTCATTAGGTTTTTTTTTTGTGAGACATTCAATCTCAAACATCTGCATGTTAGCAGGATATAGTTGAGAATGGAATGTGTTGTATCATAGTTTACAGTTTTGGTGTGACTATTTGTGTCATTTTTACCAGACACATGGATCTCAGCATGACTTCTGAATCACTATGATAGTTTATGGGATGGGATAACCATCATCACTCAAAAGACCTGTTTCTCCTCTTACAGGCATGTGGTGAGAGTGTTGCTATTCTTTGTTCTTATATCAGGCCTGGGCATTTGTACTACTAGTTTAGATCAAAACTGCAATATTTGTTTCTTATGGAATATCTGTCAACTTCCAGAAGAAGAAACATAAAAGAAATTAAAACATCCTGGATTGTTGTATGCCACATAATCCAATGAAGGAAAGATTCCAAAATCTAGCAATGGGGCGACTTAAAAAAAGCAGCTTAATTCACCAAGCTAAACGACTCCGTAGACAACTTACAGACCTTCTTGAAGTTGACAGCCCCTTAAGGTCTGTACCAGAACAAACCACTTGGAGTTAAAGGCATGGAATACCAATATACATTCAGACCCACATGAAAGAAATACTAAGCGAGGATGATCAAAAACAGTGGCAGCGAAGGAAAGTCACCCTCAGTTTTCTATACAATGAATATCCACAAGACATGTGGGTCAGAGTATACACAGACGGGTCAGCACAGAATGCAGTGAGGAATGGAGGTGCAGGAGTATATATAAAATATCCGACAAGTCTAGAGATACAATCAGAACACCAACATGGAAATTTTTCAATAACTATGATGCAGAAATCCAGGCAATTAGGGTGGCAACTGAAAAACTGCTGAACTCCAACGCTGGCCCACAGTATTCCTGACAGATTCAAGGTTTCCATTCTGGAAAACTAACAGAATTATAAAAACTACTTAATGAATTGTCTTACCAGTATAGGGTAACTATGCATTGGATACCCTCTCACTGGGGAATACCAGGAAATGAAAAAGCAGACTAATTGGCTAAGGAAGGTGCTGCCAATGAACAAACAGATCTACAAATCACCTAATTTAATAAGAAAGTCACAGACACCAACACAAGATGACTATCACATTATGAACAGATCAGAACAAGTTGTAATTCTATGCCTCAGAATGGGACACAACCAACTTTGCAGTCACATGTTCATAAAATTCAAGATTGACAACACGACCATGCGTACATGTGGACAGGCAGCACAGAGTGCCAAACATATACTTCAAGAGTGTTCTGAGTATGAAACGCTGAGGCAGACATATTGGTCAGAGGTATCAACACTGGAATCAAAGCTCTATGGGTCACTGTATGAACTACAAAAGACAGTGAGTTTTATTCAGTAGACAGAATTACAGATATAGACATGTTTCAAATGAATGAAAAAAAAAGATCCCAGATTGTTTCATTTCAAGATGCTGATAAAAAAAATCAAGCTGTAAATAAAGACACAAAGAATTCCATTTTATGGACTACATCATGCTACATCAAGGAGTTTGAGAACAAAAACAAAAGAGACATACACACTTACTCGAATTTCTGTGACTGTCTACTTCCCTAGATCTTCGCCTGTGTTCTGATTTTGCCTCTTGTATTTTCCGCTGAACATTTTCCTATGGATAAATTAAGATAATACAATAAGATGCACACAAAAGCTAGATAAAATAATACTCAATTTATCTGGTGTTATATTTGACACTATCCCTGACTGTCAACAAGTGGCCATCTTCACAGATGTACTTTCTGTTCTGCAAGCTTTCAAGGCCAGTAAACTAAGGGCAGAATGAACATTACAGCAAGCAGAAAGAGTACAACTGTTACCTAAGTGAGTACTATCACATTGTGGTATCCAGGGAAATGAATGAGCTGGTGAGCTAGAGTTACTAATATACACAATAAATACAAACATGATATAACTGAACAAGAGTGCATCACCAAGACAAGAGATATTGGAGGTCTAGTGAAACCAACCTTCGATACAGAGATAGCACTTGATGATGATGATGGTGATCACCATTTTCTATCTTCATACTATCTTCCTCCTTCTTTGTCACATGGTTGGTTGGTTGCTGTCCAGTGGAACATGGACTCATGCCCTTTTACCCAGGCATTATCTTGCTGGGAAGGTACTTGTCACATTTCGCTAATGTCTTTGAAACAATTTTTTTTAACTTTTATTTTTTTCCCTCTGCTTATGTTATTTTCACCTCTCTGTGGAATTCAATTTACCCTGTCATGTGTTAATATTTAATCCATTTATTTAACTCCTCACTCAAATATTTCAAATTTCTTGACAAATAACTGTCAGAGACCAATTTTCATTCACCTTCTTCCTCATTTTTTCTCAAATACCTGCAGACTGGCAGGATGTGATCCACAATGTGCTGTAATGGTTTACAGCTTGGCTATGATATCTGCGCCATTTTTGGTCTGGCACATTCGGCTTCATCATTTCTTCTGAGTCACTTTGACCTTATATGGGATCTGGCAGTCAACTTGACACCCAAAACCTCCTTAGTTGTCTGTAATGGCATGCATGGCAGGTAATAGTGTCCTTATTCTGTGCTCCCCTTTCTAGCTCCTGCAACACAATGTGACATGCACCTTATTTATCACCCCATTATGTTGTATTCATGTCAACTTCCAGAAAGATCAATAAGTATTTCAATTCAAATTACATCTTGCCTGTGTGTTACCGAGTTCAGAACAGTGAGCAAAGAATAACAATAATGTTAAGTACCCGGCATGTTATAAGAAGTGACTACGGAGGAAGGTGGAAAACACCCCCCCCCCCCATACAATTGTCCACATATGGTCACCAAAATTCGCACATAAACTAAGAAATTGCAAATGAAAATGGGCGAAAGACCTATTTTTCATGTTAAAAAAAACACCCCTTTCCCCCTTACTGAAGACGTTTCTACAGCCATGGATCTGTCCTAATAAAGGCCTTTGGTCAGAAGGTAAATTTTGTGTGTATCCATTGATCAGCAAAATGTCATCACCATTTCATAGTTTTTAATGTAAATTTCAGTTTTCCTACAGTTACTACCGTACTATTTCTAAGCAGAGAGCTATGCATTATGCTATCTCTTTTATTTACAACTTATTAAATCTTACCTCAGTAGCTTTCTTCAACCTATCACAAAATGTCTGCATAATTTTAAAACATTCTTCCAGTTTAAAAGTCTTGATATCTTCACAGAAGAATGTGGCAAGATCAACCCGGATTTTCTCAATATCATGAAGATCCTCCTCAAGTTCGACAACTTCTACATTAGCTTCCTGTAGTCAATATTACAGAAATATACAAGTTTTACATACTGAAATTAGTGTATCAGCAAATAGTTACAGAAAATAAATATTAACTACAACTGTTCAACTCCAATGTAATATATGTATTAACATATGGTGGCAAAAGTTGGAAAATAACAAAAGAACTGGAGAAGTTAAATTCAGTTCAAAATAAATGTCTTTGTAAACTCTTAAATATTAGTTGGGAAGAATTCAAGTCAAACAAGCAAGTAAAAAAAGACACCAAACAGTAATATGTTTCTATAACAATAAAAAGGAGATGATTAACTTATATCGGACATGTACTTCGAATGAATAAAAACAAACTGCTACTACAAGCATTAAAATTAGTACCTGAAGGCAAAAGAAAAACAGGAAGACCAAGAGAAACTCTTCACAGAACAACAATCAAAAAAGGGTATAACTATGGGCCTAAACAAAATGCATAAATTACACACAGTAGCATCCCATCACTCGAACTGGAGAACTCTGGTTTCTGTCCTATGCACCATATTCGGCATGGAAGGAACACAAATAGACAGAAATAAATACTGCCCAACAAAAGCATATATGGTAAATTTATTCCAAAATGTGTAAAATATAAGCGACATGCAGTTTATTTTTGAATTAATTATTAAATACCGGTTGTTGCCATGAACGTTTATAAAAAACTAGTAATTTCAGAGGTCATGATGCCTGGATTACCAGAACATGTGACCTCCATTATTTTTTGGTGGTTATAAAGCTCCGATATAACTAAATTAGACTAATGTTCAGCTAAAAGGAGCATACCTCACCATAAGAGGTACGTTTTACTTAACTAACCAAGGAGGAGTGTGTCAATTTATCCTTTGACATCGTGGTGACAGGTTTACTTGAACCATGACCACCATTTTTTGGATTATTAAAATCTCTGATATATTCAAATTGGTGTATTGTCCAAGGTTGAAAGGAGTATACTTCACCATAAGTGGTACTTTTTCCTTTTTTAAAAAGGGAGTAGTGTGTTAATTTTTATCCTTGGAGGTCATGGGAACAGGATTATCTGAACTGTGACATCAATTATATTTGATCCTTATAAGCAGTGAAATAACAAATTGACCTAACATCTACAGTTCAAAGGAATGTACCTTACAATAAGAGGTACTTTATATATATATACCTCTTTTTGGGGCTGATGTTCCAATGAAACTCAAAGGGGGTGCTAAATTTTCCTTTTTTCCCATTACAGTACCATTTTCCCTCTTCTTTTTTTATTAGTGTAACATGATCGCAGCAGTTCTTGAAGCTTAGAGTTTTATAAATTTTTCAATTTTATCTCATGTCATATCGAATATTTGTACAAAATGGAAGATTACCCTCTATGTTATATAAAACATATTTCCCAACAGATACCATTCTTTACAGGATCTTTACAGAAAACTCTTCTGAAGTCAGTCAAAAAAGTTTTAGGCACTGAGTTTCCTGCATGTTACCGAAAAGAAAGTACATGTTCCAGTAGAAACATAAAAGAGGAATATCCCTTCTTGAAAGAAGACATTCCATGTTTTCTATTGACAATGGAGGCTGTTATAATGTAAAATAGCACTTGAAGATGCAGAAACACAAAATGGCAGTTGCTGCTAGCAGTTCAAGCCAAGGTGTTGCATCATTTTTTACAGGGCAGTTAACTGTAAGTGTCTAGAAAGAGCGTGTTCCAATAATGTACTTTCAAGACTCCATAAAGTCTTAAAAAACAACATTCATGGTATTGGTTGTGCTGCTCACATTGTCCACAATGATGCTCAGACAAGCGTTGATATGTTGCCAGTCGACAGTGAAACAATTGTGAACAAAGTTTTTTAGTATTTCCATATTTATTCGGTGAGAGTAGAGGAATTGAAGAATTTCTGTGAATTTGTAGAAATAGAATAAAAACATGTTTTTGGAAGTGTGAAAACTAGATGGTTATCACTACTGCCAGCTGTGAGTAGGGTTATTGATATGTATGATGGACTCAAGTCCTATTTTCTGTCACAAGATAAATGCCCTACACTTCTGAAAGCATTTTTTTAATGATCAGAATTCATTACTTTGGTTCCATTTTCTCCAAAGCATTCTGAAAATATTCTCAGCAACAGTAATGAAAATAGAAGGGGATAATATTTTTTGGCAACTGAAGTGGCAGAAGAACTAGATATGTTGAGACAGAAAATAATGACCAAAAAATTTGAAAATTTCCAAACACTCAAAATGACATCAATTATTTCTAAACTTAAAGATTAGGGTGATTTTAATGAAAAAGAGTTCTTGGACACCACATATTTATTCTACAATACTTTCCAAGAATATTTACATAAGTTGATTTACCATTTCCAGCCTTTGAAAGCATTTCGCTGGATTAAGCTGGAGACTATTAACTTGGGTTGATTTTTTAACAAGTTTAAAAGCCATCTGTGATGTTGATAGCAATATTCTGAATATTATTAATTAAGATAAACTATTCAATGAAATCAACCACATAAATAATATTATGAACAGGAAGAATGGAAGGACACAAACGCTGAAGTGGATACAAAGTGGTATATAATTTTTAAAGTGCTACAGGATAAAGACATCCAGTACAAAAACATAGTGCCAGCTGTTGGATTTGTTATGGCAATTCCAGGAACCAACGCAACTGTGGAAATAATTTTTTACTGATAAGTTCTTTGTAGTCGGATGAAAAGAACTGTTTAATCACTAAGATGCTGAAGGCAATGATAGTGGCTTAAAGACACACTTTAAGATTGTTTCGTGCTCAGAATTTTATCTCTAGAGTGTATCTCTAGAGTGAGGAGCTTTTGAAGAAAAAAATTTTTTTCGCATAAATATGTGAATGATGATGATGTTGATACATTGTAGTGCAGTTCTTAATCATGTGGACAAGTCTTATTTCTATAAGCTATTGTGCCATAATACTGTTATGTCTATGCTTAAAGTCCGTAATACACAAGTGTCCTATATTTTGCAAGAAATAATGGTCTGAAATATTTGTAAAACGTTAAAGATAATGTAACAATTCTATAATACATCTAGTTATATATTATAAGTGAAAAATAATTTGTTTAAATATGTTATATATTAATTGCATACTGTTGAATTTTTATGCTATAAATCCCTTTTCTTAGGGCTGATACCTCATCGAGGCCAACACCTTGAAATGGTGATGGGGCTTAATTCAGCCATCAGGGGCTGGAAACTAAGACTAGTCGGGCAGTCCCACTTGAGCAGGACAACTCGGGCAGTCTAAAATAGGGTACTGAAGATGGAGGCAACCTGTCAAAAGGCGCACAATTAATTAAGATGCCATGTGCAAAACACAATGGGAACATTTCTATATCACAAATGTAGACGTGTTTCCAGTGAACGAAAGAAGAAGGATGGAAAAAGCCAAAATGTCTAATTTTTGGGTCTAGAAAATCTGGTCACCCTAATATAAGAGGCACTTTTTTATATATAAGAGGTATTCTTTATATATTGCATAATATATTGGTTCTTCCACTGCAGTCTCACATGGATGACCTATTTTAGGGTTGTTATATATTATAAGTGAAAAATAAATAATTTATTTTTTAATTAAAAAAAAAAAAGAGTAATTAATATCTAATTTAATATAAAAATAATATACAATATATAATATTCAATATAAATATACTATATAAATATACTATATAATAAACAAATAATGTATGGTATTCTCAAATTCCTTTTACTATTTAGAAACAAAGTAACTATAGTGAATAAGTAAATATCTCATCAGTGTGTTGCTGAGGTCTGAAAGGGGAGCAAAGAATAGTAACACTGCCATGTATGTCATGTGAGGTGACTAAGGAGGTTTGGGGGTGGTTCTCCCATCCCTGTGAGGGTCACAGTGATCCAGAAGCCATGTTGTCAGATGTGTCAGGTCAACAGGCATAAATAACACAACAAAAATTTAAATCATGACACAGCACATTCCGTTCTTGGGACTACATCCTGTTAACCTGCAGGAGTTAGACAATGAATGCAGAAAAAAAAAAGTTAATATGTATTTGGGCTGTAGTAACATAAATTATGGTCCTTGTTTGGAACTTGTACCACACTATATTTTGCCAGTAAAGGAATCATGAACAAAAAACATATTTTGCACATGTTTATTTCGAGTTTGTTATGGTGCATACTGTTTTTGTGCCATCAAGGAAATTACATCAATTCAGACTGTGTAGCAAGAAACAAAAAATACTTCATTTTATCACAAATTTATTACAAATGCACATCAGAAGAGATGGAATAATGATAGGATTTAGGAGGGGAGTCGATGGTTATGGATAGTGTTAGAGCTAATTCTAATCCTATCCTCCACCCACTCCTGAACTCTATACATCTGTTCTCCTCGTGACTGCAAAAAGTGTATTGCATTTTTACATTTGTACTCAAGTTCAGTATTGATATGGGCAGCCATTTTGCTAATGGAATATGATCTGACAATGTGACCTCACATAAACTACTAAATAATTGCATTCTGTGATGACATCATGAACTACTAAAAAATAACAATCATACAATTTTAAGATCTGTGATCACTGTAAATATTAGAGGAGTGTTCCAAACAAGAACCAAAGGAATTATAGTGAATAAGTAAAAACATCTTCAACATATATATTTATTTATTAACCATATTTACGTTAGTATGTGTGTCACTGCAGTCTATACAGGAGTATTGGATCTTTGCCGGCTTTTTGGTAATTATATATTTAAAAAACCAATAAATTTGTCACAAATTTAACAAATGTCCATGTTTCACAGCCATAATTTACCTCTAAAAAGAATGCCATCTGTTGTTGAAAATCCATCCCAGCAACTACAATTTGCTCAGTAATAGCTCTGACTTTGGTAGCAATGTTATTTATATCATTAGTCATTGTCTCCACGGAGACCCTGAGAGAAGTAATAAAAAACACATCCTTATTTATTCTGAATATGTGCATGTACAACTTCATATTATGCCAGGTAAACATAATCCCATAGTATTTAATGACACGGTGGTGTGAAGCATTAGAGACCTCACAGTACTAGGCAGTAATGAGTTGTCAGTTCTTGCATTATGTTTTTCTGCTCTAACTTAAGGAGTCGTGTATTAATTTTCAATTTGTTAGTCCTCAACCTCAAATTCCTGCTCCTCTCTTGTAGCAAGACAGTAGTCCTATTAAATGTCCAGGAGGATGTAGTCAAGAGAATGGAGACTCATTGTGTCACCATTTTATTTGTTGTGATGGCTCAACACATCTGATTTCAGCAGAATTCAGCTATTTTAAATGAGGAAGAGATCCTAGCTATTTGAAAATATGATGAAACAGATCTATTTAATATTTGTATAAATTAGATCTCCATATTGCTTGTGACAAATCATTACTATAAATAATTGTATGTCTACTTTCTATATTAATCTATTTCAGTTAGTTCCCTTTGGAACATAGCTGTTCCTCTCCAATGGACTATCCTCTGCATCTGAGCCTACAAAGTCCATTGATTTGGTCTCTTCCTCCTCTGTTCTTCTCCTGGTGTTCCTTAGTTTTTCAACTCCCAATGGACTATCCTCTGCATCTGAGCCTACAAAGTCCATTGATTTGGTCTCATCCTCCTCTGTTCTTCTCCTGGTGTTCCTTAGTTTTTCAACTCCCGTCTTTCTTTATGGGTTCCACATCCTGCCTAGTTATTATTTCAGGCTTCTTCCTCAGGATGTGTCCTATCTATCTTCACTTTCTACTTCTTATCTCTACCTCCACCGGCATTATTTCTACTTTAATTATTTCTAACACACTCTTTTATTTTACTTAAATTTTTAAAAAATAATTAACCCTTAGCTGCTATATTGTTCTCAGCAACCAATCGCATCTATGCTAAATTCTTCTGTCCAATGATTTTCCCTTTGTGTTGATTCCTTTTCTTGTCCTAGAAAAATAAAAGCTTCTAATGTACTAACTTTTTATTGACTCCAGAAAATATATATTGTATGGCTGGAATAGGTGACACATACTGGCGCTTCACAATTTCAGAGTTAAATAATTTTTAGTAATGAGGGGAAATGAACCCAAAAAAATTAGTTAACCCATGTGTAGCAGTAAAATGGTTTTTTAAAATATATATTTGTTCACTAATTTCTCACATGACAGGAGACCAACATTCAAATAATTGTCACATTCTTCTTCTTCTACTTTAATTTCTGCTGGTTAGCAAGGTGTGGTTCAGAGAATAGAAGGCATTGTATTTCAGTTTGCAGCATTATTTGTGATATCTGTGCCTTTCAACCTGACATGTCACACTTCAGTATGGCTTTTTAGTTAATTTGGCCTACAGAATGAAACAGCCAACCCCTATCTTCAAAGCCTCCAAAGCTGCCACATTACTTTAATGACATGTCACAGGTTCCATATTCAATAGAGGAGAGGGTTGCAAAGGGAACGCATTGCTCTAGGCGGACCCAGGGTTAGCAGATAACCAAGATCCCAAATGTACCTCCACGCGGTGCACCCTGGAAACAGAAATACAGCAGCTCGTGCTGATTCTGGCCAAATCATTTGGGGATCATGTCCGAGAATGTGGAGGTAGCAGATGGAAAGAGATTTGACTGCACAAGAGACAGACAATATCTCCGACACCACCAGCAGCACCACATATAGCGACACTGTCGACATACAGTGAAGCTAGTCAGTCCAGTCCGAACATTGAAGGGGCGGCCAATGTAAACTGCACGTAAAGGTAGATGCATGGCGAGAAACAAATAGATTTCATACTGAGTACAATGAAACAATGAAAGGGCAGAACAGCGCTAGAGGGCAGTGCGAACTGCAAATAGAAAATGAAAAGTTCCTAGGAAAGGGGAACTACAAGCTCCGTCAGCTCGAGACGAGCTTCTAGTTACCTGTGTTCCTTACAGGCAGAGACACAGACCCATTCATTGGCGTTTGGTAAAGCAAGAAGACCTAATCCAACTCTAATGTCGAGCCTTCCTAAACCGGAAATATGCTCGCGAAGAGAAAGGGTTCCGTACTTGATGCGCTCAGGCACAAAAGGGACAACGATTTAGCCCTGGCCCAACTCTACTGTCAGGTTTTCCTACACCGGAAATACACTTGAAGAGAGAAAGGGTTCAGTACCTGATGGGCTCAGGCGCTATTGGGGCAAGGACGCTCAGCTCGAGAACGCCTTGCTCTCAAACGCGTGGTGTGAGACTCGAACTTGGACAAGGGGTACACGATGTCGGTGAATGACACCTCGGCTAAGAGGGCGAAAGAGCCAGGGTCCAACTCCTCTGTTGAGTTCTTCCCCTTAAGGAACCAGGCTCATGGATGAGAAACGGTTCAGTACCCAATGGGCACAGGCACAGCACATCCAATTACACGAGGCAAGTTCATAGACAGTGGAACACCTCGTTCGAGTCAGACGAGAGCAAAAAATCGTCTGGGCGAAGAGTCTCCACTATGCGTGCCTGGAGACAGATATAGAGGCTGTCACAGGCTAAGGGTAGCCCACCCGAATTGTCAAGGCATGCCGAAATCGGATGTGCTAGGCCTACAAGGCGCATAACGGTGGCACAACGTAATCACGCTCCCGGCGGAAATCGCACGGATATCCGTGATGGTTACAATGGAGCGAACGAAAAACAAACAAACAAATGGAGGAGACTGTCTTTTCCTTATTTGCATGTTAAATTTATTTTATGTATTGGTCTCTATTTCTCACCCACTCACTCTTTCATTCACTCAACTTCTCTGCAGATATATTAACCATTTTAAAAATAAATAAATATAAAGGACTCACTGAGATGCATCTTTCAAAAACTTCATTTCATCTGGAAACTTCAGCAGTTTTGGATTTTTCATTTCTGCTTCCTGTAAATATTTTACAGTAGATTAGTTTATTTATAGAGGTCTCTATACAAATCTGAACATGAAGTTATATAAACATAGCTCTCCAAGAAATTGATAATTTAAATATAGTCTCAAAATAATGCAGTAGTAGTAGGCATTAAAAGACATGACACCTTATTGAGGACATTACTTGAGGGTAAAGTCAAAGGGAAGCAAGCAAGAGGTAGGCAAAGATACAAGTGGGAGAGTAACATCACACAATGGACAGGTTACAGTCTAGCAGAGTGCACCACCAAGACAAGAGACAGGGGATGTTGGAGATCTGCTGCAGCCAACCTTTATTGCAGAGATGGCACTTGATGATGATAATGAGTGGGCATCTTTCCAGATGATAGTATTATTGTTGTGCTATAAGAAATATAATCTACAATCCATGGCCATGATGGATGTGACTCACAAGACCAATCTGAGTCTCAAAGAGTCTTTCACAGTATATACAAGGAATCACAGGCCCAATTATACCATCATATGTTGTTGTGTGTCTTTTTAGACGTCCAGACCTTGAACTGCCAAATGCACGGATATAAATATGGGTCTCAAAAAATATCTTGATATAAAGATAGAAATACCCCATGTGTTGTCAGTCCTTCTTCTTCTTCAGCGCACATTCTCAAACTCCTGCTGAATTCTCTTGTAGCAGGACATGTCCTACTAGATTTGCAGCAGAATGTAGTCCAGAGAATGGAAATGCGTTGTGTCGCCGTTTAATTTGCGCAAAACACATCCATCTTCTGCAGATTGTCAGAGTCCAAAAGGGAAGCAGAGAACAGTGACACTGTTACTTGCTAAATATGCCATAAGAGGCAACTGAGGGGTTTTGAGGAGTTGGCTATCCCATCCCATATCTGAAGCCAAAACATGATGAAGTCAGATGTAGCAGGCAAAAGGAGTAGATTTTGCAGCTGAGCTGTAAACCATGACACAACTCATTCTCCTGACTACATTCTGCATTTCTGTAGATCTGGATATTCTTAGAAGCATATATTTATATCTAGATGTTATTTGAAGCATATTTATATTTAGATATTATGTTAGACATATTTATATCTTCTACTTCTGCATTCATTCTCAAACTTCATCCAGATTACTCTCGCAGCAGATAATGTGATATGGTAAAAATTGTTGTGCCACCATTTTATTTGCATCAATGGTCAGACATATCCTATTTCAGAGGTGGTAACTAATACATTCAGATTTTTTACCACATCCATTGAACGGTGGATATCTATAACCATATCTTGATTAGGAATATGTGTCACAGCACTGGGCATTGCCATAAATGCTCTGCTTGCCATTATTTCAGCCATCTAAAAGTATATAAGCTCAGTGTCCCAGTCAATTGCTGATTATGCATTCTTCTTATCTTTCTGGAGAGGGAGCATTTTCTCCCATCGTCTCTAGTCCCTTCCATTTCTACCATTCTCTGAATATGTACATTGTCTCGTTTGAGCTCCTCCTCGTCTTCTCGTAGGGTATTCATGAATGCTCTAATCAATTCAATCCTGTCTCTTCTCATCTTGGTGTCATTAACCAAGGCTTTACCAGCCAACACATCTGCTCTTTCATTTCCCCTGATCCCAGCATGACCTGGACAGTAGATCCATGTAATACTCTGCACATTGTTGAAAAGAGTGATCCATTCAGTTATGATCATACACTTTTCTATCTTGTGCAGCATACTTTGAGAGTCTGATAGAATCACTGAGTCTGCTGGTGGTTGCATCGCCAACCAAGCTGCTGTCAATGTCTCTATTTCCATTCTCATACTCGATGTTGTAGTGGGGTACAAAGCTGAGCTCAGTTAATTTCTTGCCATTTTGGTAGGCCACAAAACCTCAACCACACCTAATTGTTTCTTGTGTTACTGAGGGATGACTGTAATAGCTCATAATAAATAATTACCAGCATTATGCTTTACTGCAATTCATATTTTCTCTTGGATTTCTTCTTCTTCAGCGCACATTCTCAAACTCCTGCTGGATCTCTCTTGTGGCAGAACAAATGGTCTACTAGATTTCCAGCAGAATGTAGTCCAGAGAATGGAAATGCGTTGTGTCACCGTTTTATTTGTGCCAATGGTCTGATGCATCCATCTTTGGAGGTGCTTCAATTTAATTAACAACACCCAATCTTACATGTGTATGGGAGAGTACAGGAATACAATGAACTCACGTGGGCTACAAAATGCATGAGGTTCATTCCAGGTTTATTTGCACGTATTTCTGTTAATTTTAGCAGTGATGACAGTTTGAAGCCAGCAGCATTTCCAGCATGGTTGCCCTTGAGAAGGAGAAAGTAATCAGAAATTATGATACTAGGCCACTGACTTCCAAAGAAAGTTACAATAAAAATAGATACATTCATAATACTATGGCTTTCATTTTCATATGTCAATTCTGTTTGAGTGTTGCCAAGGCCTGAAACAGAAATAAATAACAACATTATTACCTGCCATGAATGTCATAAGAAGTGATTAAGGAGGTTTTTGGGGGTGGAGTTGCCTGTTCCATCCTATAGTGGGCCAAGGGGATCCAGAGGCCATTTTAAAGTCTGATGTGCCAGGTCAAAAGGAAACATTTTGTACAAATTTTTCTCTGGACTACATCCTGAAATTCTGCACAAATTTGAGAATGAATGCAGAAACTTATGGACGTTAGCAGGATTTAGTCTGAGGAATGGAATGTGTTATCATGGTTTACAACTTGGCTTCTTATATAAATTTAATATATAAATTTCTGCTTGACACATCCAATTTCAGTATGATCTCTAGGTCACTTTGACAGTATAGTATGGGATACTTACCTCCACCGCCAAAACCTCCTTAGTTACCTCTTATGATATGCATGGTTGATAAGAATGTTGCAATTCTTTGCTTCCAATTAAGGCATCGGCAACACTTGTGCAGCCACAGTGCTGTTATATTTTTCTCATCTTATTGGCTCTGGCATCACAGTGTTGAAATAAAGACTATGATTTTATAGAATATAAATGCAGATATAACCCTATCTCTGCCTAGATATATCAGACTAAACAATGACATGGCTAGTAATAATGAAAGTGGAGATTTTTTTTTCATTCTTTATCAAACTCCAAGTGGATCTCTCCAATAGCAGAACAATGGTCCTACTTGATTTCCAACAGGATGTAGTCCAGAGAATGGAAATGTATTGTATCACCATTTTATTTGCGCCAATGCTCCGACATATCCAATTTCAGCTTTGACAACTAATATGACGCATCTGACTAATGTGTTCAGTTTTGTTTCACTTCCACTGAATGGTGGGCATCTGTAACCATATCAATTGTTTAGCATCCAGCCATATGAAATAACTGGTTCTTATACTTACATGCTGGTCACGAAGCTGAAAGCTAACCACAGTCACGCACATTTGACCGTTACACTTTACTACTGTCATACGTCGCTATCAACATAATCATACATGCCCACTAAGTTGATTGTTGTTAACATCCATATGTTTCTGAGTTCTACTCTTAGCAGCACAATGCCATTCCTAAAAAAGTTCAGGTCTTCTGAAGTAGACTTAGTGATGTTAACAGTAAGTTAGTGATTGTTCAGGGTATCTGAAAATTTTTTCCTGGCAATTGAAAGGGAAGGGCAGTCAATAAAGAGACGCTTCACTGTTTCACAGCAAGGTGGTAATTATGATAATAACAACAGTGATGATTGCATAAATGATACTTACAGAATTGAGGTAGTTCCCAAAAATTAGAATCAAATGAATTAGTTCTTTTAGAGACTGGTTTTCTTGAATATCTGGATGGACAAAACAATAATATGACATTTTAGATGGTCTTGTAATTTTTCATGGATTTTTCATGTAATTTTCTTATAAGAATTTTTCTTGTAATCTATAAGATGGGACAGGAAACTGCATCCCTAATTTCTTGAAATTGGGTAGAACCAGAGTCATTTGTCTCACAGATCTAGACATGTTTCAAGTGAATGATAGAAAAAGAAAGAATACTGTATGTAGTCTCGAAAGTTTAAAAAAACTGCTAAAATTGGGAATTGAACAAAATTGTGTATTGATCACTAAAGAGACTTAAATTGCATGAGTATTGATTTCAATGTACTAGACATCCCATATGTACTTCATTCCTTTCAACAAAGCAGCAAACTGCTTTCTGAGAGTACCACTCATAGCACATTACTCTGTAGTTTCAAGTGATTATTCCCACTAACTACTGTGCTGCCCCAAGCACTGTCTACTCACATATATACAACCCAACATCTCCATAAATGACAGCATAAAACTTTCTTTCACAAGATTTCATTCACACAATTTTAAAGCAGCTTCATTTTACTGATGTTGATCTATGTATCCAAGTAAATATAAAATTTATCTATCCAATTTTTTCAATATTTTAATAAATTTATTTACTTGTATTTTGTGGACAAAACTGTTCTGGCTAGACCATCATGATCTGAGAGACCAACTGTTTGTGCTGGTGGTTGCATTACTAGTCAAGCGACAGCTGCTGTCCATAACTCTATCTTCATTTGAAGTGTCTTTTTCTTGTTTCATTGTGAAGACATGTTATCTAGTTGTGTTGCGTGTTACCATGGTTTCTGGTGTGCCTCTCTGCTTGGTATCTATGACTTTAGCACCTATACTTGCTTGGGCTGGACTGTAGTCCTCCTAGATAAAGCGAATGGCCCAACCAATCTCTAATTTCCAGCCTCTGTTGACTGGACTAAACCCCATCTCCACTTCAAGGAGTTGTCCTTGATGTGACGAAATCTTTGATTTTTCACCTATCTCTAACAGTTTATTAGAGGATTGCAGTTTGTGAGGATTGAAACAAATGCCATTTAAGTCACAGGACATGAGCCCATGTACTGCTGGATCAGCAACCAACAAACCAACACAAACACACGAGACGTCAAATTGTTCACATTTGTGCTTTTTATTTTTATTGTATAACAATATTTATACTTTCCTTGAACCTCCTGTGCAGCATTTGTGAGTCACCATTATTGATAACCTCATGTGTAAAGTATCATGTGGATCTGCTATCCGCGTAACCTCAATATGTCTCAGAGATATATTTTACTATATTGTACAGGAGAAAGCTTAAGACTTTCAGTTTGACAGAATTAGCAAAGCTGGTAACATAACTGTTCCTGAGGAATGTCCTATAATCTGCAGCATGTGTAATTCGATTAGAAATTTTCCCTGGGTTGTATTTAATTACAGACAGACTTGATTCATAGAGAACTACTGTCTTTGAAGTAGGCATGCAGTACTAGTGTCATAATCAGCTGGATCTGGGAAGGACACCCATTATTCTCATAGAGACTGGAGAGATAATTGACATTGTTCAAGATCAGATCTAAGGATTTTTGTCATTTGAGTGTTTTGATCAGTGACCACCTGTGTTTGGGCCAAAAGAATAGAAGCCAAGTAAATGATAGTTTCTGAGATCTAAGAAACTCTCAGCCATTGGAATAGTTTGATCTGTAGATTTCACCACCAGATATCCAGGAATCCAGTAGATGGGGGACTTTAAAGACAGTGTGGGGGACATAGTAAATCTGTGTCAAAGCTGGTTTGGTACATAACAGACCATTACTAGTGAAACTATTCTCCATTTGTAATTTCCCCAGCTGTGCCAGTTCCTAGAGAAGATTATCAATCATAGAAGCTGGTCAAAAGACTAGATTTTATTGTGTGTCAAAGGGTGATTAGCATCAATGATTAGATGGTAAAGGTTCATTGATGTTTTTGATATTTGGGAACTTTCAACCTGAAGAGACGGCTTGTCAGAGCTAAATCCTGGGACATCCAGATCATGCAGGAGTCAGAGGACATGAAAGAGCTACTGCACAATTCTTTCATTTACCTTGAATGTGCTTATATCTGAATTTATTTTCTTTTAAAAACTTGGCTGTGTTTTGTAACTACGGAGCACTCAATATAAATACTCGTGTAAACAATGAAGCCAGTTCTTAAACATAAGTAGGAAAACAATAGCCTATTAACAGAATTATAAAATTTTATGAACAGGAAGTGAGTGCTTAAAATTTCTTAGATTTTTTCCTCTACCTCTAGCAGCTTGTATAACAGCTTCAATTGATGGACGAATCCATTCCATATTTGTATTGAACTCTTCCATCATCAGAAGACCTTCTACTCGCATACGATAACTGTGAACACAAATCATTGATTGATAAGATGTGGCTACATATATAAAGTGTTTATAATGAACAAGGGTTCATAACTTGTGATGAAAATGAGGTGGGTGTACAGGTCAAAAATGATAGTATGAGGAATTGAGAAGAAAAATGTGTGTGTGTGTGCGTGCGTGCATGCGTGCGCTAATTAATTTTGTAATGAATGAAACAGACATACAGTACAACAAAAAAGCCCCTCTGTATATTAACTGCAGAGGTGGAGGAAGCTATACAACACCATAAATATAATAAATCTCCTGAACCAGATAATATTACAACGGAAGAATTAGAAGTGCTGGGGGACTACTGTATGCATAAAAATAATCATCAAAATGCTAAATTACTTCTGTAACAGTGGCGATATTCGATCTGATTTATTGTACTCAATATTCATAGCCTTACAGAAGAAATCTGAAACAATAGAATGTGAAGACCATCGAATAATCTACCTTATGAGCCAGACGACCAAGATCCTACTTCATATAATCATGAGACAAATAGGAGGAAAATTAAAACCAGAAATTGCAAAAGAGCAATGTGGATTTGTGGAAGGAAAAGCACAAGAAATACTCTATATATAATATGAACATTGATGGAGAGGGTAATAGAAGTACAAAATGACATGTACTTGTGCTTCATAGATTACAGTAAAGCATTTGACAAGGTGAAGCATTCAGAAATGATACATTTTTTAAAGAAAAACTCAATATTGATAGGAAAGATATAAAGATAGTAAAAAATATGTATTGGAAACAAACATCTGCAATGAGGGTTGACAGTAATGTAGGAAAATTCCAAAAGATAGAGATGGGCATCAGACAAGGATGTGTAATGTCACCAGATCATTTCTCCATGTATACAGAGGATATTATGCGAAACATAGAAAACATGCCAGGAATAGCAGTTGGAGGTTACAATCTGAATGAATAGACTAAGATATCATGATGATACAGTTCTGATTAAAGGGAGTGAACAAGAACTTCAAGACCTGTTAGACACGGTAGTATAAGAAAGTGAAAACAGAGGCATCAGTCAAAACAAGAAGAAAATAGAAGTAACGGTTGTTTCAAAGATATACACACCACAAAATGCAGTAATATCATCAATAATGCAAAATAAATCAAGCGGATAAAGTCAAGTATCTTGGCACCATTTAAACATCACATGGCTGGTGCTCCAATGAGATCATGAACAGGATAGCATATGTCAAATCAATATTTCAGAAAATTTTTAAAAATTCTATGCAATGGAGTAATATCAATGCATATGTCGTGAGTTCAAGTGCTAGGATATTATATTGATTGAACCGATCCGTCTTTATAGAATCGAATCATTGACAGTAAACAAAAATGCCCAAGATAAGCTGGAGGCAACTGAGATATGGTTTTTAAGAAGAATGATGAAAATTCCATGAACAGCCAAGAAAACTAATGTAGAAGTTCTCAGAGATGTTGGAGTAAAATTATTAATTATGGAAAAAAATTAGAAGTAGACAATCAAGATTTTTAGGGCACGTGATGATGAAAGTAAAACCTGAACATTTAGTAACCACCGAAAAGATCAAGGGGAGAAGAGGAAGAGGAAGACAATGAGAGAAATTTCTTCACTGTTGCACAAAAATAAGTCACCAACTGAACTTATTAACAACACAAGCGGCAGAGAGTTGTGGATAAGCATAATAATGTCTACACTAATCGGCATGGCACTTGATTGATTGACTGAATTAATTTTGTGGCTTTCTTTGATAATTTAAAAAATGTAATAAACGATCATATGTTGAGAATCGCTGAATATGTTTATAAAATGTGTGAGCAATATAATGTTTTAATATTTATGATATCAGCAGACTAAATTACTAACACCATAATTTGCTGAACACAACATAAAGTTTATTCAGCTGATATAAGATATTAACCACATAGACCCCTATACAAGGCATTTAATGTTCTTAAACAAAACATAAAAAATATAGTTCATATTCTGAAAACAAACCATAGAAGCCTACAATTTACTGTTTAAATATACTTGATTGTTAATATTTTGAAACAAAACATACAATTTACAGTTTAAATATAGTTAATCTTAAACAAAATAATACATTTTACTGTTTAGTTACTTACTTTGGAAGTTTCATAATACAGATGAAGAACTTTTCAGCATTTCCAAGTTGTTCCTTGTCCCCACTGAATGCATTGATGGCATCAATCTAAAGTCAAATGTACACAAGAAGAGATACAGCATATAAGATGTATAGACATAGAGATTTAATAGTGAACTGGATTGTTGGTCAAGTAAATGCATGAGTGCTTAGTTAGTTGATGTTAACAAAAAAGTATGCATGCCTATGGTTCCAGGCACTGCTTACCCTCCATACATGTTATAGGAGGTGACTAAGGATGTTGTGGGGCAGAGTTGGCTGTCATATCCCATATAGGGTCAATGTGACACAGAAGCCATGCTCAGGTGGAAAAGTACAGATCTTTTTACATAGCTTTCTTTCTTGTGCACTGTCAATCATTGCCAATGTTGATGTTCCCCTATTGCACAAAACTGAACTATCCACCATCTTCTCTCTCTGTTAAACTCTACCCCTCTAGCATTTCAACTTGCACATTGTTAGAATGTGCTGCACATATCCTCCTCTCATGATGTGTCCTAAGAAAGTGGATTGTCTCTTCTGATGTGATTGAGCAATTCTCATTTTGAATTAATTTCTTATGAGATATACTCATTATACATGTCATATGCCCAAATTGTTATCAATATTCTTCTATAAAACCATATCTCTAAAGCTTGCACACAACTCCTTACCATTTTGCTTTGTGGAAGATGAAGCCATTTTGCTAATTTCATAAAAGCTGAACATAACCTTGTTCAAATTTTAATTTAAAATAAATATATCACACACATCTAATCACACAGTACCATGAGGGTTTCATTTTGTTAGCCAGATTTCTAAAGCTTAAACAGCTAAGTAACAGTAATTCATTTACGATCGAAATGTAGCAAATTTAGATGGCATAGGGTAGCCGGGTAACATTGTTTGTGTATTCTGACAACTAGACTTAACTACAAGAGACCAAAATGCCATCACTGTATAGCTTATCCATCCATCTAACATTAGTGAAAGTATTGAAAACATACAGCCACGTTAGAAAGTACAATGAGATTTTTTGAACATATGTAAAAAAAAAATCACTTTGCCCCATTTTTGGAGTGGGGTTGGGGTGGCGCAAGGTGTCGCAGACAAAAAAGTGATACAAGCCATTATGACATTGAGGGAGATTGCCACTGTGACAGGTCAAGCACACCAGCAGTGTGTAAATGTGTGCTAAAAATCGATAGAATAAATAAATTGATCTAGTTTCGTAACTTTAATCTGAAAAAAAATGTTTGAATAAAATATAGTTCACAAGTTCCGTTTTAGAACTAATAATGTCTTTGTAAGGTTGGATGATCATTATAACCATATATATCATCTCTCTCAGCTTAAGATTAGAATCTGCAAACTTCCTCACGACATTGACATTTTTTTTCATACATTTTAAATGTGACACTATGCCACAATAACATTCAACACCTAAAAATAAAATTTTTAGCAACTATCATAAATTCCGATAAACAAAGTATCCTGAGGAGATAATGTGCTTAATTACTTAACAACACAACATATATTTCAGTTGAAACATTAAAAAGACATCATGATAGTAATGATAACAGCAGGTACAGTGCTAGAAGTTTGCTGTGTTAAAGATTGAAATGTTGGCGTCTGACCTTGTCACATACAGTATCAGAAAAACCAATAGACTCAGAAAAAAAACTATTGCAACTTTTTACAACGTGCATCCCTCCTCCTTGTCTACTAAAACAAATAAACGTCAATATGTCTGCAATGGATACTATCTGCAATGATATATCGTTTTTACGGCTGAAAGAGTTAAGAATACAAAAACAAATGAAAGAAATCAATTCAGAAATAGACCCATCCAATTACTGTGTTTATATTAATATAATATATTGTCATTCAATTTCTCTAGCTTGTAGAATAGACAATGTCTTCTTTTCCATTGTTTACAGTATGTTTAAAATATTCATTGTAGTAACATTCATAGAAGCCATTGTTTTGTGAATGAAAAATTGGCATCATATTGACAGATGTTGTCAAAAAGGATTTTCTAAAAAGTATGATTTTGTAATATGAAATCACAAATTTGTGTGACTGTTTTTAAACAGGAAAAGTATCAAAATGAATACCAACCTCTTCTTGAGAAGGTAACAATTTCAACAAATTTCTCAATCGTTCAGTTCCAAATTTCTTACAATGCCCATCTCGTAGAAGCTGCACAATCTCCTGGTGTGGTAGCCGAAATGATTTCAGGAAGATATTAACATTAAGGCTCCTCTTGCCATCCAGGATATTAATCTAAACAGAAGATATTGCAAGTTAGTTCTATCAAAAAAGATAATTACAATTTAAAAAAGACAGACAGACAGTCTGTCCTTAAAAAAAAATTATAACGATTTAAACAAAATATATCAATTAAAAGTTTACTATAAAACTATACCATAAAGTTTGGTGTATGTGGTGTAGCTTGAGTGATCTCTGGCATAGTGGTTCAGCTATTTGCTTTGTGCTTAAGATATTTCGAGTTTGAATCCTGATCACAACGTCTTGATCCCTGAAAAGTGGATTTTTTTATGGGAGATCCATGAGGATTATTTCTTAAAGCTTGTTGTTGTTGTTGATATCCAAATGCGGATGAGTAATGCTACTCTTGTCAGCACAATGACATTCTTAAAAACATGCAGGTCTTCTGAAGTTGACTTAGTGATGCATACATTAGGTTAGTGACTGTTAAGGGTGTCTGAAGAAGATTTTTCCTGGCAGTTGAAAGGTAAAGTCAGTCATTAAGGAGGTGTTCTACTGTTTCAATGCGATGAGAGCAGTGTCTACAAGTGGGTAGATGCTGGGGTTGGATACGGTTTAAATGGTTATTGGTCTTTGCATGTCCTGTTCAAAACTGAAAGATAAAGGATTGGTTTCTTTTTGCAGTTAGTTTATGTTGTTATTGACCTTTGACCGTGTCATTGTACTAAATACATTTCGCCTAGTTAGCCCATTTGTCCATCTGTTCAGCCAGATTTCCCTGGTGTTGCTTCTGAGAGTCTTTTTTACTGTTCCCATACGTATAAGGTTTTTACTTTTGTTGTTTTGAGGTACCTCTTTTTGCAAGTCTGTCCACTACTTCATTTTCTGCTATATCGCTATTTCTAGGGATACATTGCATAATCACACTGATTGGATATAGGATAAGACTGTATGCTGCTCTTGCCATGTAAAAAATATCTTGATTTTCATATGGGATATGTTTAAGTGCTTTCAAAATTGATATAGAGTCTGTAAAAATGACTATGTCTGACCCTTGAAGCCTTGAATGAAGATCCCTTCTTCATTATGCACTTGAAGACAGAACAAATGAACTTAATGCATTGTATATTTCAAGCATATTAGAAAAGCATGAAAGTTGACTTATTTCTACCATTCCACTACTGAATAGTTCTTTTTCATTGTCATGATTTCATAAAAAGGTGGTTTAGAACTTAATTTAAATTGGTAGTGTATCCTATTCAGGATGTAGCCATCAACCCAGCATCTTTTGGCTGTAGTGATTCTAGACAATATAAATATGTTTAGTAGTTTGCCATTGTTTTCTGAATGGTGTGGATGCACAATTGCCTGTGGCAGGATTTGAACCCAGTACCTTGAACATCACAGACGCGCTCTATACCACGCCGCCACAGAGTCAGACAGAACTACATTTACTAAGCGTTAATGTGAATAATAATAATAATAAAATAATAATAATAATACTAAGTGCATTATGTACACAGTATAAATGATAATATGAGTACAACATAGAAGTATATGTTATATATTTAAAGAATAAACTAGATGCATATGTGAGAGAAATGAGGGTGCATCAAATGAAAACGTTTAAAGTGTGATATAAATTGGGATAACTATGACATTGTATTCTTCTTTTTCTGTGCTCATTCTCAAACTCCCTGAAGATTAACAGGATGTAGTCAAGAGAATAGAATGTATTGTGTCATGGTTTACAGCTTAGGTGTGATATCTGCATCCTTGGTATGAACATCTGACTTCAGCATGGCTTCTGGGTCACATTGACCCACTATGAGATGGGACAACCAACTCCAACCCAAATACAAAACTTGTTCAGGTCGCGGCAACACATGGGTGATCATTGTCATATAATGACAAGTGTCATTGTTGTTGTTAAGGATATCAGTATTATCCTGCAGTGCGCGACCTTGTTGTTGGCAGACCAATGATATGCACCGATGATAAACAGCATTCTGTAATTTGTTACTTTAAAAAAAAATTGTGATGGGTTGAAACTTGTATGAATTAATTGGCTATTATATTTGTGATGGGGTTGAAGCTTGTATGAATTAATTGGCTATTATATTTGTGATGGGGTTGAAGCTTGTATGAATTAATTGGCTATTATACTGTGGTTTAAATATGGTGGTGGATTCCTATCAATTCAGCAAGAGCAGAAGTGAATTAGGAGGTTTCAGAACGGTGGGAGTTCTGTGAAATACAAATTCCATTTATAACAACTTGGCCTCGATCGACCAACGGGACCGTAGGTACATCATCAGTAGAGGGGGATGGTAGGCCTAAAAAAAAAGAAATCATTCGTAACATTTTCATTACAATTCTCTCTCTTTTCATTTTGTCTTTGATGATTGTTTTTGCATAAAATCGTGGTGTTGGGGGAGGGGGGCTACCAACGTTTTGGTTGAGGTCCTAGTACTAAAAGTCATGTTCTAATTTCCTACGGTCAAGAGGGGAGGGAAAGTTGAACCTCCTCCTCATCTACGAGCTTACAGAGGAAATATGTATGCAATAACAGATATTCCCTCACATACGATATTAATCTAACTACAAACACGTAACTCGTCGATGTACCACATTGGATGCATCAACGATGTTCTCAGCGCATCACGCATAGTCCTCCAGCGATTTCTATCTTCAACGATGCGGACGAGTGTGGAAAAATATTGTCTCGTCCTTGATGTTGACAGTCCGTGCTTTTATTTTCTCTCTGCCTCTTCCACCTTCGACGGTTCCCTGCAGTATATTTTTGACAAGGAATCATGTCGGCATACATAACAAGGAATCATGTCGGCATATATGCCTATGTCCAAACAATGCGGGTTTTAAAAAAAATAATACTATAAACAGTAAATAATAAACATGATTGGGGATTTTGAAGTGGCGTTAAATAGGGAAATTAACGTATCTGCACGTTGACATGCTCTGTTGGGGTGTTCTACTGTATATTTAAATTGTAGCATAAGCCCATATTCAAGAAGTAGCCATCAATCCAGCAATTTTTTGCTGTATTGAACTTCTAAGCAATATAATTACATTGAGTAGTTTGCCACTGCTTTCTGGACAGTCTGGATGCATAATTGCCTCCGACGTGTTTGAACCGGGTAACTCGTTGCCACAGAGCTTGACCACTATATTTTAGTAACTAATATGGAGCTCTATCGCGTATCTCTAGATAGAAAATGCGGTACAGGATGAGCGACATAATTTACAAGGGTCAGCTGTAAACATTTCTGAGAGCTCATTTACAGCACTGGGAATTTAAAAAAAAATTTCATTCTTGTTTAGAACCAACTGTTAACGTGACGTAGAAAATACTCGTAACATGAGATTGTAAGTAGAGTTTGGTGGATGTAGAAGCTTGACGATTTTTAATATGATTAGTTTTGAAACGGTGCTGCTGTGTAGTTCGTAATAAATTTGTTAAAAGCAGTGATGTGTTTTAGACAAACATACAAATAAATCGAATTTAGTAGACATTAGATAAAGCAGGACAAATACAATGTATAATTAACTCTTGTCCGTTATCTTGATTCTTGATTAGAAAACTGGCCTCATAGCACGTGGGGCATTCCCATAAGTGCTCCGCCCTCTGTTCCAGCAGCCATTCGACTCGATGGCGTTTCTAGTCCAATGCAGCCGAAACAGACGTCGACATCAGGGCACAACTCTGGCCCTTGCGAAAGATTTCTTTGTTGTTTCGCCCACCCACATCGTGCCCGTAACTAGTTCGTTATATATATATATATATATATATATATATATATATATGGAACAGAATTGTTTTAAGAGACAACAGATAAAATGTTTTGCACATCAGCAGACGACCATCAGACAGCATACCACAGCAAGCTATGCTACACAGATACATTGAGGGTAGACCTAGAGACCAACCATGAAAACGATGGACCACCGAAATAAAAGAGGCGACAAACTCCACAATATACTCAGCACACACAAGGGCCATCTCCAGAAAACTCTTCTACCCCTCACGCTGAAAGGCAACAAAACGTTTAGCGAATAGTTACTATATATATTCCCAATCCACCATCTAATACTGCTTCTTTCTCCGATCCATCTGTATATGTATGTGTCCATATATCTTTTAGTTATGATTTATGTATGTGATTCTTAGTTGTTGTTTTTAAGTACTTGTATAGTAGTCTCTGTTTTCGAAATAATACTTGACATATTGTCCATAATTCTTGGGAAGTACACAGAGAATAATTCGCTTAACTATCACATCACCCGGAAGGTAGATTTGCATCTAGCAATGTTCCAAGTTACTGCAGCCAAGATGTGGCTCGATGTGCTCATTCTGCGTGACCTAATCATTGTCTACTAGTTCTGCGGATCTTCTCTATCGTACCAGGCATATGTTCAAGGCAATATGCTTATCACGTCCTGAATCACTGTGCTTTTAATATGGCCATCAACTGCACATAATATAAGTCCGTAGTTAAGGGGGTTCAAATCAACAACACCCCCCCCCCCTTTCCAGGAAAGCCCAATGTTACATTTAGTATTAAGGAGCAAATTAAAAAGCGAATTACGCCCCAATACGTGATAATGTTTTTTATTAAAAGTCACCAACCGCCGAAGATGTGTTGGGCCATTGGCGCAAATAAAACGGCAACACAACGCATTTCCATTCTCTGGATTACATTCAACTGGAAATCTTGTAGGACCATTGTCCTGTTGCAAGAGAAATCCAGCAGGAGTTTGAGAATGAACGCTGAAGAAGAAGAAAAATCACCAAAAATTTAACGAAAATGAGAAAACTACCCACTAAAAGCAGAAAATTATTTTATTTTAGGTCAACTCCCTCCTCCTGTCAAAGAATCCAGTTTCCCTCCCTACAATCACAAGCAGTCTTATGATGGAGATAAAGGATGTAACGGAGGTACTGTCATTGCTGATGTCAAAGGACTGTTCTAATGCATGCATACTTAGTGACTAAATGAATGTCTTCTGCAAAGTTGAAGTGGGAGTAGTCCACCGTCAATGCGTGGAGTTATTGACATACTCTATGGCCAGAAAGATTACCATTATATTTCTGCCAGAACATGCGGGTGTTGAGGGTAATGATTGAGCCGATATATTGGCAAGAATGGCCATAACGTCAATAGGTACCTCAATGGATCGATGTAATATCGTTAATGTGTTACGGACCTCGTCCGTTAAGAAGATCTTTAAAAGTGTGAATCATGGTCGCTCTCAAAACTCCGCGAGATTGATGTAAAGAACAGTCCGTAAAAAGAAACATAATAGATATGCAAAAGGTGATAAATCAGCATCAAACTGGAACTGTCAGCTGCTACACTCTGCATGGAGTTTTTGAGACGGGGATCGAAGCACATATGATCTTGTTCTGTGTGTTCTGATGACAACCTGCAGTCACAACTCATAAACCACCCCACACCCTCGCTTGCCGAAGACATACCTACGGCCCTGTCAGTCTTTCCTTACCCAGAGCAGTTAATCTTTAGCTCCCTTCCAGCCACAAAAAGAGTATGCATATATTAATAAATAGACCAGAAACAGGCCTAGATCATGAACCAACCAAATACAGTAGATTATCTAGCCTAAAATCTATTATACTTGTATATTCGCTTATCAATGTATAACGGTATTTTATCAACAATGTAACAAAGAACTTTGGAAAAAAGACCCCATTAGAACTTAGTGTATCATATTCCAGAATATGTCAAGTTGTTGTACAGTTTATGCTAGTGGCAAAGATATCGGTTATCCGGTCTTTATTTCAATTCCCAGGAATTACAATTCCTTCTCCAGAGTAGTCATCACAGATCCCAAAACTACGTCAATTATCTTGGCTGCAACTAACTATTGGTCAATGCGTATACTATATATACTTTGCCCCAACCAATAAAAAGCACGGAAAAAGTCGTATCAGCCAAAATAAGTAATGATGTTTGGATTCCGGGCGAAGGACAATTTTAGTGAAGGATTTAGACCACTAGACATAATTCTACGTCTCAGAACAGGACACAACCGACTCCGCAAGTCACATGTATACAAAGTTCAAGATTGGCAACACAGCCATGTGTACATGTGGACAGGCAGCACAGAGTGCCAAACATATACTTCAAGAGTGTTCTGAGCATGAAACGCTGAGGCAGACATATTGGCCAGAGGAAACAACACTGGAATCAAAACTCTAAGGGACACTGTATGAACTACAAAAGACAGTGAGTTTTATTAAGGAAACAGAATTACTGATATAGACATGTTTCAAGTGAACGAAAGAAGAAGAAGAAGACCACTAGACAAAACTAATCGAATTTATCCTCAATTAGAAGAGGAGAAGAATTGCTTCTTGTTCTTAACTGCAGACATGTCATTAATGAGTTAACTGGTAACTAATAAGAGGGCTGTTTTACACTCTAATTTTCTCGTTTCTTAGAATTTCTTTTTCTTCTGTGTTCGTTCTCAAATATATACCGAGTAACAGGATTTAGTCCAGAGAGCGGAATGTTGTGTCATAATCAACTGCTTTGCTGCGATATCTATGCCTTTCGACCGGACACACCCGACTTCAACATGGCTTCGGGGTCACTTTGACCTTATATGGATTGGGACAGTCAATTTCACTCCACGACTATATTAGTAGCCCCTTGCGGTATGCATAAGAAGCAAATAGTATTGCTATTCTTTGCTGTCCTTCTGGGCCTCGGCATCACACGTATGATACTAAATATCATGTTTTATTTTCCTGGAACATAATGTTGTTGTGTTCGGTGGTCCGTGTTGCAACCGGGGTCTGTACTTTTGGTTCATGGTGCAAATAAATAGAACCACTGTCTTCTTTCCATGACATTGGAGGAGGCTAAGAACAGTTAGGTGATAGGCTGACATCCTGTCACCAGTGAAAAAAAAATCATTGTCACATCATGTCACCAGTGAGAGAAAAAAAACCATTGTCACTTCTCGCCTTCCGCCGAAGACGGATGTATCGGACCATTGTTGCAAATAAAACGGTGACACAACGCATTTCCATTCTCTGGACTACATTCTGCCGGAAATCTAATAGGTCCATGGTGCTGCTACAAGTGTGGTCCAGCGTGAGTTTGAGAATGAACGCTGAAGAAGAAGAAGACTTCTTGCCACAATGTCTTACGTTTTATTTCTATCAAATATGAAATAATTATAGATTGAATTTAATAGCCGAATTTCAAATATTTACCGCCAATTTGATAAAACGCGAGAGGTGCGTAGGCAGAGATAACACAATTTGCAATTCATGTTATTAATTTGAGATTGTGTGGTGTGCAAGACCTGCAGCATAATCGTATTTTGAAAATACTTAGGCCCCATCTACAATATTACTTCAATGTTCTTCGCACCCCTTTCCCATAACATTGGGTACATGCAGCACCGTATCATTTATACCACATAAAGTACCGGACATGTCAGAAAATTGGAACATTCAATGATGCAAAGTATTTGATGGAAAGCATACAAATTATACAAAATCATAAAAAATGGTGGCGATATTCTATCTAATTTATTGAAATCAATATTCATAGCCTTACCAAGGAAACCTTGTGCATCAGAATGTGACCACCGAACAATCAGCCTTATGAGCCAGATGACCAATAACCCACTTCGTATAATCATGAGAGGAATAAGAGGTAATTTAAAACCAGAAATTGCAGAAGAACAATGTGGATTTGTAGAAGGAAAAAGCACAAGAAATGCCCTATACATATAATAGGAACATTAAATGGAGAGGGCAATAGGAGTACAAAATGACCTGTACTAGTGACTCATAGATTATTGTAAAACATTTGACAAGGTGAAGGATTCAGAAATGATAAAAATGTTAGAAAAACTCAATGTTGATAGGAAAGATCTAAAGATAATAAGAAATATGTATTGGAAACAAACAGCTTCAATGAGGGTTGACAGTAATGTAAGAAAATTTCTAAAGATAGAGATGGGCGTCAGACAAGGATGTGTAAAGTCACCAGATTTTTTTTCTCCTTGTATAAAGAGGATATTATGTGAAATTAAAAAAAGCATGCCAGGAATAGCAGTTGGAGGTTACAATCGGAATAATCTAAGATATGCTGACACTGGCTAAGGAAGGTGCTGCCGAAGACCAACCAGATATACCAATCACCTACCATCAGAAAAAACAGATGATAAAGTCAATAAGAAAGCCACAAACACCAACACAAGATGACTATCACATTATGAACAGATCAGAACAAGTTATAATTCTACTCCTCAGAACAGGACACAACCGACTCCGCAGTCACATGTATACAAAGTTCAAGATTGGCAACACGGCCATGTGTACATGTGGACAGGCAGCACAGAGTGCCAAACATATACTTCAAGAGTGTTTTGAGCATGAAACGCTGAGGCAGACATATTGGCCAGAGGAAACAACACTGGAATCAAAGCTCTATGGGACACTGTATGAACTACAAAAGACAGTGAGTTTTATTAAGGAGACAGAATTACAGATATAGACATGTTTCAAGTGAACGAAAGAAGAAGAAGAAGATATGCTGACGATACAGTCCTGATTGAAGGGAGTGAGCAAGAACTTCAAGTCCTGTTGGACATGATAGTACAAGAAAGTGAAAACAAAAGCGTCAGCCTAAACAAGAAGAAAACAGAATATTAAATAAAGTGGATAAAGTCAAGTATCTTGGCACCATTTCAACATCAGATGGCTTGGTGCTCCATTGAGATCAAGAACAGTATAGCACATGCCATATCAGCATTTCAAAATATTAGGTATATATTCTATACAACGTAGTAACATCAATGCGTACGCAAGTTCGAGTGCTAGGATGTTATATTGAGCTAATCCTTCTTTATGGAAGCGAAGCATGGACAGTAAACAAAAGTTATCAAGATCAGCTGGAGGCAACAGA
This sequence comes from Meghimatium bilineatum, assembly GCA_034231615.1. Taxonomy (NCBI): domain Eukaryota; kingdom Metazoa; phylum Mollusca; class Gastropoda; order Stylommatophora; family Philomycidae; genus Meghimatium; species Meghimatium bilineatum. Next base: position 38,377,532 of record CM067319.1, on the reverse strand, counting down.
GATGTGTTTTTTAAGAAGAATGATGAAAATTCCATGGACAGCCCAGAAAACTAATGTAGAAATCCTCAGAGATGCTGGACTACTAAAACGACAAATTAAAGCGAAAAGTAAAAACAGACAATCAAGATTTTTAGAACATGTGATGCAGTGCAGTATTAAAATAAACAAGCTATAACTTAGGGCTCCCGCCTCCAAAAAAAAGTTTTCGTTTCACTATCTATATATTCTTAATCGTTAAAGGGCCCCATATCTTAAATAGCTTAGGGCCCCATATTTTAAATAGCTTAGGGCCCCATATCTTAAATAGCTTAGGGCCCCATATCTTAAATAGCTTAGGGCCCCATATCTTAAATAGCTTAGGGCCATAGCAAGTCTAAATCCGGCCCTGATTTGATGAGAAAAGTAAAACTTCAACATTTAGTAACCACCGTAAAGATCAAGGGTAGAGGAGACAGAGGAAGACAAATAGATACATTTCTGGATGGGTCACCAACTAAGCTTATTAACAACAAGAGATAGAGAGTTGTATAGAAGCATGATCGCCTACGCCACTCGGCACGGCACTTGATTAATTGATACAAATTATTTGTGGAAACTAATACTCCACAAGGTGACAAAGTGAATGTGCTATACGAAGGGTTGCCAAGTAGTTGGAATTGTTTATAGCCAACTTTCGTTTCTTCATGTTTTCCTGTGAAGGAGTGCAAGGAGACTTTCTATGGGCTGTGGAAATAAATGCCACTTTGCCATAGCAGACGTCGCGACATGTACAGGAGGGATTTTGATTTACCTCCGAAAGAAAAAATCCTGTCCCAAATTGTTGGTTGTTTAAAAACGGCATATTGTCAAAATTGTATATAACGTAAAAAGAAGATGAATTTTCAAGAATTCTGCCCTTCTATAAACTTGTATTACTTCTCTCCAATTATCAACATTCACTCATTTCACAATGACAGATATGTGATATTGCGAACTTAATTTTAGTTATTTTAATGCTGATTTAAGGTCTGAGCTTTCTCTAGACATGAAAGCATTGAGGGTAGTTTAACTTTAATGCGCATAATCAAATTATACATCTTACTTTTCAATATGAAGTAACTAAATTGTCAGTTAAATTATTGTCCCAGCTATTATTTAGTCCTTTTGTTTGCTACCACGAAAACTTCTGTTCTTTTTGTTCGCTGTGTCATGACTCATTATAGTAACAAATCTTATACTTAGGCATCATGAGAAAAGTATTATCAAGTACATGTTTGTAACGTGTACTCTACATTCTACGTGTATTACATGAGTAAAACAGTCATACTGTTTCATTGTTGATAGTTATTAATTTTCAGTGTCACCAGTATCGCTGCACGGCCTCTCCATTGTTAATTACAACGGCGTGTAAAGAAAAGTAGGACAAACTGAAGAAGTCTGGCAGGACGAAATGTAAATATACTAAATAAGGTCATTTTACAAATAAAAGGAATGATTCAAGCGTATTCTCTTCAACCGAAACTGCTAAACAAAGCATATTCTGATTAAGAACTTAACTTATATTAAGAACTTAATTTATTATATTAAGAACTTAACGTACATTAAGAACTTAACGTACATTAAGAACTTAACGTACATTAAGAACTTAACTTACATTAAGAACTTAACTTACATTAAGAACTTAACGTACATTAAGAACTTAACTTACATTAAGAACTTAACTTACATTAAGAACTTAACGTACATTAAGAACTTAACTTACATTAAGAACTTAACTTATATTAAGAACAAAATCTGATAAAGAACTTATAAATTCATAGACTATCTATCTATGTGACGTGTCCTTTACAGAACGTTGTCCTCACTGCCACTCTGTAAGCCTCTCGGTTATGTGCAAGCTGCTCCTGTTCTCTTTTCCTGAAAATTTTCCCTACATGCGTAATCTTTCTAAACCATTGTGTCTCTTTATATGCCCTAAATGTTTCAGTTTGCGTTTTAAACAATTTTTGTGTGGAGAAGCCAGTCTTTTTCTATGTTCAGGTCTTTGTGAAATACACGTCTGCGTTGGTTGGCCGTCTGTCCATGACATTCTTAGGACATTTTTATAAATTTTTATTTTTCATTGCGGATGTCATTGCCCAAGTCTCTAACTATATAATGACACTGGAAAAATACAGTTCCTTACTAGTTGTAACTTCGTTTTCTGTTTGTCCCTTGCCATAGATTTTTCATCTGTGATGTTTTTAGAATCGAAAGTGTTTATAAATTATTTAATATTCACAAAAGAACTTCAACGTAAATAAGACAATATGGGCAAGCAGATATGTTTTCCAAAAACTGGCACAAAAAAAAATGTTCGAAATAAAATATATGGACAGTATAGCAGTTAAACATAGAACATGGCTTTAAAAATAACAATACGGCAACGATGCGATACAGCGACAGGTGGAGTTCTTCACCTTCTACAACGTACGTAGGTAGACACCAGGGTTGGAAACACGCCACAACTGCCAAGCTCACTTACCTAACGTCTGCAGCAGCGGTCTTGTCATGGACCAACCTTTATATTTTTTGTGTTCTGCTGAGCACCCAGGAATTTTCCATATTTGATAATGTCCAGGAATGAATATGTCTGTTAACAGTAGTAAATAATCGCCCTTTTGTTGCCGGGACTCGAGAGGGGAGCAAAGAATAGCATCACTGTTTATCTTTCATGCATGTCGTAAGAGGCGACTACGGTGGTTATTGGGAAGAGTTGACTGTTTCATCCCATACAGGGTCAAAGTGACCGAAAGCTATGCTGAAGTCGGATATGTCAGACCGAAAGCTGCAGATATCGCAGCAATGCTGTAAACCATGACAAAACGCATTCCACTCTCCGGACTACATTCTGCTAATCTGCAGGAGTTTGATAACGAACGCAGAAGAAAAATGATAGTAAAATAATACCTGTACTTGAAAATGTAATGGTAATGTAGACCTATAGTTTCTTCTGGGTTTGTTTTCAAACCTCCTCAGATTAGCAGATTAGCAGAATGTAGTCCGGAAAATGTATTGTCTCATAGATTACAGAATGGCTGCAATATTTTCAATATTTGATTTGACACATCCAACTTTAGTATGGCTTATTTAGTATGTGTCATTTTGGCCCTCTATGGGACGGACCAGTCAACTCCAAAACCCAAAACATCCTTAGTCGCCATCTACGACATGAAAAGCAGGTAACAGTGTTGCTATTCTTTGCTTCCCATTCGATACACTGGATTCTTAGTCTGGTAATCCAAGTTTCAATTTCCCAGTTCAAAAAGAAATATTTTTTAAATGACCAACGGCATCTAAATCGAGCCAGCCTAAGGAAATTGTACCAGATCTTCTAGGGAAAGTAAAGGCGACAGAGTTGATGCTGACCACGTCATCTGTTGGTATACAGATGGTTAACGAAAAATATCACTCTCTAACACTGTATTCCCCAATACACATTCGGCTTGAATAAGAGTCAATTGACTAACTTTTTTTATACACAAACGGTGACATTGAAACTGTTTATCTATTAACACTTCTCTAGATCAATTTCATTATTAACGCTCCATATATTCTTTTAATAATCTTATAAATTGAAACAAATATTACATTTATCTGGTTTCTATACCTTCAAGGAAGTGTTACCATTGACAAAATAACCCAAGATTGCACAGCAAAAACAAAAAAACCTAGATAACAACAGACTACATAATCCAGTATAAATAAGACCGGGCAATGAATTAATATACCTCTATACGCTGTGGCCCTTGTTTGTCTTGCGGTGTCAGGGGTGGAAGAGTTCTCTGGAGATGGCCTTCTTGTGTGCTATTTGTAAGCTTGTTCCTTCTTCGATTGAATTGTGGCTTCTTTGATTTCTGTGATCCATCTTTTACATGATCTGTCTCTGGCTTTATAGCCGTTATGTCTATGTGTCATGGCCATTTGTGGTATGCTATCTGTCGGTAGTCTGGAAGCGTGTGAAAACAACTTGATCTGTTGTCTTTTGATGTGTTCCAATAGTAGTATTGTTGTGGTTATATGTCTGATATTATCGTTTCTAATTCTATCTCGTAATGACACTCCGAGTATTCTTCGTAGACATGTCATTTCTGCTGTCACTATTTTTCTGTTGTCTTGTCCTGACATTGTCCAGGTTTGGCACTGGTAGCATAGTGATGGAATAATAATAGTCTTGTATAACGCAACTTTAGTGTTTATGTTTATATTTTTGTTCTTGAAAATACATGTCATCTGTCCTAGGATCTGGTATGTTTTGTTGCATGTATTTTGAATCTCTTTACTGGTTTCCCCTTCACTCGATATAATGCTTCCTAAGTAAGAACACATTTACCTGTTTAAGGTGTTTATCATCAATGGAAATAGTGATATTTCTTTCATTCTTTGCTATTGCCATTATTTCGGTCTTTTCAATATTATTCTTCATGTTGAATTTTTGACATTTTGTGTGGAGTTTGTTCATATGGTCTTGCAATTGTTCTTCTGAAGTCGCTATTAGTACTTGGTCGTCTGCAAAGGGTAGTTCTTTGAATTTGTCTTTTATGTTATCTTCTTCTTTGGTACTTGTTAGTTTACAGATGTGGTCTATATATGTTATAAAAAGTAGAGGTGATAGGACACACCCCTGGCGAACTCCTGGTTGAATTTGGAACTTATTGGACACACCTGCATTTGTTCTTACTGCACATTGGCTATTAGCATAAATGCCCTTGCTATGTTGATTAAATGTTCTGGTACTCCGTATATTGATAGTGTTTTCCATAGTTGTTGTCTGTCTACTCTGTCGAATGTATTTTCTTGGTCTACGAATGCGATGTATAATTCTTTGTTGTTTTCTGTGGCTCTTTCTGTTAGCTGTCAAAGTGTAAAGATAGCATAGCTTTTGTTCTTACGGAAACCCATTTGGGTGATTTGAAGTTGTGGTTCAATGAATGATCGTAGTCGTTGCTCTAATATTTTGTTAGAACAATTTCTTCCTGTGTGGCTTTGTACATGAAAATTTTTTAACAAATATGTTAACAAAATTTGTTGGCATTAATATACCTGAATCTAGAAAAAAAAAACATTCGTCCATTTTCGTAAAACTTGTGGTTATTTTTTACCCGCCATTCGGCTAAATTCCTAAGATTTTCTGGGGGAGGGGGGACCCCCAGAGTAAAGCAAATTTGGCCAAAATAACACCAGCATACCAGACCACTGCTAAAAACCTAAGGTGTAGTGGAAAAACCCCAACTGTGGCAACGCTGCTTGGAGGAAAATGGTTACCCTTGCCAAGAAATCCTTGCCCTCGTGCAAGAACAAACACAACTGCGCAACATCCTGGTACAAGGCGCATTAATTTACACTATTTGCCCACTTCAAAACCAAGATGCAAAAACTCTACACAGTATTCACACTGGTTCAATGACACAACGGTGTGTAAAGAGAAATAGGACAAACTGAAGTAGTTTGACAAGACGAACGGTAAATATATACTAAATAAGGTCATCTTACAAATGAAAGAAATGATTCAACCGTATTCGCTTCAACCGAAACGCCCAAACCAAGCATTCTAAAAAAACTGATAAAGAACTTCATATTAACATAGCCATCACTAACAAAAGGAAAAAAATGCGTATGTAATAGCCAGGTATAGATCTAACATTTGAAAATGGTGTCTGCGCTTGATGTGTTATATCGATTTGCGAATAAAGGTAACTGAAAAAGATAATGTAGTCGAAACATAGACTGATGCTGCTCTGTGTCAACACAGCAATATTGTATGTTTCTTTTACATCATTGGGATTAATCGGGATTCAGAATTACAGCAATATCTGGCCGAAATTTTTGGGTTATGACCGTCACTGATAAATATATTCTAGTTAGAACGCTGTCTTTGATGCAGTTCGTTGTCAAAACAGCACTCTTTATCGCCATTGTGAATTAAAATTACACAATGTCTAACCGCAAAATTGTATTAAAACAGTGATGACATTATTAGCGGACAAATCAAGAAAAAATATAAGTAATGCAACATAGTACATCGATAACTGCGTTAGTGAAAACTAGTACTGCTGATTAGAATTTTAGTGAAGGCTATACAGTATTCAGTGAAGTATACGTGTACTGTGATGGTTGATAACACTTCACAATAGAATATCAGTATTTATAAAAGTGTTATTTGTTAAACAACGAATGTTGATACATGAAGAGCAGGGATTGGCAATTTAAAAAAAAAAAGTCATCTGACCAGTTTCAGGGTTTTTCTACGTGGATGAGGTCATATCTACTGGTTGTGAAATTTGAAGAGCTGGTTTAGTTGTTTAATCAAAAGACTTGCTCCGATCAAACACAAAGCTTTTGTCACATATTATCGCCCTCAAAGGTGCCGATAGACGTCGTCTCCCTAAGTCTCAGTTCTGAACGTGTTCAAATCATGATTAAAGATTATATACAATCATTTTTCTCTTATCGTTATTTATCATCCTGATTCATAAGCTTGGCTGTGATAGCTTGTGATTTGATATTTTCGAAGCTCAGGGATAAGTATAATAATAAATCAGCCTGGCAGACCATTAAAATGAGTTTGTCGGCCGAATTTGGAGTCAGATTACTGTATTTTGCCAACCCCTGATATAAATTGTACTTACTTGATCAACAGTTGAACTTCTGTCGCTAGCCTAGAATAAATAGTGTTTGTGTGAAAGAGATAATACGGTAGGGAAGATATCGAGGAAAAGAGATAACAATACAGTAGTATAGAAAACTATATAGAGAGATTCATGATAAAATATCAATAATTCTGAACAGACACTGGGGACATACATTTTCAGCATTGGGACAGTGAATAATAAAATAAGAAAACGATTTCAGCATTAGGATGGCGACAAAGCAATTTAAATTGAGATTATTGAAGAGGGACAGTGAATACATAGATAAAAGGGAGATTATAGAACTACGACAATAAAGGATTGATTATATTAAAGAAAGATTATAGAGCTGCGACAATGAAGAAATATACTAAAGGGAGATTATATAATTGAGACGTTGAAGAAATATACTAAAGGTAGATTATATAATTGGGACGGTGAAGAAATATACTAAAGGGAGATTATATAATTGGGATGGTGAAGAAATATACTAAAGGTAGATTATATAATTGGGACGGTGAAGAAATATACTAAAGGTAGATTATATAATTGGGACGGTGAAGAAATATACTAAAGGTAGATTATATAATTGGGACGGTGAAGAAATATACTAAAGGTAGATTATATAATTGGGACGGTGAAGAAATATACTAAAGGGAGATTATATAATTGGGATGGTGAAGAAATATACTAAAGGTAGATTATATAATTGGGACGGTGAAGAAATATACTAAAGGTAGATTATATAATTGGGACGGTGAAGAAATATACTAAAGGTAGATTATATAATTGGGATGGTGAAGAAATATACTAAAGGTAGATTATATAATTGGGACGGTGAAGAAATATACTAAAGGTAGATTATATAATTGGGACGGGAAAGAAATATACTAAAGGTAGATTATATAATTGGGACGGTGAAGAAATATACTAAAGGTAGATTATATAATTGGGACGGTGAAGAAATATACTAAAGGTAGATTATATAATTGGGACGGGAAAGAAATATACTAAAGGTAGATTATATAATTGGGACGGGAAAGAAATATACTAAAGGTAGATTATATAACTGCGATGATGAAGAAATATATTAAAGGTAGAGTTTAAATTAAAACAGTAAAGAAATACCAACTTAAGAGATTGCATAAACAGCTGGCAAGCACATTACGTTTTCAATAACACTTATAGTATGTAGTAACTTGGTGTCTTTGTTACCTCTAATATTGTATGGTAGTGCGTCCTGATATAACCTAATTGGACGTTGGTGTCCCCTGGTTGAAAGAGCGGGAATTTAAAAGAGAGGTAAACTCATTAACTACCTACTACACTTTTTTCTGTTTATTATTTCCCTGATCATGTTGTGATGAACTGATGTCATGTGATGTATTCCTTCTAGAACGTTGTCTTCCCAATGAACTCTCTGAACCCCTCTCTGTCTTGGGTTTGCATTTTCTAGCGATGTATTCATGTTATCTTTAATGTCGTCAGTCCATCGTCTTCTTGGTCTGCCCTTTCTCCTCTTTCCATGTACTCTTCCTTCCATTATTTGTCTTTCTAAACAGTTGTGTCTCTTTGATGAACTGATAGTTGCCAATTATTCCAGTGTCTATAATTTTCTTCTTTTGCGTCCGCTCTAATATTCCTGCAGATTAGCGGGATGTATGCAGGAGAACGACGTGCGTGGTACGAATGCTTACAGCTTAGCTACGATATGTCTTTCGGGCTCACACATCGGACTTCTGAGCCACTTTGACTCTCCGTGATATGAGACAGCTATCTACACCACTACTGCCTCTTTCGTCGTCTCTTACGACATGTCTGGGAGATTATAGTGTCACTGTTCTTTGCTCCCAATCTGGGCGCGGCAGAACAATGGGCTAGCTTTCTTTATTTTATCTTTTCCAACGATTTCAAAGAGTACGCGAAATCGCCTCTTCTAACAGACAGATAACTGAAATAGGGGCTTGGCAATCTATTTCTTTACTAGTGTGGACAAACCCAAGATCAAAGAAGGACAGGCATTCATGTCGGCCAGATAAAATAACAGGTGGGACATGTGTCAAGGGTAAAGGAAAGCGAGTTCAATGAGAGAAACAGCGTCATGTGGTTTCTCTGTGGTTGAGAGTACTTGGTCCACGATGGTCAGCGATATTACCATCAAATGCTGTTTCCGCAACTTCATTAATAAATTTAACAGTCAAAGTTGATGACAGAAATAATATTGATAATACTAAGTAAATCGAAGACTAAACGAAATTTGATATTGCGAGAAGAAATTAAAACAAGAAGCAGTGAGATGTCGTTTAAATAACATATGAAAGTTGATCAAAGCGAAAGTTGAGGTGACAACAGTACATTATTTAAGTAACAGACGAAAGTTGATAACACAGCCGTCAATGACAAAATGAAAGTTGAGGATATGGTAAAAGATAAGAAAACGAAAAATGATGACAATGAAAATATTGGAGAAAAACTGATAACATTACGAAAGTTGATGATGAGCATCAAGTTGCCAACACTAAGCACGCCCACGATGAAATGCAGTTAAACAAGAAAATTGATGAAAAACGACTGTTCTTAAATTAGGAAATTTTGACGACGATGCGAATTGTTAGGACAGTAAGAAAATTGATGATGAAACGAGAGTTTATTATATGATGAAACGAGAGTTTATTATATACATTTTTTTTCCAATGAACTGAAAATTGGTAATAGGACTAGCATTGCTCACAATAATAAAGTTGGCCAAAAAATGAGACAAATCTCTCATTATAACAGCTTGGTCCAGACCAATGAAATATTTATATAATAACAGAAATTCCCTATATACTGTATAAATAATAAAGAAAAATATAAGTGGAAATTTGACAGGTGTTGTAAAACAACACTGCAGATATAGACATTATTAGCGAACGAAAAAGAAGAGAATACAAGTGTTGTTAAATAGACAAATTTGTTATAAAATGATGCGCTCTATTCCACTATATTTGATCTTTAAAAAGAATTTTTGAAAGTTCATGATCAGAAGGACTTGATTATAGTAAGTTTTTAACAGTACTAAGGGTCGATAAAAATAAAATTGATGCACATAAAGACAGTGGAAGCCCACTGTATCGAGTAGTTTTACAAGTTTTCCAATTAAACAACTTTTCACAATCCCTAATTACAGTCAGATTCCATTATAACAACTTGATCTGGGACCTACGAAATGTGTATAATAACAGATATTGTTTATATAGAATATAAACATAAAGAATAAGTATAATTGGGGAATGAAAAGTGTTGTTAATTAGGGGAATTTGTTATAAAAGGATGTTATAGAGGAATTCTACTGTATATTTATTTTTTATTGTTTATAATGTATATAGCGAATGTTTGTTATATATATATAACAAATATATATATATATATATATTATCCATCCGGACCAAGTTGGTATAACGGGATTTGACTGTAGTAATTGATAAGAAATGAATGTAAAAGAAAATTGGCTAAACAGCATGGTACTTTCCAGAGAACTACAATATTTTGGGCATATCAAACGTCCTGACAGCCTAGAGAATATCATAATGGAGGGGATGATGCCAGGGAGGCGAACAAAAGGCAGACCAAGAAAAAGATGGACGCAAAATATAAAATTCACCTGAATATGACAGTAACAGAAACAGGAAGACTCGCTCAAGATCGACAGGATTTTCGAAAATCTATGTTGACTGCTATATCATGTTCAGGATACGCAACATGATGACGATGATGATATGCTACAAGACGCCAGTAGGAGGAAAGTTGATAGCAATAAGAAAGGTAACACTAAAACGAAAGTTGATGTGAATAATAAATTAGTTGATACAGAAACGATAACTAGAAATTTGAGAAAACTTTGCAACAAGAAATATTAAAGAACGTTGATAATAGAAGAAATATTTATAATAGTTCAGAAGTTGCAATGGAAGTAAATTTAATGATCAATACAACTATTTACTGGACTGGAATTCACATGGAAAGATGAACATCTGGAGATGAACAGCGGAAGAAGAGACCAAATCTAAAGGGGCCTCGTGAATGCGGTTGAAGAAGAAACTGCAGTACGAAAATCGTTGCATAAAAGTTGCAGCCCTATGTTCCACAGGGAGGTGAACGGAATGAAGAAGCACACATGACAATTATAAAAAGTACTAAACACTTATTATTACCTCAGTGTTATCCTTTTTTCTCTTGCTGTCCGGTACTCCATCTGCATCCTGACTGGAAGGCCTTGGTTCAACGCCATGATTCAGTCTAAAGAGCTCGTCCATTGCTTCATAGTCCACTTCGTAATTTTTATCCAATTGACCAATTATGGTCCATAAATTTGATTTCCCCACAACGTTGTTCGCGGGGATTTTGAACCATTGAAATGATTTCATCTTTGACTTTGGTTTAGGAATCTTAACTTGTAAATTTGGAACACTCATCAAAGGTATAGCAAAGCCAAGAGGAGGAGGCGGTGGTGGTCCTCCTGTCATTGGAGGAGGAGGAGGAGGTGGAGGTAATCCTGACATGGCTCCTAGAGGCGGAGGTAGTGGTGGTGGTGGTGGTGGAGCTGATGATTTAGTCAGAGACTGGATTAATGATGTTGATCCGTTATTAGGTAGGTTATCATTTTCACAAACAGAATGCTGCTGATGTGACGATGTTGCAAAGGTATCTCCCGCTTGACTCGAGATGTACATCAACAACTTCTGTGCGTCTTCTTTGGATTCTACAACTGTTGCCCTAGCCACAAGTTCCTCAATTGTTTGCCAAATAGCCTCGCTGAGTGTATCACGGCCACGTCCGATCCTTAAAAGACACCTTAAAACCGCCAAAAACGAGAACTCTTGGTCAGTGTTGCCAACCTATTGAAAAAAGTGATACAAAACATTATTCTGATGCACTGTGTAAAGGAATAGTAAAATATTATAGATAACATATCATATAGATGGATAACATGCCATAATGGCTACTATTCTGTCCGAGAACTGGATCTACAAACATGCAGCTATCTGGCTAAAGTAAACACGTTTATAAGAAGAGGAACTAGTATGAGTACTTTATCATGGCATACGAGACATGATTAACTCTGCACTTTAATTGATAATCCACAAGGTTATTCGGAAAAAAATGCATTTATAACCAAGACTTCGAGGCCAAGATCTCAAACTTGCAACTTCGACAACACAAGACAAATTTATTGACTTCTTCGCAATCCAGATTTCAAGAGTGTGGATATGGGTTTATGTTCTATTGCTCTATAGCTTGATGTTATATGATGATTTAAATGGATTATGTTCTATATTGGTTTATATTCTATTGGGTAATGTTTTCTAAATGCTATACATTTGCTAAATATTCAATAGGCTAATTTTCTACGGGTTAATGTTGCATGGCTTATTGCTCTTCTTCTTCTGCTTTCAGCATCTGTGGTCATGTTATACTCTCAAGCCAGTCGTCAGGGCGAAGTCCACGGTCTTCTCCAGGTCAGAGCGGCTGCCCCATAGCTTTTGCCTCAAGTCTATATCCTCTGGCCAAGTCTGCTGTCTCTGCTCTTTGTATGTTGGGCAGTCCTGAAGTATTGGTTCCGGATCCACATGGACATTCATCTGTGTATGAGATCCTTAATCGGTAAAGGTGACCCAACAGTCTGCAGTGGCCAGTTCTAAGGCGAAATATTGTGGTATGTTGATATCTTTGGAGGTGATTTATTGCATCATGTTTGTCTTTCTTGTCCATTTGTTTCTTCCACTTTGCTGTGTATGTGTTCTGGATCTTATTGCTCTATAGATTGATGTTATATGGGTTATTGTTCTGTAGATTGATGTTCTATAAGTTGTTGTTCTGTGCGTTGTATAAATCATATAATTCAAACATGTGAGGATAGTCACAAGTTACGCGTATAAATATAATCAAATAAAGATATTTAAAAAGCAATTGTTCATACTCAGCAGGATAGTAATCAATATGCTACCAATTTCAAAAGGAGACACTGTGGTGCAAAGGGAACGCATTGCTCTTGGCGGACCCAGGGTTAGCAGATAACCAAGATCCCAAATGTACCTCCTCGTGGTGCACCCTGGTAACAGAAAACATCAGCTCGAGCTGATTCTGGCCAAATCATTTGGGGATCGTGTCCGAGAATGTGGAGGATGCAGATGGAAAGAGATTTGAATGCAAAAGAGACAGACAATATCCCCGACACCATTTGTATCACCACATACAGCGACACTGTCGACATACAGTGACGTCTGTTAGTCCAATCAGAACATTGGAGGAGCGGCCAATGTAAAAGGCACGTAAAGGTGGATGCATGGCGAGAAACAAATAAATGTCATAATGAGTATAATGACACAATGAAAGGGCAGAACAGCGCCAGAGGGCAGCGCGAACTGCAAATGGAAAGTGAAAAGTAACTAGGAAAGGGGAACTACAAGCTCTGTTAGCTCGAGACGAGCTTCTAGTTACCTGTTATTTTTATAGTTAGAGACCCAGACCCAATCGTGGGCGTTCGGAAAAGCAAGAAGACCTAAACCAACTATAATGCCGAGCCTTCCTAAACCGGAAATATGCTCGCGAAGAGAAAGGGTATCTTACCCGAAGGGCTTAGGCAAGAAAGGGATAACGGTGGCAGTCCTGGCCCAACTCTACTGTCAAGATTTCCTATACCGGAAATAAAATTGCAGAGAGAAAGGGTTCAGTACCTGATGGGCTCAGGCAGAAAAGGGACAACGATTTTAGCCCTGGCCCAACTTTACTGTCAAGCTTTCCTATACTGGAAATACACTTGCAGAGAGAAATGGTTCAGTACCTGATGGGCTCAGGCGCTATTGAGACAAGGTCGCTCAGCTCGAGAACGCCTTGTTATCAAACTTGTGGTGTGAGACTCAAACTTGTGCGAAGGGTTCACGATGTCTGTGAACGACGCCTCGGGTAGGAGGGCGAACAAGCCAGGGTCCAACTCTTCTGGCGAGTTTTTCCTCGTACGGAACCAGGCTCGCGGATGAGAAACGGTTCAGTACCCGATGGACACAGGCAGAGTTCGTCCAATTGCACGAGATGGGTTCATAGGCGGTGGAGCACCTCGTGCCAGATAGACGCGCTCGACAGGCGTCTTGGCGAAGAGGCACTGCACTTCACACCAGCGTGTCCGGCGACAGTTAGAAGCTGTCACGGACTAGGGACCAAACCCGAAATAAAGGAATGACGAAAATGGATGTGCTGGACCTCGGACGTACTGACCACAAGTGGCCAACCGGGGTGCAAATAATAAGTTCTACTGTGGAACTTGCAGCACAACGTACTTCACGCTCCCCGGCGGAAATCACACGAAATATTCGTTGTGGTTATATGAGAGCGAACGCAGAAGAAGAAGAAAAGGGGACACTAACAACAAAAGCCAAAAGAAAACTTGTTACAACGAGATGACTTGCCTACGTAGAATTCTAGGAGTAAGAGACAAAATCTGAAATGAAAACATCATAAGACAACAAATTAAGTGGTTTTCACATGCTTTCAGACTACCATCAGATAGTACTCCTCAAAAAGCATTGCTATACAGCCACGATTGATACAAAGCCAAAGGCAGACCATGAAAAATATGGATTACAGAAATAAAAGTCAACGAAAAAAAGCATATAATTCACGCAAAAAGGCCGTTTCTGAAAACTCTTCTACTATTGACGCTGCCCGGCATAAAGGTGTTTAAAGTGAAAAGAAAAGAAAGACTCAGTTGGATATAGTCACAATAACAGAATGCGCTTTGTAGAGTTCTACATACAGCTTGCCAGCGATGTTTGCACTTTTCGACCTAACACACTCGACTCGCGGAATTGCTTTTGGATCACATGATTGAATAAACAAACCAACCTACAAAACCTCCTCAGTCGCCTCTTGCAATACACGGCAATGTAATGCCGTAACCATCCGTGTGTTACCGGGGCCCTAAATTGAAGGAAAGAATAGTAACACTATTTACACTTCATGCACGTCCTAAGATGCGACTAAGGAAGTTATAGGATGGAGTTCGCTGTCCCATTCCATACAGGACCAAAATAACACAGAAGTCATTCCGAAGAAGGATATATCAAATCGCAAGATGCAGACATCGCATCAAAACTGTAAGCCATGACGCAGCTGATTCCGTTCTCCGGACTACATTCTGATAGTTGCTGGAGTTTGCGAACGAACGCAGGAGAAATAAAATGCAGTAACTGTTGAATGATGTGAACTGTTAACAGTGGCCTGTAACGCCATGGAATCAAGAGGAATAGAAATACTAACGGGAAGAGGTTACAAGATATAGGAAGACTAAGAATCCCAGAAAAACGGGTACACAACACAGTGTGTGTTTTATCAGAAAGAACAGAAGCTGAAGAGGAAAATGAGTGTTGGGAGCTAGATTTCCCACGCTCTTACTGCGTTGACTTCCTCACATGTTGTTTGTGGGACCCAAGGATTAGTCCAATTCGCACACTGTCCTTGCTACCTTTCATGACACCTGCGTTTGACCCTTCAATGTTATCTATTTCACCCTCCCTCATCGGCCAGATCACAATCTACCGCCATCCAAACAATAATTGTTGGTGGTATCCACTACACCCGGTCGTACTGCTTCCAACACCACGGACCGTCGGTTGAAGTATACACGTAGTCCAGTGATGAAAAGGAAGGAGTTTTGAAGGAATGGTTTGTTGTTGCACAGTGTGCAAGAAGGGCTTTCAATTTGTTGTCACTGGCAGTAGACAATAATCAAACCAGGTCCGTTCAACTGGAACATATTTACTGGTAAAAATGCTGTTTCGTCCACCATTGGGCTATATAACATCACGGATTTTCCTTGAAAAACCAATCATATCGATTCACACCTTAGACAAGAATTCTTAGATAATTAATTATTAATTCTAAAAACTCATTCTAACCCTTCTCCCCCTCCCAAAAAAATCTATAAACTAATTCTAATCCTTTTAACCCCCTCCCCCAAAGTCATAATGGTGGACAAAACAGCAGATGCGCCTATTTGCTTTCAAATTTTTTAATTGGAAGGCAATAGGGGAGATTCGAACCAGGTCTGTTCTGCTGACACCAATTCGCTTTGAATGTGTTGAATCAGATGACAGTAGACGACACTTAAACCAGATCCGTTCAGCAGGCACCTATTCACTTTCAATTTCCGCGTACACGGAAAGGGAACAAGTGAGTAATAAGAACATGTAAGCGGTACTTCTTACGAGGAACGCTTAGTTCAGCCAAGAATGTTTCATCAAAACTGTGACCATTAGAAATAAGGGAAATTTTCTCCAAAGAAGGCTACCAAAGAAACTGCAATATAAAACAACTAAGAAATTAGCTGGCTGTGAACTAACATGATCTAAATGAAAATACCCGTGTTTTGTGAATCTGACACTAGTTTAGTCGAACCATTGTCCTGCTATAAGAGAAATCTGGTGGGAGTTTGAGACCGAACGCAAGAACATCTATGTTTGTTCTCAAACTCCTCCCGGCTATTAATATGTATATACTCGTGAGAAAGGAATACATTGTACCATGGTTTACAACTTGGATACTTCGTTCGTTCATACTATCACATTGATTTCTCTTATAATAGTAATAATAAGACCGTCATGTGGGTACCACACTAGAGACAGCAGAATAACCTCTTCAAACATCTCTATCATCAGCCATTCGGAGAAGTGTAGAAAAATCAAGCTTAGACCATTAATTGATGTTATCAATCCAACATTTTCTTTAGAAGCCTTTTTTCCTCGACTTTTCCTTGCAAAATAAATGTATCTTATAAAGATGGCAGTATCTCAAACTGAGTTTGAGAAAGACCGCAGGATTATATGGTATTAAATTTTGTTTTTAATATATTTGTCATATTTTCCGCCACCCCCTCCAAATTTTTCCCGTTTTGACCTCCTGCAAATGTCAGTGTTCACCAGGGGGGGGGGTGGCCTATAACCAACGGTGTGAATCAATTATCTAGAGATAATTTTGTGACGTCTAGATATACACAGAAAAGATCTGGAATCGATATATAAAAGAAACACATTGGCAACACTGCATCTTTTGCATAGTCATATAGATTCACTACTAATACCGTACTTCATTCGTTGGATGTTCACATTTGTCATAAGCAAATATGAAAAACCATTATATCATTAGAAGGATGGTTGTTTGCGAAGCCGTTACCGCTGCTGGCAAGGATAAGCTAGAGATGCTTGAAATAAGGACAATGAAAAAATAAAATATATACAAATTGAAACGTTTTTCTTTTGCGTTCATTCTCAAACTCCTGGTAGCTAGCAGGATCTAGTCCGGAGAACGTAATGTGTTATATCGTAGTTTACAGCTTAAAAACGATAAGTTTGAGCTTTGAGTGACATCCAATTTTAGCTTAGTACTTTGAGTCAGTCACTATTACCTATTAGATGGGACCAGCCAACTGTGACTCTAGAAAATAGAGGACGTACGAGCAGAATTAAAACAAACATTCACTCACACGTGATGTTCTTGATTATTGCCGTGTTTTTCGTTGGTTACTATGTATATATTTTGTGTTTCCTGCAAACGTCGACTAATAAATGTGCGGCGATGATCAACAAAAAATTGGTAGCATATCCTATTCAAGGCGTAGCGATCAATATAGCATTTATATGGCTGTATTGATTTTCTAGGCAAATAAATACACTCAGTAGTGTGCCATTGCTTTCTGAACAGCCTAGATGCACAAATGTCGGCGGCGGGAGATGAACCCGGCACTTTTGTCGTTAAAGTAGAGCATTGTTCCTTGTCCCCATATATATCAGAGTAGATCCATGTTCCTCTTTCCCATATATATCAGAGTAGATCCATGTTCCTCCCCCCCCCCCACATATATCAGCGTAGAGCAGTATTCTTCGTTCCCATATATATCAGAGTAGATCCATGTTCCTTATCCCCATATATATCAGAGTAGATTCATGTTCCTTATCCCCATATATATCAGAGTAGATTCATGTTCCTTGTCCCCATTTAGCCGGCAAGACAAAAATAATACTCAAAAATATGACGTAAAAAGGCTATATTTGATTTTGCTCGCAGGCCTTCTATGACGAGAGTCACGAACCGACTCCATCTCAAGCGTAAGAAATCTATTGGGCATCTTTCTCGTGGTTAAATCATTTGTCTTGTAATCAAGAGATCGCGGGTTCGATACCGGAACAGGTCTTGTTTACGGGTACATTTTTTCGGAGTTTCCTTGGAATTACGCTAGAAGCTACGGAGATACGTGCTATGAGTGGTGTTTTTGACCGACGCATGCTTTGTTGAGAGTGACGTGGGTACATATGGGAATTCCGACAAGTACCTTGTCAACTACAGCATCATGTGAACTTATGTGACATATCCTTCAAGAGTGATGCTGTTTAACTTTTCCCGAGGTTTTCATTGGCTGTCGGCAGAGAGCGACCAATTAAAATAACACAACAGCTATAATAGCGTCACTTTAAAAGGATGACCAGATACTTCCATAGGGACGTATAATAACCAGGGATGCGTTCTCAACTGAGTTCTACGTAGTGTAATTAATCTTGGCTGAATCGGATTTTCATTTGTTATTTTGTATATAATTTGTGTCTGAAGCCAAATAAATTTTTTTTTAAATAAAGCACGGGAAAAGTGCAATATGTAACTAATCTGAGATCAAAGCATATGATTATCGTGGAGAAGGACGTGCCTGATGGTAATGATGTTGCTGACTAAAACCGTGATCTTCGCTAAAACTTGAGTGAAGCGTCACTGCGTTAGCGTGATTTTCACCAATATCAGATATACCAACAGAATTCAGACAAGCTTTTGTGTGGTTTAGATTATTCCCGTGCATTTCGTTGGCAGACGACACAAAGTGTATAAATAATGACCAAAGAAAATCATAGCAATAAACAGAAATATCACATCAGAGTTGTTCTGCTTTGTTTTGATTATGCTGTTAGATCTTATTTAGCGTTTGGTCGCGGCGTAAAGCCAATCTACCTTTTTTCATGTATTTCATTGGTTACAAATACAGCAGCATTTATTAATAAAACAATACTCACGTGTAAAACAGGTAATGAAGTCCTACTGAATGATGACTAAAACACTACACACTATCACTAACGGATGTAAATATGGTACATATAACAAAACAAAACACAGAATATAATCTACAGATGACAATACACAGGACATTTGTCATCTGTAGATTATATTCTTTGTTTTGTTTTGTTATATGTACCATATTTACATCCGTTAGTGATAGTGTGTAGTGTTTTAGTCATCATTCAGTAGGACTTCATTACCTGTTTTACACGTGAGTATTATTTTCCATTATGTTCTACTAGCAGTACCACCTTCTATTAATAAAACAAGACTTGCTGTGTAGACATGTCAAACTGCGAACGAGAAGAAGAAGAAGATTGGTTATTTATACTTTGTGTCATCAGCCAATGAAAAAACAAGGAAAAAGTCGGATTGGCCTCTCGCATGACATAATATTTGCTAGTAGTCAGGTCTAAATAACAATGACCACGCCAAAACAAAGAAAACAGAGTAAAAGACTTCAAACAATGTCAGGAGACGGCAGGAATGAATGGAGGCAGTTAAAAAATGGGCGGACATACAATTGTAGGAAGTGAATTCCTGCGCTAAAAACAGATCTCCTTGGAAACTCCTTGCATAAGTGCTTCCCTAACATCATTCACACTGAAAGTGTGGGTAATCACTTTTATCTGCGTCACATTTCACCAAACCACTGGATTCATTTTCACAGATGCCACAGCCAGTCGCCGTCAGCTGTAAGAACTATTTTCATTTATCCTCATGCTTCCTACTTGAATTTACTTGCCAGTCGCCGAGAGGTCTCTTTTGAAATGTTACGCTAGGATGAGGTAATTAAATCCAACATGCTATCTCTGAAGTGTACCCAAAGGGTGGGGTGTCGATGTTGTCGCGACGAAATGACGTCGCTAGGAGCAGAATTTAATCTGAGTAATAGGTAATCAGCGTTTATCAAATTGTTGAATTATGAGTTATGAACCGTCATCATTGCACTACAGACAGATCCAAAGGAGTTCATTCACCGATTTCTCCAGTAAAACGCATGGCGTGCTCAATTATATTGGACCCAGATCGTGACGTTTTAGATTATTCTTGTTAATATTTATATAGTTTGAGTCGCATGCCCAAAATAGCCAAGGCCAACAATTTTCACGCAAATTTACGTAAACCCATGTTTACGTTTTATCTAGCAGTCGTTTGCTGGAGCAGGAGGTGGTTCAGTCTACTCCAGCACATATCAGAGGTTATGTATGGTTCTTGTAGTTTGCTGGTTGTACTAGTTCCACGTTTAATATCAAATGTCAGAGGTTATGCATGGTTCTTGTAGTTCGCTGGGTGTACTAGTTCCACGTTTAATGTCAAATGTCAGAGGATATGCATGGTTCTTGTAGTTCGCTGGTTGTACTAGTTCCACGTTTAATATCAGAGAGTATGCATGGTTCTTGTAGTTCGCTGGTTGTAATAGTTCCACGTTTAATATCAGAGAGTATGCATGGTTCTTGTAGTTCGCTGATTGTAATAGTTCCACATTTAATATCAAATGTCAGAGGTTATGCATGGTTCTTGTAGTTAGCTGGTTGTACTAGTTCCACGTTTAATATCAAATGTCAGAGAGTATGCATGGTTCTTGTAGTTAGCTGGTTGTACTAGTTCCACGTTTAATATTAGAGAGTATGCATGGTTCTTGTTGATCGCTGGTTGTACTAGTTCCACGTTTAATATCAAATGTCAGAGAGTATGCATGGTTCTTGTGGTTGTACTAGTTCCACGTTTAATATCAAATGTCAGAGAGTATGCATGGTTCTTGTAGTTTGCTGGTTGTACCAGTTCCACGTTTAATATCAAATGTCAGAGAGTATGCATGGTTCTTGTAGTTAGCTGGTTGTACTAGTTCCACGTTTAATATTAGAGAGTATGCATGGTTCTTGTTGATCGCTGGTTGTAATAGTTCCGCGTTTAATATCAAATGTCAGAGGGTATGCATGGTTCTTGTAGTTCGCTGGTTGTACTAGTTCCACGTTTAATATTAGAGAGTATGCATGGTTCTTGTTGATCGCTGGTTGTACTAGTTCCACGTTTAATATCAAATGTCAGAGGGTATGCATGGTTCTTGTAGTTCGCTGGTTGTACTAGTTTCACGTTTAATATCAAATATCAGAGAGTATGCATGGTTCTTGTAGTTTGCTGGTTGTACTAGTTCCACGTTTAATATCAGAGAGTATGCATGGTTCTTGTAGTTCGCTGGTTGTACTAGTTCCACGTTTAACATCAGAGAGTATGCATGGTTCTTTTAGTTCGCTGGTTGTACTAGTTCCACGTTTAATATCAAATTCTCCTAATCTCAGCCTTGATCTCTCGCCAATCCCTGTTCCAACATCCAGCAGGCGTTCATGAAGTAGTTTCAATAAGTCTTATTCAGTGTCAACTCATCATCTATTGATGCATTAGATGCAAATCTGTCTGTTATGCATTACCACAAACTCCTGCATGTCCAACCACAAAGCCGATACAGAAGTTTACCTGTTAGCGCATCAATAATAGTGTTATACAAAAATGTCGTCTGCTTTGAATAACGTCACGACACCAATCGTTTTGATTGGATGTCGCACGGAATTCCGTGACATTAATGCGCTATTTATAGAGCATTACGGAGAGACTGACGGAACACGGCTATTATATTTAAGATTAAGCCATATGGTGTAGCCCAGCCAATGTTAAAATTTTCTAAATCGACTCTTACAACATTTATAGTAGATTACAATTGTATTACACTCTGCCTTTAAAAACCCCACCTTTTCTGTTGAAGCTGATCAACGACACGTGTATTGACAATCTCGTAAATTTTCTCCAACAGTGATCTAACACTCTCAGTGTTGCAAATTTCGATGTTTTACGCTTAGTGATGTTCATTTCTGAAGTTTTCTATATCTATTTTGGATGCAAAATTAAAATTTGAGTTGGCAGCCTTGTGTGCTATTCTGGCGTCTGTAATATTATCAAATATTACGTGAATCACGAAACAGTCTTGATAACCTGATAGTCGCTGGATTAATGAACTGTCAGGGAAGACAACAATTTACCTTTCTCTGTCGAAACGTGTATCACAAACTGAGCGAAGGTAAGAATGGCGGAGTAGTTTCAGCCATGTCAGAAGGACGGACGACAACTGTGACGCAAGATGTGTCCGGTTTCATCCAGAGTTTGAAGTAAATATATGTACATCTGTGATGTGTAAAGGGTTATTGGCTAGGTTGCTCTATGGATGTAATGAAATGAATATTCCTTTTCAGTACTTCAGCAACCCACAATTGATTCTATATACCGGTACCCTCTATGTATATTCGCAATATTGGGTCGTAAAATGCTGAAAATAGAGGACTAATTTATTGCACTCGTATTACCTCATATGTATTACATCCATCTCAAGGAAGCGCCACGCCACTTGCCGAAAGTACAACCTATAGCACGTAACTCCGTAATTCGAAACTTTCGGTTTCTACATGAGATAGTATTATTGTTGTACTATAAGAAATATAATATACTATCCACGGCGATGATAACGTACAGTATCCATCTGATGTTGTCGACACCTTTCCGTCTTTCCAGGAGATAGTATTATTGCTGTGCTATAAAAAATATAATATAGGATCCGTGACCATGATTGAAGTGACTCACAAGATCAATCTGAGCAACAAATAGTATTTAATAGTATATACAAGGAATCACAGGGCCCAATTGTAACATCGTGCACTAATGTGTGTCTTTTTAGACGTACACCCCCTTGATCTATCTGTTATCACTTTGTCTTTATACCATTCCTGATTGTTCCCGTCCAATCTACACGATACACGGCAACCTGTTCCCGTTATTCCGTATAAATGCATGTATTGTGCACATCACGTTTGCGTACATCTTTGTACCGAAGTAGGGGTCGACACTGAGATCTTTTCCCAAACTAATTCTCCATAAAGTAAATCCTACGGTACTCGTCTATCTCTCACCCTCCTAGAATGCCCCAGCCATCAGAGTCTGCGTTAACTAAACATATAGAAACTCCGCAGATAAACGATAATCCCCAAAGATCTATGGAGAAAAAAATCCACTTTGTAAATAAGACATCGCGAGCAGGATTCGAACGATGTATGTACATTCCTACTCCTTACACATAGATTATCTACTACTGATAATCCAACTAAGAACTAACTAAATTATCTTGGACTTTGCTATTATTATTCTTAAGTATATAAATTTACTGCTTAAGCCCGTAGATAGAAAAGGATTGGGGGGGGGGGACTAAAATCACCCTCCTCTATCTTCAAGACATCAGAACATTACAATTAGTTCTAAGAAGGAAGATAAATAGCCAATCGATGGTTTTTCAAAAAATATCTCACCTAAATTTCACGAAAATGAGGAAACTATTTTGCAAATGATTTTATGTTAACCCCCATTTTCATTCTGCCCGAAGACGTGCCTACGGTTCCGTGAATGATTACCCATTTTGACAACTGCATAAACATTCTTATCTAGAAATGTTGTCCGTGTTTACATGACAATATTCAATGGAGCGTGGATTCTTATACGCGTGGTATATATAACCATATGAATAACGACATTTTTTTATGTTCATGAAAAAGGTACCACGTTATCATGAGGTATTGTTAAAATGACATAACAGACGTTGGAAAGTAAGCCATTCAATTAATAAATATCTGGGTACACCAGTTGACGTCAGTTATATTTGATAAATAACACACAAAGTGAATCAGTTTTACAAAGTGCACGAACAAATATGGTTGATTTTTCGAGAGATAAAAATGTCTTGTGACGTAGTCTTTCCAGAACGTAGTCTTCCTTATGAATCTGCTGAATTTGCCGTGGTTTTTGGCAATTTCCCCGTTTCCTCTAGTGACATGAGCATGCATTCTTGAAGATCTCAGATATAACATGTTGTAAGGAACTAGTTAGCATTCGCAAATTCCAAACGAAAATTTCAACACATCCATAAGGAAATTCGTGGCACAATACTTCTGTAGTTTACCGTCGCTTTCAGGAAAAACATACGATTATATATGATAATATGAGAACACATACGTTCTCTAAGCATGAATGGGGCATCTCTGTGCTCCTTCACTAGCGAAAATGGTGCTTATGACAGAAGTCTATGTTTTCCAAACTGACTTCTCATTGGGTGGGGGGAATTAGGTATTAGGTGTGTTGATTATCCTCTTCGCACACCGGACAAGTCCATAGGTGCCCAGATCTCCGCTTCAATAAATCTCTCAGGGTATAACGGCTGATGGTTCCGGTTCTCTGTTAGTTCACTGCTCTTTTTGAAATCTTTGTCAGGGGTTCTCTACGGGCAACGGCTATCCTCACTCCCAATTCCCGCATTCTCGATATTTGACATGCTCATTCATCTCAAAATCCTCTGATCGTGAGGATGCACGAAGAGCAATGAGTATGTCTGCTCGGTCCATAGGCTGACCGTCTGTTGTGGTGGCGAGGCTAGCTAATTGGTCGGCCCGTTCGTTTTCCTCCACGCCCACGTGTCCGGGGACAAAAATAAGCGGAGTCTTCGTAGTGATGACCGCATTTCTGCTCTCTCAAATAACTCCGTCCATTCCCTACGTACGTCACCTATTTTGACTTTCTGAATCATATTCAGAGAGTCACTTAGTATGCAAGCATGGGAATAGGCTTGCGATTACAGCCAGTTAAGAGCCTGCGTTACTGCGAATACTTCCATAGTTAGGCTGTTTGTTGTTGCGGTAAAGGCGCCACTGGCTTCATGTAATGTTCTTCCTTTTGATCTTGCAGTAAAGGCTAATGACCAACGGTAGTGACGGATGACCGACCCGTCCGTGTAAATCACAACATCTGTGTCATCGGTATTCTCGCAGATTAGTGCCTTGATCTCGGCATTCACGCTGAGTTCCCTGCACCCTCTATTGAGTTAATGACGTTCTTGAGTGCCTCTTGAAAGACCGTAGGAATAGGTATCCATACCTCGCCAGGAGTTATGTCTTCTGGGGCACAGATAAACTTGGGGGGGGGGGGGGGGGAATTTCTAGTTTCTATAAATTACGACGTGTTTTGGCAACTTTTCACAATCTCCCCTTATTTTGACAACTTTTCACAGTCTCCTTTTATTTTGACAACTTGTCAAAAATTCAGGGATCCCTTCTACTTAATTATAAAGCTCCACATCCACCCCCCCCCGAAAAAAAATAAACAGGAGAGGTGTGAATTGAGGGGGGGGGGAGTTTATAAATTCAACTATTTTAATTAGTGTATAATAAAATGTTGTTGAAGCTGACTTTTGTCAACAACTATTACACGTTTTCAGACATCTTTCCCCTAATTGTTGAAGCAATCGATGGATGCCTCTTACAACATGTGTGGCCGGTAACAGTGCCACTATTATTTGCTCTGATCTCAAGCCACGGCAACACGTACAGTATAAGATAGTACGGAGGCAACAGTTAAACAAATAGAAGACAGACTATTGTAGGACGTAGCAATAAATGATACAACTAATTCATCCAGAAAAGACAGACATTTGTGCAACATTAAACGGAGATATCCGTGGCAGAGTGGTTGAGATTATTCGCTTTGTGCTCAAGAGGTCGCTGGTTCGAGTAAATATTGTTTACAAAATGGGTCCCCCCCCCCAAGAGATCCGTGGGTTAGGGTCTGGAAGCTACGGAGTTACGTGCTGTGGGTGATTCAACAGGTGGTGTGCCGCTTCATTGAGAGAGACGGAGTACATATTGGGAAACCCAAGTACAATGAAGTCAATACTCTTCGTCCCGCCGAAGACGGATGTGTATTGCCGCAAATAGAACGACGACACAGCGCATATGTAGTCTCTGGACTACATCCCTGCTTGAAATCTTCTAGGACCATGGTACTGCTACAAGAGAGATCCAGCGGGAGTGAGAATATGTCCTGCTACAAGAGAGATCCAGCGGGAGTTTGAGAATATGTCCTGCTACAAGAGAGTCCAGCGGGAGTTTGAGAATGTCTCCTGCTACAAGAGAGATCCAGCGGGAGTTTGAGAATGTCTCCTGCTACAAGAGAGATCTAGCGGGAGTTTGAGAATGTCTCCTGCTACAAGAGAGATCTAGCGGGAGTTTGAGAATGAACAATGAATAAGTATGAATCCTCTTCATGTTTTCATATTATACAACAATTACGCAAAAATAAGACAAGACACGCCCGTATTTTACCGGGGCCGAAAGGTGAGAAAATAATAGTAACGCTGTTACCCTTCATGCATGTCGTAACCTCGACTAAGGAGTTTTGGGGTAGAGTTGGCTGTGCTATTTCATAGAGGATCAAAGTGACCCAGAAGCCATGCTGAAAATCGAATGTGTCCGGCCGAAAAGCGCGAATATCACATCTAAACTGTAAACCATGGCAAAAACACATTCCATTATCTGGACTACATCTTGCAGAAGTTTGAGAATGCACGCAGAAGAATATTACTAAATAGTCTCTCTCTCTCTCTCTCTCTCTATATATATATATATATATATATAAAGTGATGCAACAATAAAATACAGACGATGTTCTAAATCGTATCTTCTCTAAGTATGTCATATGCCTGCACCTCCCCATGGACAGAGGAGACGTAAGGGGAAGAAGCCCATAACCTCCAACGGGGGGGGGGGGGGGGGGCAGGAAGAGGAATGTAACTAATTAATTGATAAAAAATATTAATGATAGTAATAAAGCTTAAAAACCGTGACGATTTAAAAACGCTGAGGCAGACATATTGGCCAGAGGAAACAACACTGGAATCAAAGCTCTATGGGACACTGTATGAACTACAAAAGACAGTGAGTTTTATTAAGGAGACAGAATTAAAGATATAGACATGTTTAAGTGAACGAAAGAAGAAGAAGAAAAGAACAGCCAATGACATTTTTTTGGAGACATTGAGAGTACGGAGTAACAATTGTCACAAAAGAGGGTAACGAGCTAGAGAACGTTTGAGAACCATAGATCTAGATAGTTGTACAGAGTAATACAACGGCTACACAAAGAGAAGACAATGTGATAGATTCAACGACTGCACAAAGAGAAAACAGACAAAGTGATACAACGACTGCACAAAGATAAGACAATGTGATAGATTCAACGACTGCACAAAGAGAAAACAGACAAAGTGATACAACGACTGCACAAAGATAAGACAATGTGATAGATACTATGACTGCACAAAGAGAAAACAGACAAAGTGATACAACGACTGCACAAAGAGAAAACAGACAAAGTGATACAACGACTGCACAAAGAGAAGACAGACTCATGTAAATGTACAAACCTGATTAAGGATAGCACGAAACAAGTCTCGGTGGCTCTCACGATTTATTATTCCATCAGCTTGTGATTGTTCTCCCTGGTCAGGAGAAGGATGCTGGTGCTTCTCAGCATCTTCGCTTCCATGTTTTCTGTAAAAGATGAGAATAATTGAAGAGAATTGAAACACTGAAGAGAAGGGAGATAGGCGCCCTACTGAAGAAATATAATTGATTTGATTGAAGAGATCGGAGATATTGAGGATTTAGGAGATACTTGAGAAATATGATTCATTGAGGAGATGGAACATATTGGAGAAATATGATTCATTGAGGAGATGGAACATATTGGAGAAATATGATTCATTGAGGAGATGGAACATATTGGAGAAATATGATTCATTGAGGAGATAGCAAATAATGAAGTAGTGTGACTGATTGAAGAGATGGAACATATTGGAGAAATATGATTCATTGAGGAGATGGAACATATTGGAGAAATATGATTCATTGAGGAGATAGCAAATAATGAAGTAGTGTGACTGATTGAAGAGATGGAACATATTGGAGAAATATGATTCATTGAGGAGATGGAACATATTGGAGAAATATGATTCATTGAGGAGATGGAACATATTGGAGAAATATGATTCATTGAGGAGATGGAACATATTGGAGAAATAGGATTCATTGAGGAGATGGAACATATTGGAGAAATATGATTCATTGAGGAGATGGAACATATTGGAGAAATATGATTCATTGAGGAGATGGAACATATTGGAGAAATATGATTCATTGAGGAGATGGAACATATTGGAGAAATATGATTCATTGAGGAGATGGAACATATTGGAGAAATATGATTCATTGAGGAGATGGAACATATTGGAGAAATAGGATTCATTGAGGAGATGGAACATATTGGAGAAATATGATTCATTGAGGAGATGGAACATATTGGAGAAATATGATTCATTGAGGAGATAGCAAATAATGAAGTAGTGTGACTGATTGAAGAGATGGAACATATTGGAGAAATATGATTCATTGAGGAGATGGAACATATTGGAGAAATATGATTCATTGAGGAGATGGAACATATTGGAGAAATATGATTCATTGAGGAGATGGAACATATTGGAGAAATATGATTCATTGAGGAGATGGAAGATAGTGAGAGGGATTACCTTTCCACCATAGATTCAGTTAAAATATTACTTGTTTAACATCATAGATTACGTATTTCATTGTAGATGTCCCAACGTGTACTATCATCATCATCATCAAGTGCCGTCTCCGCAACGAAGGTTGGCTGCAACGTATCTCCAACATCTCCTGTCTCTAGTCTTGGTGGTGCACTCTGCTAGACTGTAACCTGTCCATCGTGTAATGTTACTCTCTCACTTGTATCTCTGCCTACCTCTTGCTCGCTTCCCTTTGACTTTACCCTCAAGTAAGGTCTTCAATAGGCTTAAAGACTATGTCTTTAAGCAAATTATTCGCTGAGATTACAGCTCAAAAGCCCGCAACTCAGTAGCACAAGCATAATCTAAAGATTTACTAAAGTAATAATACAACTAGATAAAGCGTGTCGAAAATGGAAGAGTGTCAGGGACCAGGTTACAGTGCATGGACTCGCCCAGCTATACTCGAAGCCACAAGACATAATTATATACACAGATGGCCCAGTTAACAGAAATAAAAATAAAAGCGGTTGGGGTTTTGTAGCCAACAGAAACGGCGTGAAATTGGTTGAGAAATCTTCTGCATACCCAACTGTCGCATTGAGCATGACGATGGAGATAGAGGGAGTTACAGCAATACTTAATTGGCGGATAATTGATACATGAACACGCTCGGTAATACTCACAGACTCTTAAAGCATGCTGCACAAGATAAAAAATTGCAGGATGACAAAAGAATGGTGGGACTTATTGAATAACTCAATTGTCCAGAGCATTACATGGATATAACTGCCCTAGTCATGCTGGGGTCAGAGGAAACCGAGAGAGCCGACGTATTGGCAGGCAATGCGGTGATAGAAGGCACATTGCTCAGAAGAAATAAAGCAAATGATCAAGGCAGTAATAAATTCATTTCAAGATGAAGATGATGTCAATGAGGCTGAGAATGTACACATACAGAAGATGATGTCAATGAGGCTGAAAATGTACACATACAGAAGATGATGTCAATGAGGCTGAGAATGTACACATACAGAAGATGATGTCAATGAGGCTGAGAATGTACACATACAGAAAATGTCAGAAATGGGAGTATCTAGAAGGGTTGATATATAGATTGAGAACCCCCAGGAACTGCGAGAGATTAGCTCTTACTTTCTATGTGCAGTGGTGTGGTTTTTCAGAGCTTTCATACTAAGGAGACTTCAGCTTTCGGCGTAGTGCAATGCCTATTGAAAGACTTTTCTACTCAGAGGGAGTCTATAATTGTATAGAAGACATGCTACAAAGCTTCCATAAGAGAGCTTCAATAGAACGGCATGTCATCTACTGTTGCATGGGTGGTTTGTCTAGTGTGCCAATGGTGAGACCACAGACGCAACCGCATGCGTAGAGTGGAGGGAAGGAAAAGTATTTTTTCTGGAAAGTCCCGAAGATTACGCAATCAACACCTGACCGGGACTCGAGTCTACATACACTGGGATGGCTGCTGGAACGGAGAGCGGAGAACTTATGAGAGTGCCCAAGTGCTGTGATGCTAGTTTCTAATCAAGAGTTCGTAATAACTGCATTTGTGAACAAGGCGATGAGGTTCAATTTTGAACCCGTGGTCCAGTGAAACAAAATCAAGCGACTTGTTTACTTCATTACATAGTTAACCACTTCATTACAGAGATGTAATCTCTATTTGTTCGCTGGTGTTAACATGGAAAGGTCCAATTATTTTTGGGAGGAAAAACCGCCAGTGAGGGAATTTACATTCCTTTTTATCTTTAGCTATTTATTTCCTAGTGCTAAAACATACTATTTAGTTGTATTTTCGTAAGGGGATTTGAGCTTCTTGTACTATCGCTTACTTCCCTTATCTGCAAATTTGGTCACACCAAGAACAATTTTCTTTCGGAATGGTATAACTAGGTCAATTTTCAATTTTATAGTGCTTGAAAAAAACACGCAATCTCACATAAATCATAACTACTCGTGAACCTGCGCAGATTCTACGGAGCTCGTTCTATGGAAGATTTGTCCGTGTAAAAAAAGACCAAAGCACAAAAATCTATTGTAATAGTTATTGTAGCAGTAGTAGTAGTTGTAAATTTAGAATGTTTTTGTTATTATAGTAGTTATTATTGTAATAGCAGTAGCTGTGGCAGTTGCTGTCTTTATTGTAGTAGTAGTAGAAGTAGTAGTAGTAGTATTAATTAGACAATTCCTTCATTAGACAAACGCGTTGGACTTACATCGGCCATGTTCTCAGAATGAACAGCCTAAGAATTCCCTAGCAGTCACTATACTGGGTGCCACCCGGAGTAAGAAGAAAAGGGAGACCTATAGAAACTCTACGAAAAACCATTAATAGAGAAGACATGTCAATAAACCTAAACAACACGCAAGAATTGAAAGACCTGGCAACACAAAGACATAAATGGAAAGCTATAGTTTCTGCCCTATAGAAGACATGCTCTGAAGGATAGGATGCCCTATAGAAGACATGCTCTGAAGGATGCCCTATAGAAGACATGCTCTGAAGGATAGGATGCCCTATAGAAGACATGCTCTGAAGGATGCCCTATAGAAGACATGCTCTGAAGGATAGGATGCCCTATAGAAGACATGCTCTGAAGGATAGGATGCCCTATAGAAGACATGCTCTGAAGGATAGGTTGCCCTATAGAAGATGGCCCTGGAGGAACATAACATAACAGTAGTATTAATAGTGGTTGCAGTATTTGTAGTAATATTAATTGTGGTAGTATTTGTAATAGTAATAATTGTTGTAATATCTGTTGTAGTTGTAGTGTCAATAGTAATAATTGTAGTAGTTGCTGTTTTCATCTCCATGAATTACTAACAATTAGCTCCTACTTCCTATATGGTTGTTTCTCCGAGTGTATTCTCACACACAGAGGACTCCAAATGCAAATTCGTCGAAAGTGAAATGATGTGTCTCCAATAATGTAGCAACACTGTGACAATCAACACACACCTTACATAATTACACACGGCTTGGCTAAATCAGTGAGTACATATTAAGCGACACTAGCACACAAGATTCACAACGAGTGACAGAAGGCCTGACCATTTTGAACAGTTGTCTGATCGATCGAAGTAAGCTAGGCTCAGCATGACAACGTGCAAACAGCCCAAGTGACACGTGATGGGAGTATACAAAGGAGTCATGCGTGCAGTCTTCATAGTAGGTGACACAGACGTCTACGTGTGTTAGACAAGCTGTTACCGCATAATGTGCAAATAAATTCATTCTTTTATTGCAGTCATTTTCAGGACTAGGTTTCTAGCGTGATCATTATCCCCATGACTGAGATCCCCACGTAAAACTGCGAGAACATACTTCCAATTTTCCCATGCTTTTCATTGGTAATTTTTTCGTGTAATCTGTGTCGCCAGCCAATGAAAGGCACGGACAAATTCAGATTAGAGTTACGCAGTGACGTAATGGCGTAACAATCAGTTTAGTAAAATAAAAATCAAGTTCGCGGATAGGCTAATTCGTTATTCTGGACCATACTTCGCGAGACAGTAGCATACACGCTCTTCGTACAATATAATTCTTACAGCTGACAAGAATTGAATCAGGTCCGTTATCACGGCACCGAATCGCCTTGCAACTTAGTAAACAAGTTTTCTCTAATTGACCAACCACATCCCCCCCCAAAAAAAAAGATGTGATCTAGTCAAGACATTCAAACTGTGTACTCAAGGAATTGATCGTTACCAATCGAGACAAGATCTATTACAGCATCAACGAGCATCCCGTACAAGTATTTAATCATCCTCATGAGCACAAACATAGAACATTCATATTCGTACCACAAGGATATAACGGTCTTCTTGTAAATATAAATAACATTGAGAAAGAACAATGTTACTTCAAATAACATACGATATATGGTCTGTCAACTAAGCACACACTTATCTTTGCTGTGACCGATGCGAGATTTTCATTGCGTTGTCGGACAAAGCAAGTTGGATCAGCTAATATGAATGACGTTATGTGTAACTATGAGTAGTTGCAACAACCAACATCTAGAGAATGATGTGCTTTAAGACAGCGGCTTTTAAAATATAGTCCGCGGGGTCCTCTAAAAGTGATGGGTCCACAAGAATACTTGGAAAAATTATGTCTTAACATTTACAATGAACAGGTAAAAATAAATAGAAAGACAAAGACTGATAAATATTGCACTAGTTATTTTAGGCAATCCTCTCACAGTTAGATAAGTACCGATTAAATAGAGGCAATAGTCGAAGTCGGATGAGTAGGGCTCATTTGCTCAAATAAAACAGTGATACAACGCATTTAAGTTAAATGGACGATATTCTGCTGGAAATCTAGTTGGACCATACTCCTACAAGAGAAATCCAGGGAGAGGTTTGAGAACGAACAAACACAGAGGAGGCGAGTTAGTGTCATCTGAGCGGACCTGGACGTTTGCTGAATGAATTTTCTTTAACGTTGATACGTAAAGTAAAGTAACCCATAGCATTTATTAATGGCGTAAGGGTGTGAGATTTTAGCAATCTCACACTTCAGTGACTTTGCTATATGAGGGCGGCAGCCATCTCCTCTCCCTCGCAAGTCTTTACTTTCCGGATTAATCCAATTATGACTGGGTCGTCCCGGGAGTCATTGCGATCTGAAAAACATTTCCGCCTCAGCTAGGGAATGAACCTAGGACCACTCTTAACGTTGGTAGGGATAATCAAACCAGGATCAGACTATGCATACAAACATCTTTTTTTTTTTTTTAAACCGCCGTATAGCTGAATATCAAACTGGCCACCAGAAAAAAGTTTAAATTACCGATCTGACAGTCGGGTTGCCATTTGTCAATTTTGTGACCAAATTGTAAAATTGCAGACATTTGTAAGTGTTACTTGTCATGCAATTTATTTTGCCTATTGTTGACAAGGAGGGAAGGTTAGTTAAACATTGCCACAGAAGTGTTGATGTACTTTATGGATAACCCGTTACTAGCAATAGAATAACATTCGATTTTTCAATTGCAGATATTATTTACCATCGTTAACACAAAGATAATTAATTCCTGAACATCTTCTTATAGAATATGTTGGCAGTCCTCGGCAGAAAAACATTATTTAAAGGAGGTTCTGGGCAAAATAAATATCTTCTTTTACGTTTGTTCTCAAACTCCTGCAGATTTGAATGATGTAGTCTGAAGAACGGAATACATTGTGTTATGCTTTACAGCTTAGCTGTGATATCTACTCCTTTCGGCATGACAGATCGTACTAACCTCAGTACTCGCCTCTTACGTCATGCACGGCGGTCTGTAGATAAGGGAGTTTTGAATATTTACAAATCCCCTCCCCCCATCTCTAGAAAATATGACTTTTAGTACTCGGAACTTAACCAAAAATTCCGTTAAAAAAAACTAATTTAGATATTTTTTTACCCCAAAAAAATCATCAAATTTCTGGTCAAATAGTGAAATTGACACACGAAAACGGTCAAATGGTCCTTTTATTTCAGGTAAACCCAACCTTAAGATAATCATATCTAAGTCCCTGCCTGCACGGAAGATAACAGTGTCACTATTCCTTGCCCCTCCCCCCCCCCCATCCAATACCCCTTTTGGGCACCGGAAACCTACGGACGAACATATTTTTAGAACCGCTGCTTTGAGACAAATGTCGCTTGACATAAATTGCAACACACCCTGATATAATTATTTAGGCTGTACTGTCATTAAAATTGCCTTACCATAAAAAGAGACATTAATCTTTTACACAGACAATCATTTGTATACACGTGTTGCTCTTTCTGGCTATTGTCTACAGGTGATGCGATCGCATACAAACTACTAAACAATAATCTTGTGTTAAAATTTATCTTTATGTTATATTTTCATTCTCAAACTCCTGCAGATTCGTAGGCCGAGAAAGGCAATTCATTGTTTACGTCTATGCGGTGATATCTGCATACTAGAACACAGTTTGTGACCGTCTGTGGCTACCTCGTTAGCGACGCAAGACATCGGCATTAAGTCAAGCAAGTGTGATCGTGGTTAATTTTGAGCTTGGTGACCAGTTCTCTTGTAAGGCTGTCTTACTGAAATCAGGGACGTGCATACGTTTCACTTAAAGATGTGTATGTGGTGGTGCTATCGAAAATAAAGGTCAATTGTGCGTTTTTGTGTGTAAATTCCGTCATTTGATGAAAAAAATTGGATGACCATTTTTGTCAAAAATATCTTGGTTGGAGGGGGTGGGGGTGGCGGCCACGTACACACTTTTTGGTCAAGTTCCTAGTATTGAAAGTCATGTTCTGATTTACTAAGGTCCTAGTACTAAAAGTCATGTTCTGATTTACTAAGTTCCTAGTACTAAAAGTCATGCTCTGATTTTCTAATGTAGGGGGAAAGGGTTTGAACACCACAAACCCTTCACCCCTATCTCCTGGCTTTCTTACTATAGGCCTACTAGCGATAAGGTTACATATGCCCACAGTTCAGTGGAAGTGGTGGACCACATACTCCACGGATCTCTGTACGAGTTACACAATACAGTCAAGTTTATAGAAGAGACAAAACTTCAGAATAAGGTAAGTTCAAAAGAAGAAGTGGGAATGTCAAAAACTAAGCGTATCAGTTACCAACGCCGAAGTGGAATGAATCGGGTCATTGACGCAAATAAAACTGCGCCACAATGTGTTTCCGTTCTCTGGACTACACCATGCTGGTAAAGTAGTTGGATCTTTATCCTGTTATAAAAAAAAGTTTCAGTTGTGTTTGAGATCGAACGAGGAAAAATAAATCAACCGAAATTATGAAATTTATCGCTATACATCAGTTTTGTGAACAACGAGAAGGCAATTAAGAGTTAAGATGAAAGGCGCTATTGGAGCTATTATAGCATTACAGAGTTCCAACAAAGTTTACAAACCTAATAGAAAACATCACTCAGAAATTAATTTTAATGTTCTCCATCAAGGACTTATGACACATTATCTTGAGATAAGAACTAGTGTTCACGGGCGTGTCTCCTGCCACCATTTCTCTTTTTGCTAGCTATAGATTGGATTACGAAATCTACAGATTTGAAATGTAATGGACCCTGACGAAATACCTAGAAGACTTGTATTTTGCTGATGTTCTTGCATTGCTGTCCTACAACTACACTCATTTAAAAAAATGAAGATGAATATATTAAATAACAATTCACAGAAAATATCCTTGAACATACACAGAGGGGAAAAACAACTCAAAGATTATACGAATAAATGAAGCAAATGGAAACCAGAATACACAAGGTGAAACAACAATACAGTAGTAGATTCATACACATACTTTGACATCAACATTGACAGAGAATGAAGAACAAAAATAACAAGATATGAATACAGAAAGCAAGAAGAAACTTGATTGAATTAGGAAACATATGGAAATGGAAAGAAACGATTCAAAGAACAAACCATTATCTTCAGACTACGAACTAGCCACAACATACTGAGAAATCACATGTATTAAAAATAACTCGAAATTGGTGAGACAGACTTGTGCAACTGTGGACTGAGCACAGAGACTTCAGACAACATTTTTCATTCATGTCAACAATAAGAAGAGAGTAAGAAACTATAGTGTACAGCATACTTCAGGATTGGAGGGGTTCACTGAAGCTAATTGGTACTTTAATATAATGACTGACAGAAGAAGAACGATGAAGAAACAGATAAGAATTTACATCAAATACAAATAATAATATTCAACTCTAATGTTAATTGGGTACTAAAGTATGGCTCAGAAACATGCGGTTCAACGAGAGAAATACAAATATTCAACAATGCATGCCTTTCATAGAATATAAGGGTTGAAATGGTATTATAAGATCGCCAATAAGGAACTCATGTAAAGTACTAAACAGGAATCAGTAGAGAAAGAAATAAACAAACTTCAGTAGATAAAGATCTAAACAAACGCGAGTAAAGGAATAACTAAACAAGCGTCAGTAGAGAAAGAAATAAACAAACTTCAGTAGAGAAAGATCTAAACAAACGCGAGTAAAGGAAGAACTAAACAAACGCCAGTAGAAGAAGAACTAAACAAATGTTAGTAGAGAAAACTAAAACGCCAGTAAAGATATAAACAAACGCCAGTGAAGAATTAAACAAACATCAATAAAGACCTAAACAAACGCCAGTAGAGGAAAAAAATAAGGACATAAGCTAGAGATGGATAGGAGGTACATTATGAAGACCAGTGGAACGCATTGTAAGAGAGCCATTGTTCTGGAACACACAGGGAATAAGGAAAAACTAAGACATGCCTGAAGGAAAGAATTATAAGCAGAGAAACATAGGCTCGGTTGAACAACGAAAGAGCTGAAAACTAAATAAGTAAAGATGGAGGAAATTTGTTGACTATAGATGCTCCGCGGCGAGGTAAAAGATGCATAGTTAAATACAGTATACTTATTTACTAACTTATTCATCTATATTGTACCGGTACACATTTACTCTGTCATCTATATTGCCCAACTATATATTTATCATGTATATTGCCCATATATATATATATATATATATATATATATCACAAGTAAGCATCTGATTTTTAACAGAATAAACTGTAACCGTAGCAACCAAACAGAAGGCCTTCAAATCTACATACTCGTGTATATTCTATACTTGTGGTCTGACTTACCCATGAAGCTCTGATAACATCCGAAATTCAGACATGATAGATACACACTTACAACAAGCATACAAGCTGTCAGAAACTAAAACACTAGCGCTAAATTGAAACATAAAATGAATTTATTGTTATTGATTCAATAACGCAGTGACTCACAGGAAAGTTGGCCGATCGACACAGATGGGTTTTTTTGTGTGTTGCTTGGTTACATACACTTTATGATATTCCTTTATAAACTGTCACTTGTCTTTTATTGTATTGTCTTTTTTCTGGTCCACAACTCAGTCAAGAAACAACACGAGGTATGACATAAATTGTTGAATAAATCCACGAGATAAACTCTATGTTTATGTTAGACACACAGGAAAAAAACATGTAAAGATTAACACTCAAATTGTTGTTACGTCATATAAATGGAAGCGGGAGAAACGTATTTTACCGGTAGTGATGGCTGGATTACCAGAACCGCGACCCCCACACACTGTTTAGGATTAAAAGATAAAACATAAGAACCTGGTGAGAGGGGGAGGTCTGATAACGTATAATAGTTGTTGACAAGGAGGAGAGAGGTGGAGAGGCAAAAGTGGACATCAACAATGCTGTTTTATATACCAATTAAATTGTTTGAATTTTAAACATTTTTCGACAAACTGAACAAAAATAACGTAGTTGTGTGGTGATTTCGCACATTATTTCGACAAACTGAATAACATAACGTAGTTGTGTGGTGATTTCGCACATTATTTTGTATTTGCTTGGGGGGTGGGTGGGGGCATACATTTTTTTTAAATATGAGTCCCTGAATTTATGACAGTTTCCTGACGAGTGACCCGGGGGAGGGGGGGTCAATAACTGGCAAATGTGTTCCTGGACACCGTCTAATAGGTACATTTTACTTAGGCCTACCAGTAACTAACATTCTACCGGTGAAATAAAGACGTATACTATTTATATATGCAATAATTTTCAGATAAGTTTTACGTGTGACTTAAATATATGCTAAGTAAGGTCTACATGTGACTTAAATATATGCTAAGTAAGTTCGAGGATGATAAAAATAGTAAAATAGAACTCTGAGATCAAGCAATAAATAGAAATATTGCGAAATGGGTTATTGAAATTCTATTTTCGCGTCATATACTTAAATGAAATGATTTGTAGCAGCGTTTCTTAAACTTGTTGCTGTCGCGGGCGAACTTTTTATATTATTTTTTTCTGCCGAGAAAAATATTAACTCATCTCTGACAAGCGAATAAAACATCCAACTTAATCGGGCCCTTCATGCCGATAAGAAACTAGAACATCTATTTTATAGTTACTTCAAATACTTTACCGTAATACCTTCAGATACCCTGCCGTGAAGTGTTTAGAAATTATAAAATGACTACAGCAGCTCGATATTACCAATATAGACTCCGGTCTTAGGTTGAAAGTAACGTGACCCAAGAAGATACTTTTAATCCTTCATTTAACTAACAACAAACACGGAAAAATTCGAAGATTTCGATATATGGAAATTTCCAGAAATGAATTATTCGTGTGTTTATGATACGAATAATAACTGTCGTTGAATATATTGTTGTATCGATATCCAAGAAGTATGACCTATCAGCTCTTAATTCCTATGTTGAAATGGGTGGTTTCTCTTAGCGGTTCTCAACCTGTGGGTAGTGATCCCAATGCGGTCAAACGACCCTTTCACAGGAGTCGCTAAGATCATAGGAAAACACATATGAAGCAACAACGAAAATAATTTTATGACTGGGAGTCAGCACAACATGACGAACTGTATTATAGGGTCACGGCATTACGAAGATTGAGAACCACTGCGTGAGTCTAGAGCTTTATTTTATAC
The DNA here is from genome assembly GCA_034231615.1 of Meghimatium bilineatum. Lineage (NCBI taxonomy): Eukaryota > Metazoa > Mollusca > Gastropoda > Stylommatophora > Philomycidae > Meghimatium > Meghimatium bilineatum. The sequence continues at coordinate 38,338,772 of CM067319.1, read as the reverse complement.
CCTGAATATTTAATGGTAATGTGTTGCTAGTATAGAACAAAACAAAACAAATATATTCATCCATTGATCTCTAGTGTGCGTGTGTACCTAAGCATAATATACACAACAGGCAAGCAACGTGGAATGAAAATCAACATAGACAAAACAGAAGTAAATGAATATTGCAAGAGAAAAGGAGAACATCAACATACAGATAAACAATAAACAATTAAAACAAGTAGGTGAATTCAAATATCTGGGCAGCACATTGAGATATGACAATAAACAAGAAGCAGAAATAAACGCAAGATGTAATAAGGCCTTTCAGGTCATTAGTCAATTAACACCTTTACTAAGAAACAAAGATATTACACTAGAAACAAAGAAAGCGCTTTTCAGCACAATTTTTTTTTTTTACCAACGTTTAAAAAAAAAAATTTGTAAGATTAACACCACTGAAATGTGTGAGACGTATGATTGGAGTTAGCTTGAGAAACAAAATCAGGAATGAAACACTAAGGAAACAATTAGGGATCAAACCAACAATAGAATACATACAGAAACAACAAGTTAAATGGTACGGCCACATAACCAGACAAACAGCAAAGTATTATCCAAAAAACACTTAACAAACGATACGAAAACAGTCGACCTATTGGACGCCCTCGTAAAAGGTGGATAGATAGCGTATTATAGACACTCGGAAATATAACAGCGGAAGAGGCAAATAGAAGGGCAAAAGACCGTACCGAAAGGTGTCCCCTCAACACCGAAAGGTACATGAGGACAGAAAGAAGAAGAAGAAAGTAGAAGATCTCTATTGCCAATGTCTATCTTTGTTATATTATAATATTTCTTAAAATCTTCGGAGACCCACATGGGTCCGGGGGCCACGTTTCTTCTTCTGCGTTCGTTATAAAACTCCTGCAAATCAACAGGATGCAATCAGGAGAATTCAATGTTGTGTCATAACTTACAGCTTAGCTGTAACGCTCAATATCTGTGTCTTTTGGCTTGACACATCCTACGTCATCATGGATTCTATGACATTTTATGAGAGGAATAGCGAAGTCTACCCCAAAACTTCCTTACTCGTCTCCTGAGGCATGCATGGTGGGTAACAGGTCTGATATTCATTCCAATTTTGGATATAGGCAACACTCGGGAACTGTGTAGAAATAGCTAAAAAAAAATTGTGAAAAAGAAGTTTGTAGATATCCATCTTTCGAACATTAAAGCAACTTTGTTCCTTGATGTTCCTGTGAAATTTGCTTCTTTGTTGCTGGGACCTGAAACAATGAATAGCAACTCTGTGACCGGTCATGCATGTTGTAGGAGCGATTAAAGGACGTTCTTAGACTGGTGTTAACTGTACAAATCACATAAAAGTGACAAAAAAGCTACGCTGAAGTAGGATTCAGGACAAAAGACGCAAATATCGCAGCGAAACAGTAAACCACAACAGAACGAATTCCGTTTCCAAAATTACATTCTTATATTCTGCAGAGTTTATAAAAGGATTAGAGCATTGCTCTTTTCGCAGGGGTGGGAATTTACTATGAAAACTCATTCGTGCGTTTTCGTGTGCCTCCAGTTTGAGCAATGTGATGCTACTCTATGTACGTCTTATATGTTGTTTAGACACATAATCCCCACCGAAGACGGATGTGTTGGGCCATTGGCGCAAATAAAACGGCGACACAACGCATTTCCATTTTCTGGACTACATCCTGCTGGAAATCTAGCAGGACCATGATCCAGCTAGATCCAGTTGGAGTTTGAGAATGAACGCAGAAGAAGAAAGAAGAAGACACATAATCATGCCCTTTTTGATGGTTATTCTGCGAAGAGTCGCTTGGTCTTCCTCTGTTTCTTTAGCCATCTGGTACCAATTTTAATGATTAAAGTAGCAGTCTGTTATCATTCATTCTTAGTACGTGTCCGGTACGATATAACTCCATCTTTTTCATGTTGCATAAATATATTGCTGTTTAGTGTCATCGCTTACTTGCCTTAAATTCCTCGCAATCAATATTTACTTTGGGAACTACTTTGAATGAAATGTAGTGTAGATAATTTTATGTTACTTATTTTCTAAATAATCCACTAATTCCAGGAACTTTTTGGTGCTACCTCGAACCACAACAATTATTTCAAAATATATTTGAGCCCTTCTCGATGATCCCTAAAAAAAGGTCCATGACTTTCTCTGTCTATTAGGTAATCCAGCATAACTCGCTCAGCGCCGTAAAATATCTTTTGCAATAGACAGGGGCGGGGGTGGTGCAATTTATTTTTGTGTGGATCATCTCTTTTTTGTGTCTCCGTGGTACAGTGTGTGTCTGTGACGGCCTAAGTACCGGGTTCAAATCCCGCCACAATTGTGTATCCAAACCGTTCATAAATCAATGGCAAACTACTGAACATATGTATAATATTGCATATAAAATCATTACAATAAAAAAAATACTCGGTTGATTGTTATATCCTGACTGGGATATTTACCACTTGTTTTAAAATTGCTTTATTCTCGTGGAATTTCTGGTACCCTTTATTGGAAAATTATTGTGTGGGTAAGGAAGGGGTGTTACCCGCTTTTTGGTTTGCTTCCTAGAAAGAAATGTTATTTTCTACTCTCCTAAATGAAAAAGCGTCTTCTAAGACAATACACGCCACCCCCTTATCTACGAGTTTGAATGCACTCAATATTGTAGGCCTACATGAATGAAGTGAACTTTGCAGTCTTCATTCAATTTTATGGCAATTGGCGTCACGGACAGTAACCAAATTAAGGTGCAACAAATAAATAATTTTATTAAACTCTAATAAAACATTACTAAAGACAAGCGCTAACGTGTTATCAGCTAACTCAAACCTTGTAACTTGTAAGAATTACCAGAACGTTTATACGGCAACAACGAAGAATCAATGATAAATCCTGTGTTGAAAAATGACACACGAGTTTTCAGGATTTGTGGACCAGCCACAAAATTTTGAGTTAAGTTGCTATCCTTCACAACCACCCGTAAACATTTAGTCACACTATCGTAGGATCCGTCGTTTGCCTACCTGGTGTATCCACCGTCGCCCTGTGTGGTGACCGCCTTCACACGTTACCAATGTGGTCTCGTAACTTGAGACTTGTTCAACGTTCGCGAAGTTGCAAACAAGCAATCAATCAGTGTTGCCAATTCGCTTGGTGAAAAATGCACTAGTTGCGAAAAACAAAACATAAACACTAACTTATATGGGGAAAGCACTAAAGAAAAGCACCATAACATTATTTCGTTACAACATTAAACGATTAAACATTATAATTATTATCCGTTTTTGGCATTCATCGCATTATAATTAATTATATCTATCTATATATTGTGTTTTCTCTGCTTTTGCTGTAAGGCGTCGCATGACAGAAGTATGATCGGTTTTCGGGCTCTGGCACGTTTGGCCCCTTATATGCAATAATATTATGACGTCTCATAATGTTGGTAATTCCTTCAAGTCACCTTCTTCTTTGTTTGCTCTGTATCGTACTATGTCCATTTTCATGATGTATTCTGTTGCAGCTGACCAATATGCGTTCATTCTCATTAAGTGGCCGAACCATTTCAGTCTGTTTTTCAATATAATTGAGTACAGATGTTGTTTAAACAGTTCTTGTGATCTCTTCAATCTTTATATGATATTTCTTGTTCTGTTTGCTGATTTTCTTAGACTTCTCATTTCACGGGTAGTACGCTTTCTCTCTTGTTCTTTTGTTAGTGTCTATGTTTATGATAACGCAATGTTTGTATGAAAATTGAATTTATAATTTTCCTTTTGGTTTCCATCGGGATAGATTTCAGTTTCTTCTTCTGCGTTCGTTCTCAAACTCCTGCAGATTAGCAGGATGTAGTTCAGAGAACGGAGTGCGTTGTGCCATGGTTTACAGCATTGCTACGATATCTGCACATTTCGGCCTGACACATCCGACTTCAGCATGGCTTTGGGTCACTACCTCTATGTGAGATGGAACAGCTAACTCCATCCCATAACCTCCTTAGTCGCCTTTTACGACATGCGTGGAAGGTAAACAGTGTTGCTATTCATTGCTCTCCTTTCGGGCCCCGGCAACACACGGGCGATTTATGTTTCAAAATTGGTTCCCATTGAGGCCAGCTCCGTGTCGTGGAGATGGGCTTAGTCCAGCCACCAGAGTCTGGAGACTAAGACTAGCTAGGCCTTCTTAACAGCATACGGAAGATCGGATGACAACCACTAGTGACCACCAGACCAATAAATGAAGATAACCAGACCATGCTACATTATAGAAAATGATATGACTGTATAGTGAGGCTTTTTCAAATGAAAACCCCATCAGAATTATATATTTACAGTTATATGTTTTTATGTCTTGATGTTATGTTGTCAATCATTCCCTCCTGGAGTAGAGGGCCACCCAACTGTGACATTGCACTCCGTCATAGAACCTAGGTCCAGTGACCTGGACTGCCAAGATCTCATGGGTTTGATTTTTGTATGTCGAACTGACACCCTGAAACCAACTGGAGGTAGGGGAAACCTGAGGTGAGACTATCCAATCTAGGACGTGACAATTCTACACGTCTTTTGAAATTTGACAGACATGGCACATTTCTTGTGTGCCAGCAGATTGTAGATGGCGGAGAATAGAGAGTGGTGAAACAAACATCAGATATACTATCCATAGATGAAAATCTGGGAAGAGTCGAGTCAAACAGCATTATGCCTGTTGGAAAATGGTGTTCCTAGTTTCAGGCCCTACTTTTTAAATCAGCTCTCTGGGTTTGAAAATAAGCTCCAGAAACATAACCCCAACATTAATGTGCCTAAACAGAAAATATCATATGCGCTCGGACATCGCCTCATAAAATGTCCGCGTCAGACAGTTCGGTCCTTCTCCCGGCTGCCTTGAGCGATAAATCAGCCACGAGTGGTACACTAAACATACTACAACTGAACATATATAGACTCAGAAATAAGACCTTGGAACTGAGTAAAACACTACACAAACATGATACGCACATCGCACTACTGCAGAAACACTACTAGCAAAGAAATAACACCCCGTAGCAGGCTACACCATACACAAATGTAAATGTCAGAAGTGCAGTGGCATTGCAACACTCATAATAAATTACAAGCAAGGAGAAGTCATAAACATGAGAAACAAAGGAAACGATATACAAGAAATAAATATATGGTAATATGGTCTGCGGTTTACACTGTTCAATGCATACTGCCTACCCAAATGAAAGAAACAAATAGACATCAGCACCACAGATGCCAAGAGAACTATCATTGCGGGAGATTTCAATGCTCACATACCTGCCACAGGATACAAGGACAGAAACACCATAGGAAACAACATAGATGAACTATGTAACACCAGTAATCTAATAATGTTACAAGATTTCTCTCCCACACTCCTCCACAGAGCCAGTGGATCAACATTCAGACCTGAACTTACCATCATATCCGCAGAATCCGAAGAACTTGTCAAAAAGGAGCAGAGAAGCAAGAAAGAAAGCAGAAAAGCTTCCTACACATGCAAACAGAACAGAATATAACAAACTAACTGCACGGATCCAACTAGAAACAAAGATGCAAATCAATAAAAATGGTCAGACACATTTACTGAGCTCAACCTTGGCATTGATGGCAGGAGGGCCTGGAAGTTATTAAATAACATATCAGGGGGAAAAACACACAAACCTAAAACCACTGCGGACTGCAAACCAGTACTAGTGAAAGACGCAGACAAAGCAAATAGTTTAAATAAAAACTTTTCAAACATTAACAAAACCTTCCACTGGAAATCACAGGACAATACAATAGGCAAGATTCTAAAATCTAAAGGAAGATCAAAACTAGCCAACACTGTATTTATTTATGAAAACTTCACCATTCAAAAACGTCAGACTGCGATAAAGGAACTACAGCCAAGAAAAGAACCATGTATTGATAAAATACCCAATGAGATGGTCCACCACTTAGGAACCGAAGGAAAAATAGAGTTTCTAAACTTCATAAATACAACTTGGCAAAGTGGTACCCTACCAACAGCCTGTAAGACCTTTATTATCAAACCAATACTAAAGAAGGACAAGCCTGAAGATGACATAAAAAGCTTTAGGCCAATCTCGTTACATCTTCTTCTTCTTTCGTTCGCTAATACTGTCTATATCTGCAGTGTTGTTTCTTGTATAAATTGGACAGTGTTTTCCATTTCTTGTTTTGTACCATATAGTTTAACATTCATTGGTGTATCAGAAGGCCAGTATGTGCATCTTAATGTGTCATAGTTTGCACATTCTTGAAGGATATGTTCTGAAGTCTGGTTGACTTGTCCACAATTACACTTTGCTGTTGTGCCAATTTTAAATTTTGTATACATATGGCTGTTTAGTCTATTGTGTCCAGTTCTCAGTCGAAATATGATGACCTGTTCTTGTCTGCTAAGTAGGTGGTAGTCATCCCGTGGAGGTAAGTTAGGCTTTCGTTGTGCCTTTATCATGGATTTCTTTTGGTGATAGCTGATTGGTACATCCTGTTGCTGCATGTTAGCACCTTCCTTGGCGAGTTGATCAGCTCTCTCATTTCCTGCTATTCCACAGTGTGATGGAATCCATTGCAGTATAACTCTACACCTATTTTGTACTATGGACAATACCTCTTTTAACTCTGGAAGTTTATTGGATTGTAATGCCTCTAGTATCGTTACATCTAACATCAGTAAACTTGCAGAACGAATGCTGTACAACTGATTATACTGGTTGTTGGAAGCTTCATCTTTCCCTGAACAACTCTCTAGCAGGTTTCCGAAGAAGAGTAATGACTGAAGACAAAATCTTTTTTATTTACTCATAATGTGAGGGATAATTCTCAGCAATGGAAGGGAGCAGTCGCTGTCTTTGTAGATCTAATGCAAGCATATGACAAAATGTGGAGACTGCTAAAAATGCAAAATATGGGCATTTGTGGGAAAATGTATAAATGGATTAAAAACTACTTAAGTGACAGAACCATACAAGCTGCAGTAAACAACAAACTATATCCATACCCACGCTTGAGGGAAGGATATCCCAAGGTTCAGTTCTCAGCTGCATCCTATTCTTAATCTTTATAAATGATATCCATAACTTGCTTAACACCCACAAAGCCATGTTTGCAGATGACCTTGTAATATGGATAAGTGGATCAGACTTACACCTGGCTGCAGAGAGACTTAGAAATATCATTCTCAAAATATCAACATACTGCAACTTCTGGAAACTGAAGGTCAACATCATAAAACCACATATACAATATTTACGCTTAGCAACAAAACAAAAAAGCCCCCCCCCCCCCCAAAAAAAAAAAATTAAAATAATTCTTGAAGTAGCTAAAATGAAAACCTAAAAAGAAAACCTAACATAACTAGGTGTTCAGCTGGATAAGAATCTAATTTTCAACAACTTTATTATCAATATCACAGAAAAAAAGCGTCTAGGAGGTTGAACTTGCTAAAGCGACTTGCAAGTACATCCTAGGGAGCCGACAAGACAACACTTAGACATGCACATATAGACGTCAGATACATATTAGACTATAATCTCCCATTGGAGGCCACATTATAAAAAAGCTCCAGCACACACTTGGACAGAGTACAAAGCCAGGCTCTTAGCTTAATTTATGGTGGCATGAGAACAACACCACTAGTGGCCTGTGAAATCGATGCAAACATAGAGCTACTAGACATTAGAAGAGAAAAGGCAATTGTAGAAGAAGTGGAAAGATACAAACAACTCCCACAAAACCAACCTAACAAAGTAGTCAACAAATGGACACACAGAACAAGAGTAAAACAAAAATCCCCAGTACAGCTAGCAGAAGAACTAAACAAGAAACATCACCTTCCTGAAGATAGAGAGGAATCTGAAAGAGTATTAAATATCCCCCATATACATCCCTCATACTGCCCCAAATAAACACTACACTAATTTTACAAGCCAGTAACCAAGGCAACAAACCACAACAACATTAAGTCCATTGCACTACAGACTACCGACCTTTTAGTTAAGTTCTTAGCACTAAAAGTCATGTTCAGATTGCCCCCCCTCCCCCTTATTTATGAGCCAGAATCCATCATAGAGTCGGACGTCCAAATTATAATTAGACAATATGACATTTCGAACAGGACTAGACAAAATTAGACTTCGAGCCCTGTAAAATCCACGTTTCCAACCCTTTTTTTTTGTATTCGCCAGAATGAGCCAAGAATAATATTAGCACTTGCACCAATGTGCACACGCACGCACGCATACACACGCCATTCGAATCTTCAGAAGACGTAAAACTTTCAGTCCCCATACCTCAAGGAAAAAGGAACGTGGGTCAAAAAAGGATGCCCACTTAAAAAATATAGCTACATATTCAGAATTCTGGAAAGGATGTTCACAGGTGTCATGTCATGCATATATAGTGATATTTATGTTCACTGGTGCCGTACATATTATGAGGCTATTTCTGTCCACAGTCACAGTGCATTATGTCCGCCCGTGTGTTGCCAGGGCCTGAAATAGGGAGCAAAGAATAATGCCACTGTTGCCTGCCATGCACGTCGGAAGAGGCAACTAAGGAGGTATTTAGATGTAGAGATGACTGTTCCATCCCATACAGACTCGTGATACAGAAGACACACGGAAATCGGATTATCAGACGGAAAGGCGCAAATATCGCAACCTAGCTGTAAACCATGATACACCGCATTTCGTTCTCTGGACTTCACATTTATCATTTACAGGAGTATGAGAACGAACAAAGAAGAAGAAGAAAGTGCATCATGATTAATATATGTTGTCCACTACATATCACACCGAAGACGGACGCGTGGGACCATTGGCCCAAATAAAACGGCGACACAATGCATTCCCATTCTCTGGACTACATCCTGCTGGAAATCTAATAGGATCATTGTACAGCTGCAAGAAAGATCCAACGGGAGTTTGAGAATGAACGCTGAAGAAGATGAAGCCCACTACATATGATGTATCCTTATCTGGTAATCAATATGGCCGAGAGTAGTAACTAAGCGATGCGCAAAGCTGTGGGAAGACAAGGGATAAATCTTAGGGCTTTTCTATTTCTATCTTTCTGTAGCATGCAAAGTTGAAGTCATGGGCCTCAGCTCCCCTGCCAAGCATCCCTTCATATCAGGTGTCCATAGGAACTCAGCTCTGGACCATGTTCACTGATGTTGGTGGAACAGCTAGCTACGCAGTCCTCGCAATCCAAGGAAGCTTTCCAATTATGCAGGGCTAACATATTTGTCTGATTCTGGGCTTTCCCCTGGAGTTCTGCACAGAACTGAATTTCACCACAACCCATGTGCCACCTGTCCATAACTGGGGCAACATTGACAATTGAGACAATAGTCAGGGTTATAGCTCATCTGACTCATAGCGTGATGTGTAATGTTGGATTCTCTCAATGTTCCACCACAAAGGGAAACTTTACTGTACAGATGAATTTATGTGGGGCTTCCATAAGAGGAAAACCTCACTATATTGGTATGCCATTTACTGAAATATTATTGTTGCATAATGGTTGTTCCGATAGGCCAATAGTGAGCCCTTACGACCTCACGAAGCATTTGGCTGGCAACACTGTCGCTATTCTTTGCTTCCAGTTTGGGCTCCGACAATGCACATGCAGATAACTATTTAAAAAAAAAAAAAAAAAATAAGGATAAATGAAAAGATGATATGTCAATATAACACATTCGTGGAATCGAATGTTGATGTCGAGTGTTGATGTCAAGTGTTGATGTCGAATGTTGATGTCGAGTGTTGATGTCGAGTGTTGATGTCGTTTGTTGGTGTCGAGTGTTGATGTCGAATGTTGATGTCGAGTGTTGATGTCGAATGTTGATGTCGATTGTTGATGTCGAATGTTGACGTCGAGTGTTTATGCTGAGTGTTGATGCTGAGTGTTGATGATGATCCAAATGAGCAATGGTTGATTAAGTAAAAATTACCTCTCAGGGTGATATTTTGACGTTCTGTTTGCTTCCAATCTGTTTGCTTCCCCATCTGTTTGCTTCCAATCGTATCGGTATTACATTTCCCTTGTAACTAATCAACAAAGGAGGTTAGTGCAAATGTGCTAGGCACTTTCTCCATAGAACCTTCCCATGCAAGCGATCATGTGTAACATTTTGACGGCATCGTATTCTATTTGAAATCTTACACTGACTACTTCATGATCGTCTGTAAATAGGAAAATGGTCATCACCAATAACAATAAAATATAGTGTAGGTCGCGGTTCTGCTATTCCAATCACCACTTCTAAGAAGTTAATAATATAATATAATACTGAATAATTGTGTTCACGTCATCATACGTCTTCTGCGTTCGTTCTCAAACTCCTGCAGTTAGCAGTGTGTATCATATCAACGGAATTCGTTGTGTCATGGTTTACAGATTGTCCGCGATATCTTGGCTAATAACGTTTCTGCCTGATTTATCCGGCTTCAGTGTGCGTCTGGTCACTGATACTACACGGGATTGGACAGCCAATTCCACCACAAATCTCCTTAGTTGCTTCTTACTACATGCATATAAGAATCACTATTACTTGTTCATCATGTTAATGTTTCACTGCTTTGGAGAAACGAAATTATGGTGTTAGAGGGCTTTACATTGAGTAGCATGGTACTAACTGGCCAGACACTTTATTTGCTTGACTATTTCTGAATTAGACTTTGTGCTATTAATAAAAGATCTGTTTTTGAATTAGACTTTGTGCTTTTAATAAAAGTTCCCCTGTTTCTGAATTAGACGTTGTGCTATAAATAAAAGATATTATATTCCTGAATAAGGCTTTGTTCGATTAATAAAAGCTTCACTGTTTCTGAATTAGACTTTGTGCTGTTAATACAAGTTTTCTGTCCCTGAATTGGGGTTTGTGCTGCTAATAAAAGCTCTTCTGTTTTTAAGTTAGGCTTTGTGCTGTTATTAAAAACTCTACTGTATCTGAATTAGGTTTTGTGCTGCATTGTGCTGTTGCACTCTTAGTAAAATATATTCTGCTATTTAGTTAGTCTATGTGCTGTTAGTAGAAGCTCTCCTGTTTCTGAGTTAGGCTTTGTGCTGATAGTAAAAGCTCTCTTGTTTCTGAATTAGGATTCGTGCTGTTAGTAACTCCGTAACATCCACGGGATCACAGTCCATCTTTTTAATATTGAGCTTCCGTGACACGATGATAAAAAATGCGAATCGTCTGCTAGCAATAATTCGGATCTTCACGTAACGCACTGAGAGCTCCTCCCCTCCCCCAAAAGAGTGTTCCAACGGAGACAGAAGGAGGGCCTCTCAGTGAGTTATGCGCAGATCGACAGATGCTGCGTTGTGTGCGTCTTTAGCGAAAGTTCGTTTCGTTAAGTAATATATGGTTTTGTTTCGCTAAAAGTGTGGGCGCATTATATCGTAATGTACCGTAACTCCTCTTCTGTTTCTGAGTTAGACTTTGTGCTGTTAGTAAAATCCTTCTGGGTTTTTGTGTTTTTTTTTGCGTTAGACTTTGTGCTGTTAGTAAAACCTCTTCTGTTTCTGAATTAGACTCTGTTTTTGCGTTAGACTTTGTGCTGTTAGTAAACTCTCTTCTGTTTCTGAGTTAGACTTTGTAATGTTAATAAAAGGTCTTTAAAAAACCACATTTTTCAATGAGCCAAGAAGTCCAGAAAGATTAAAATCAATCCTAAAAAATAAGAGAAAAGCACCAAACATTTGAGAAAAACAGTAAAAAAGAGCGCCCGAGCTATTTTCTAAATGTTTTTACTAGATTTCTTCAATACTGCACAAGAACGTAGAGGATTGACTTAATTGTACTCGTATTACTTCATACGTACTCACTCCTCAAAGCGAAACGCCTGCTAGGAGTGCGAATCATAGAATATAACTGCGCAGCTTCAAGCGATACTCCCTAGGATTCTCCGAACAAATCCACTTTATAGACAAAAAACTTCGTGAGTGGGATTCGAACCCGCGACAGGCTGAACTACAACACCTAGGAGATTTCCTACAGAATGATGTAAATTGCTTTTTATTTGACTTTAAAAATCCCTTAACCTAATTTGAAAAGTACTGTTACTGGTAACACTGCACTTAGCCAGTGTATGAGCAGTAGGACTTGTTTACAGTTACCTGCCCTTCCATCCTCGGAGACAGCCCTGTCTTTCCGGTTCATATCAGTTGCTTAGCAACAAGCAAACAAACCTGCAGGTATAATGCAGGCTTATATTGAAACTGCAGTGTTTTGGAGTTACAGGTAAAAGTGAAAACTGGAAGAGTTATCTGGTAGCAGTACTCTTAAGCGAATGAAGTATTGATTTACCAATGTTGAAGTGTAGTCATGGAAACAGAACTAAATGAAGAAACAATTACAATGATTCGTGCACACAATATCCACAACAAAGGAATATATGAGATGTTTTTAAGTCGCCAGTGTGACAACGAGGGCTTGGACGTCTGGCACATGGTGCAAAGAATAGAGCCACTGTCTTATTTACATGCATGTTGTATAGTGTGATTAATGGCAACTAGGGGAACATAGTGAAACAATCATCGTTGTCACATTTTGTCTCAATTTCCAATTTTTGTCTTCTATCAAATAATCCCCATGGATGATGAAGAGGTGCGGGCTGCAGATATTGTACCGGTGTTCTTTTGTGGCAGACTTAGGTGACGAGGAAAGATAGATATGCCATCATTGTGGATGGGTCAGCAAATCTGATAGAAAGATGATTAATTAGTTTGACCAGAAGTGTGTGCTGTGCTGATGGCAGGACATTGCAATCCCGGGATATTGGCGAGCTGGAATGCCTCCCTTTGGGGACTAAACGTGCATTTATACATTCTCTTTTCACAACCACGACCTTGGCCTTGAGACATTGTATAAGTCCGGGTAACGCAAGAGAAGCAAGCAAAAAACATCATTACCAATAAACAGAGAACAAAAGGAAAAGAAAGACATTTAGCCACCTTGCAGACAAGCAACAACTCCTACCATAAGGACCGAACTCTCTGACCCCTCGTCAGATAACAACTATGTAACTCCATTCCTGAAAACCATTGCCGTAGAAAAAATATATACATATCCACCAGAAATAATCCATGTATGCACAGATGGATCCGCACAAAACGCTACCACAAATGCTGGATCTGCAGCTGTGATAAAATACCCGAACACAGACCCAGAAAACCACCCAAAAATGTTCAGCCCATGCGAAGATATCTGCTCTAACTACACAGCAGAGATAATAGCAGTTGAGAAAGCTCTGAATCGAATTATTGTGGACTTTGAAAACAGAACTACTCCACATGAAGACATAGTCATATTTTCAGACTCAAAATCAGCATCAGCACTTCAGGCCCTGGAGAACAACAACAAAAAAAACCCCGGTTGCAATATCAACAGACAAATAGACCAGCTGTCCACATCATATGGCGCAGAAGTCACCCTTCAATGGATACCTGGCCATTCTGGAGTTCCTGGAAACAAAACGGTTGATAAACTGTCTGAGGGATGCTTCCCCCCCCCCCAGTTCTCCCCAAAAAGCTCCCTACAAACTTGCAAACAAATCCTAAGAAACAACTGCAAACAAAAATGGCTACGACAGTGGGCCAGTACAAAGACTGGATGCTCACTATGTGAACACCAACAGAAACCCAACCCAATGAACCCTCTGAGACAACTCGAGAGAGCAAACCAGAGTCTCACATTCCAACTAAGAACAGACCACACCTCCATTAATAAACACCTGAACAGAATAAATTCATTCCATGAACCAAATTGCAGACAATGTAACGCACAAGAAGAGACTGTCGAACAACTACTACTGCAGTGCCCAAAACTAACAGAAATCCGACAAGAACTACTACCAACGCTTCCAACTATACACAACATACTCTACACAGCTGCACAACAGCTGATGGGAACCTGTGTATTCGCCAGAATGGCTATGGGCGGTCAAAAGCTACATGCACACAGCTGTCAAAAGCTACATGCACACAGCTGTCAAAAGCTACATGCACACAGCTGTCAAAAGCTACATGCACACAGCTGTCAAAAGCTACATGCACACAGCTGTCAAAAGCTACATGCACACAGCTGTCAAAAGCTACATGCACACAGCTGCCAAAAGCTACATGCACACAGCTGTCAAAATCTACATGCACACAGCTGTCAAAAGCTACATGCACACAGCTGTCAAAAGCTACATGCACACAGCTGTCAAAAGCTACATGCACACAGCTGTCAAAAGCTACATGCACACAGCTGTCAAAAGCTACATGCACACAGCTGTCAAAAGCTACATGCACACAGCTGTCAAAAGCTACATGCACACAGCTGTCAAAAGCTACATGCACACAGCTGTCAAAAGCTACATGCACACAGCTGTCAAAAGCTACATGCACACAGCTGTCAAAAGCTACATGCACACAGCTGTCAAAAGCTACATGCACACAGCTGTCAAAAGCTACATGCACACAGCTGTCAAAAGCTACATGCACACAGCTGTCAAAAGCTACATGCACACAGCTGTCAAAAGCTACATGCACACAGCTGTCAAAAGCTACATGCACACAGCTGTCAAAAGCTACATGCACACAGCTGTCAAAAGCTACATGCACACAGCTGTCAAAAGCTACATGCACACAGCTGTCAAAAGCTACATGCACACAGCTGTCAAAAGCTACATGCACACAGCTGTCAAAAGCTACATGCACACAGCTGTCAAAAGCTACATGCACACAGCTGTCAAAAGCTACATGCACACAGCTGTCAAAAGCTACATGCACACAGCTGTCAAAAGCTACATGCACACAGCTGTCAAAAGCTACATGCACACAGCTGTCAAAAGCTACATGCACACAGCTGTCAAAAGCTACATGCACACAGCTGAAGGGATTATATCATCATCATCATCATCGTCATGTTATAAAGTATGCGAAGATGGAAATAAATTACGAACAATAGAGTTCTCGCGTACTATTGAAAACCTCGACATATTGTCAGGAGAAAACCTAGACATATCGTCAGAAGAAAACCAAGACATATCATTAAGTAGAAAACTTATAAAACAGCGTCAAGAGAAAACCAAGACAAACACAAATTGCGTTGCATAACACACAGAACACAAAAAAACAAACTCATAATCCCTCAGACAATAGGCAACCGGCAACATCTGGAAAATAAATATGACATGCATCATACAAACAAATGTACGCAGCTAAACAAATCTTTCTTTCGTAAAAAAATAGCTCAAGTGAAGAACGGCCTGTGCACTATTAGTTATCGATATTTGGTAACTGATATCGATCTGCCGAGGCGTATTCTCCGAGATGTTCTCTGATAGTACTCAATTGATTATAGCTTAGTGTTTCTGCAGAGCTGTTTGTTTTGATCCCCGGGTATTATGAATTCTTCCAGATATCCACAGAAAGTTGTATGGGAGCAATGAGAACATTTGAAACTGCGAACGAGAAGAATATTAATTCTTCTCTCTTATTCTTTTAGTGTGCACAGGGGAGAAGAGTTACGTCGTGAAACGCAACCCCACCCCTAATCGCTCATCGTTTACGGGCATTCTGTCCACCCGCAAGGTTATGGTTACGGTCTTCCTGTTTATCACTAGGATTAAAGTGACTGTCTTCCTGTTTATCACTAGGATTAAAGTGACTGTCTTCCTGTTTATCGCTATAACTAAAATGACTTCTGCCTGTTCTTTCCTAGGATTAAAGTTACGGTCTTCCAGTTTATCTATAGGATTAATATGACGGCTTTCCTGTTTTTATCTATAGAATTAAAGTGGCATCTTTTTGTTTATCCTTAGGATTAAAGTTGCGGTCTTACTGATTATCATTTGAATTAAAGTAGTCATCTTCCAGTTTATCTCTAAGATTAAAATGACGGTCTTCCTGTTTATCCCTAAGTTTAAAATTACGATCTTCCTGTTTATCGCTAGGATTAAAGTGATGGTCATCCTGTTTATCACTAAGATTAAAGTTACGATCTTCCTATTTATTGTTCACAGATGCTGAACGCAGAAGAAGAGGAAGAACTATGGTTGAATTAAGCGTGATTCTCGATATGTATGTTTCTACACTAAAATACATCGCAGTGTTTGAATTAAGTTATATTTTCCAGTGTCTGCATATAGTCGTAAGACATGGACAATGGAAAACATAATGCAATGGAATCCTTGTGTATCGCATTATTGTATAACAATTTTGTACAAAATCTAACAACCCTTTTCAAAATTCCCAATGATATTTATTATACTGCAGACCCCTATATAGCGAATTACTATTATTACATATATACGTTGTCGATCCGCTGCAAGTTTGTTATAATGGTATTGACTGTATCAGTATTTGATATGAAATGTTTTAGACAAATTCTAAGAACTCTAAGAACATCAAGAAAGGATAGACAGGGTATCTTTTGTTTGTTCGTTGTTGTTGGCGACGAATATCTGAGCGAAGAAGATTATGACGATGAGTACGGTGTAGTAGCTGGGAACATGAGCTCTATGCGTAAAGTTATACAGAAAGCATATTGAAGTCCGAACGCCAGGACAAGCAGCGCAGATATTGCAGCTAAGCTGTAAACCATGATATATCGCTCTCCGGGCTGATCTGCAAGAGTTGTTTTTTTTGCGCTCGTTCTCAAACTCTAATAGGACCTCTCAAGTGGCAGTATGTTCCTAGTAGATTTCCAGCAGGACGTTGTCCAGAGAACGGAAAGTAGCTGTGTTGCTGTTTTTTGTTGTAGCTCCAATGGCCCGACATTTCCGACTTCGACATTGGTAACTAATACTTTCAGTGTTTTACCACTTTCATTGAACGGTGGACTCTATAACCATATCGCTAGTAGAGTAGATCAGGCATACGAGAGAACTGGTTTTTGTGCTTCCACGCTGGTCACTAAAGTCTACAGGGGTGCAAAGGGAACGCATTGCTCTAGGCGAACCCAGGGTTAGCAGATAACCAAGATCCCAAATGTACCTCCACGCGGTGCACCCTGGAAACAGAAATACAGCAGCTCGAGCTGATTCTGGCAAAATCATTTGGGGATCGTGTCCGAGAATGTGGAGGTAGCAGATGGAAAGAGACAGACAATATCTCCGACACCACCAGCATCTCCACATATAGCGACACTGTCGACATACAGTGAAGCTAGTCATTCCAGTCCGAACATTGGAGGGGCGGCCAATGTAAAATGCACGTGAAGGTAGATGCATGACGAGAGACAAATAGATTTCATACCGAGTACAATGAAACAATGAAAGGGCAGAACAGCGCTAGAGGGCAGCGCGAACTGCAAATAGAAAGTGAAAAGTCCCTAGGAAAGGGGAACTACAAGCTCTGTCAGCTCGAGACGAGCTTCTAGTTACCTGTGTTCCTTACAGGCAGAGACCCAGACCCATCCATTGGCGTTTGGTAAAGCAAAAAGACCTAACCCAACTCTTATGTCGAGCCTTCCTAAACCGGAAATATGCTCGCGAAGAGAAAGGGTTCCGTACTCGATGCGCTCAGGCACAAAAGGGACAACGATTTAGCCCTGGCCCAACTCTACTGTCAGGTTTTCCTACACCGGAAATACACTTGAAGAGAGAAAGGGTTCAGTACCTGATGGGCTCAGGCGCTATTGGGGCAAGGACGCTCAGCTCGAGAACGCCTTGCTCTCAAACGCGTGGTGTGAGACTCGAACTTGGACAAGGGGTACACGATGTCGGTGAATGACACTTCGGCTAAGAGGGCGAAAGAGCCAGGGTCCAACTCCTCTGTTGAGTTCTTCCCCTTAAGGAATCAGGCTCACGGATGAGAAACGGTTCAGTACCTAATGGGCACAGGCACAGCACGTCCAATTACACGAGGCAAGTTCATAGACAGTGGAACACCTCGTTCGAGTCAGAAGAGAGCAAAAATTCGTCTGGGCGAAGAGTCCCCACTACGCGTGCCTGGAGACAGATATAGAGGCTGTCACAGGCTAAGGGTAGCCCACCCGAATTGTCAAGGCATGCCGAAATCGGATGTGCTAGGCCTACAAGGCGCATAACGGTGGCACAACGTAATCACGCTCCCGGCGGAAATCGCACGGATATCCGTGATGGTTACAATGGAGCGAACGAAAAACAAAGAAACAAAACTAAAGTCTACAGAGCTGCAGTCATGCATGCTTGATATTTGTTGCTGCTATCTGTAACGCTATTGGCGTAGCCACAGACATCAACTGCAGGAGTTTGAGAACGAATGCAGTCGAAAAAGAAGATATAGCCTAACGGCGTATGACATTAAGCATTTTCAAAACCCAACGCCAACTAAATAAGGAATAAAATAAGTTAGTCGTCTCATGCAACCTGCATGTCCAGTTATATAGTATTCCTAATCTATGTTTTGTGTACATCAGACGCCAACAGTGTAAGGATTAATAGAAGTTAGTTAACATTTCTAACGAGGAAGCGCTGAGATAACATTGAACTTAAAATGGACATATTTGAAAACAAGCTATTCACTGAGGAAGGAAACAAACCAATCATTTGCATAACATTTTAGAAAATGAGGATCATACCGAAAACGGACGTGTTTGGCCGGAAGACGCAAAATAACGCAGGTCCGTTTCGAAACCAGCAGCACAACATACTTTACCATCCCAGGCGGAAATCACACAAACTCTCTCGTTGGTTATCAGAGAACAAACACAGATGAAGATAACATGTAGAATATCGGCCGTGTACTTAGAATGAGGAAAGATATGCTTCCCAAACAGACCTTCACGTGGAAGACAGAGGGAAAAGAAAGGTAGGTCACTTACAAGAAGCAGAGCAACCAACAGGGAAAGATTAATATTGGGCAGAAAAATACACGATCACTACGACAACTTCCAACGAAACACTCAACTTGGACAGACATGACTTTTGTCCTATGTTCCATCTTTGGCCCAAAAAGAACGAACTAACGTGCGTAGAGAGTCGACATGATGCGAAACGGGTTAATTAATAATATCAGAAAGGGATAATCTATATTTTCGTTATAACACGTTATGAGACAAGGAGGTCTGGGGAGCATAGTTACAACATGCAAGATAAAAGGCAAGAGAGATCGATGGCGACAGCGTTATAAAATATTAGATAGTCTGACATCGTGGCATGACAACTAGTAAACAACGATCTCATAAAATATGAAGGAGATATAGAGAGTGTCTGGAGATTATTGATCTCCTGCGCCAGTCGCACGGACACTATATGATGTTTAAATTATGTAACAATAACTGATTTACATAGTTGCTTACAAAGCTATAAGAATTTATATCTTAAGATTGAATAATGAAAGACATAGATTGATATGTAATCAAACATACAGAAAGATGGTGTTCTGCAAGATGCATGTTTTCAGCAACATTATTCATTTTTCATGTTTATTTCAGTCAACTTCATACCAACATTCCTCTGCGCGGGCGCGCGGCTGTGCACATAACTAGAAGGTAACGCTTGCAAAATGTAGTACACGCGCACTTTAGCAGCGCATAACCTTTTTTTTTGATGTAGTAGAAACCTTCATATGGAACTATACATTCACTGCTCAGACATCTTCAGATTTGCTTATATGAGAAGAACATTAGAGGGAATATTGCTACATACATGGTTACAATTTTTGTAGCTGCGTAGCTGTTTAAGCCGACGAGTCAGGTTGGTGTATTCTGTCAACGTTGGCCTATAAAAACTCTGGTAGTAGCTGTAACCGCATTATCTGAACTTCAATCTATAATAACATTTGTTGATCATGCGACATAATATAGCCAATGGGAACTCATATAATATTTAAACTTCCTTGGCGTGAATGTTTAAGCTCCTGTGGATTAACATGATGCAGTACTGAGAGTGGAATACTTTATATCATGGTTTACAGTTCAGTTGCGACCTTCCTGATGGCTCGCATTGAACTTCATCATGATTTATATTCGACTTCACCATGGCTTATATTCGACTTCACTTTGGCTTACATTAGCGTTCAACATGCTTTACATGTGATTTCACCATGGCTTATATTCGACTTCAACATGGCTTACATTCGACTTCACCATGGCTTACATTCGACTTCACCATGGCTTACATTCGATTTCACTATGGCTTACATTCAACTTCACCATGATTTACATTCGACTTCACATGTGACTTTACAATGGCTTACATTCGACTTTACCATGGTTTACATATGACTTAAAGGAATGGTTTATATTCGACTTCAGCATGGCTAACATTCGACTTTATCATGGCTTAGGGGTGCAAAGGGAACGCATTGCTCTTGGCGGACCCAGGGTTAGCAGATAATCAAGATCCCAAAAGTGCCTCCTCGTGGTGCACCCTGGTAACAGAAATACAGCGGCTAATGCTGATTCTGGCTAAACCTTTTGGGGATCATGTCCGTGAATGTGGAGGTAACTGATAGAATGAGATTTGACTGCAAAAAGACAGTTAATAACTCCGACACCACTGTACCAACACATACAGCAACACTGTCGACACACAGTGAAGCTAGAAAGTCTGGTAGAAGCATTGGAGGGCGGCCAATGTAGTCGGTACGAAGCAGGCAGATGTTTCAATAAAATTAAAAGCACAATGAGTACACTGAGAAAGATGCACGGCGCTAGAGGGCAGCGTCATGTGTAAAAAGCATGGAAGACGGTTCGATGAAATTGGAACTAAAGCATTGTTTGCTCGAGACAAGCTTCTAGTTACAAGTGATCCCAGCCTTGGCCCAACTCTACTGTCGAGTCTTTCCTATACCAGAAGCGTGCTCGCGGAGAGAAAAGGTTCAGTACCCGATGGGCACAGGCATAGCAGTCCGAGGTGACAAGTACTGTTTACCTCTAGAACAAAGCACAAGTTCCTAACGTTCCTAAATATGTGTACAGATTCAGACCTGGACGAGGGGCTCACGAAGTTGGTGAATAACGCTTCGGCTAAGAAGACGAATGAGCTCGAGCCCAACTCTTCTGTCAAGTTCTTCCTAAACCGGAACCAGGCTTGAGGACGAGAAAAGGTTTAGTACCCGATGAGCACGGGCACAATACGTCTAATTACACGAGGCATGTTCACTGACTGCGGAACGCCTCGTGCAGGACAGACGTGAAAAATAAACCGTCTCGGCATAGAGTCAGTACACATTCACCGTCTGGCGACAGATAGGAAGGTTGTCACAGGCTAGGGTAGCCCACCCGAATTGTCAAGGCATGCCGAAATTGGATGTGCTAGGCCTACACGGCGCATAATGGTGGCACAACGTAATCACGCTCCCGGCGGAAATCGCAAAACAAGCAAACAAATATCATGGCTTACATGTGACTTGAAGCCATGGTTTATATGTGACATCACCATGGCTTAAATGTGACTCCACCATTGCTTATATTCGACTTTACCATGGCTTACATTCGACTTGAGCATGGCTTATATGTGACTTCACCATGGCTTACATTCGATTTCACCATGACTTCTCTATAGGATTGGACAGCAAACTCAACCCCAAAACCTCTTTAGTCGCCATAAATGACATGAGTGGTAGGTAGCTGGTCCTATTCTTTGCTTCCCTTTCATGCCTCGACAGCACAATGGTTTTGTCTTTTAACTTAGTAATAATTGTATTTGGAATCTCCATGGCTAAGAATTTCGCTTTGTGTTAAAAGAAAAGTCACTGGTTCGAATCCTGCTGGCGATGTCTTGTTTACAACGTGAATTTTTCGGAGATTCCCGATGATTATAGCTTCAAACTTCATTTATATGTTATGAATGATATTCTCATCAAGCGGAGTGCTGTTGTGTTGAAATGGACGGAGTACATAAGGGCAACCCTGAGTACAACGAAGTCAATCCACTACGCATTTTCAACGGTTTTTTTTTCCAACTCACAGTGTTGTAATCGATTTATTTTTATTGTATTTATATTTAGACTGCCCTACCGCAATAGCATTTGCTCTTGGTGTTTTATTTTAAATTCTTATCCTGACGGATAAGTTCTCTGTCAATGTTGTTGCCAATGCACGTGGGCATGATGCGCTTCCCTGGAGCTGTTTCTTTTTCTTCTTCTTCTGGTCCATGCCGTTTAGCGTTGGTTATCATGTCTCTCCACAGCCTTCTATTTCGTGTGTAGTCAGTCATTTCCGATATCGATTTTCACCAATGACACAATGCTTTGATTTTAAGCATCCTCTCTTTTGGTCTTCCTCTACCTCTCTTTCCGCGGAGCCGCGTTAGCGCAGTGCTTAGTGCACTGGCTTCGCATGTTTTTCAGATCGCAACGGCTCCCGGGTCGATCCAGCCTTGAACCGGATTAATCCGGGAAGTAAAGACTGCGAGGGAGAGGAGATGGCTACCGCCCTCATTTGCAGAGCCTCTAAAATGTGAGATCGCTAACATCTCACATCCGTACGGCGTTAATGAATGTTATGGGTTAATTTCCTTTTTTTTAAAACTCTTTTTCTCTTCAACTTGCCTGTTGTTACCATGTGTTCTACTTTTCCTCTTTTTATGATGTTTTCCAAAAAAATGTGTACTGTCTCTTTCTGATGGAGAAAAGTAGCGCCCTATTTTGTTAACTTCTTTCAAGATATCTTCATCATTACTCTTCTTAATATGTCTGTAGTGTTCTTAATATTCCTCTATAAAACCACATCACTGCTGCCTCAATATAATTTTTCACTATTTTGCTGAGTGTCCAAAATTCACTTGCATATATCAGAATGGGTTCTGTTTCATCTGGGGAAATCTGGTTTCCATTACCAACCTTTATTTTCATCATCTTTCTGTTATTTACTCGTATTGCAACGGGATCGTTTATAAATTACGCTAACAATTAGGGGGAAGAGGGTTTGTAGAAGTTGACTATGGGGAGGGGTGTTTTGACAAATGTTGACTGACGTCAACAACATCTTTTCATACACATGTGAAATTCTTTGAATGTGAAACATTTGGTAAATAATTGGAAACAGGTCATGTAGTATTTTTCGAGTATTTTCACTCTTTTAAATTTGTTAGGAGGGAAGGTTATTTTTTGCCATACTTAAGCGGGAGGGGGGGGGGGTTGAGGAGGGGTGTTGTTCCCTACATTCTTGATATTTGTTGTCAAGGGGTGGTTGTGGAGGGGGTTAGCAATTGTGAGGTAATTTATGGACAGTCCATTCTATTATAGATGACGTCAGTTTCCATGATTTGTTTCGTTTCATTATCAATGAGCCATATTTTAAAAAGACTCTTTAGTTTGGTGGTTCCCAACCTTGTTTCTCCATGTAGTTCAATTTTCAGTCCTACCCTCTCCCACGGTGCCTGAAAAAATTCAGATCTTGACGTTTATCTACATATATCTCGTTGTTTGAAATAACTTCCTTCTTAGGGGTTTCATAAAAAATACAAAATTAATACATTTTTTGTAGGCTTCTGCAAGTCTTTCTGGATTCTAATATGATACATTTCGTGGACAACAACATACCATCATCTTTCGACTTAGACCTTGCCACTGCAGACTCCATGGCCACTTGTATCGGATCAGGGTGGCATGCACAAATGATGTCCATGCGGAACAGGCATACATACCTCTGATGACATACCCCAAGACTGTCCATATTACACAGAACTGCGAGGCAAGACATGGCTACACTAGATTGAATTGAGGCAAAAACTTTGTGACAGTCGGTCTAACACGGAGAAGATTGGTGGTTTCATCTTGGCGACTGGCCTGAAATTCTAATAAGAACAAAATAATCCTGCACCCAGAATAATTATATGACACAAGTTGAGGACCACTGATTTATGACGTCACGTTTCCACAGATTTATTTAAAACTATTTCTAAACGAATCTTAGTTCCGGTTACAGTGACATTTCAACTGAACCAAAAGTGCAGACGTGTTATATTATGTAAAATTATCAAATGATCAAAACAAAAGAACATGGTGCAATCGTAATTAAAAGAAACAAGATTGACATCTGAAGGACACAAGAGGATATTGCCCATGGACTTCTCTAGAAAAAAACTTCCCTTTTTGTGATAGTGTTATTGAGTGACGTCATAGGATGCTGAATTTATCAGCTCTTGGCTTAGTCTATCACGGCGTGTTATTGTTTATTATCGAAATTTTTATCCGTGGTAACACCCCTAAATCTCCAATTATACACACCCGTTGTTCCTGAATTTCTTCTTATTCTCATTCGCAGTTTAAGCTAGATGTCTTCACTAAAATCGCATTTTAAAAATGTCGAGTTGCGAGGCGAATATGTGCCATCTTAGCGGATCTGATTCACATCCTGTTTGCTGCATTATGATTTTTCATTAATATGAAGTTCTCGATTCTTCTATATTATATTATTGATAATATTGGGGGAAGCGCATGGCCGTACGGTTAGAACGCCGGATTCAGATTCCCGAGGTCCCGGGTTAAATCCGCGACAAGGATTTTTGTCTTTCGAAAATTTTGACAAAAAATTCTTCCTGTACACGTCGTGGCGACAGCTTTGGCAAATCGGCCTTATTTCCACAGCCTTAAAAGCCTCCCTGCACACCTTAACAGGAAAACATGCGGTAACGAAAGATAATTGATTTTGTATTTGTTCCTCTAAACAGTAAGTCTGGTTTTCTTGATAAATGTTGTTGTATTTGAAAGCTCATAAAAACTCCCATAGAGTTTAACGTGTCTAAATAGCAAGTCTGGTTTTCTTGATCAATGTTGCTGTATTTCAAAACCCATCGAGATTTCCATACAGTTTTCTGTGGATGCTCGTCACCGTAGGCCAGTTCTCCGCCCTAAACTGGTTTGATGTAATGCAGTCTGTTAGGATGTGTTGCGTAGCCTATGTTGACTGCCCGCATGGATACACGCGTGATGGAACCAGTCAGAGTCTATTTAAGTGACTGTTCAGTCTGTTTTGACCTGTCCTGATGTGGAAGATATTATCCTGCTCAGCTCTGTCAAGATAGTCTTAGTTGTATTTGATTTGTGGGTTTTTCTAATAGCTTTGATGATGGTCCTCTTTTCTTTGTGTTACTCCATCTTTTGCCAGCCTATCAGCCTCTTCATCTCCTGGTATGCCACAGTGGGATGGTATCCACTGTAGTAATACCCTTCTTTGGATGCTCACTTCCGTATAGCTTCCTTCAGATGATAACTTGTACTACTCTTAAGATGATAACTTGTACTGCTCTTAAGATGATAACTTGTACTGCTCTTAAGATGATAACTTGTACTGCTCTTAAGATTATAACTTGTACTGCTCTTAAGATGATAACTTGTACTGCTCTTAAGATGATAACGTGTACTGCTCTTAAGATGATAACGTGTACTGCTCTTAAGATGATAACTTGTACTACTCTTAAGATGATAACGTGTACTGCTCTTAAGATGATAACGTGTAGTGCTCTTAAGATGATAACTTGTACTACTCTTAAGATGATAACTTGTACTGCTCTTAAGATGATAACTTGTACTGCTCTTAAGATGATAACTTGCTCTGCTCTTAAGATGATAACTTGCTCTGCTCTGTCAAGATAGTGATAGTTGCCTTTTGCATGGTCGACTTTCATATTAACTTTGATGAGAGTTCTTTTTCCCTGGTAGGTTATATCTTGGTCTTCTTGTTCACGTGTTATTCCGTCTTTTGCCAGTATATCTGCCTTTTAATTTCATGATATGCCACAGTGGGATGTTATCCATTGTATAAGTATCCTTATTTGAACGCTATTTTTGTTATGGCTTCATTGGGTATGGTAGTTTATGGCTGTCAAGAACTTATAGGACATATATTGCATCAGTAAGAAACCTCCACCTGTTGACATTGACTACTTGTGTTTTTAATTATTTATGCAATGTTTTTAAGGGCTGTACTTTCGCATAGTAGTTTGGTTGGTTGGTTGGCAGCTGATCCAGCGGTCCATGGGTTCATGCCTTTTGACCTAATGCCAATAAATGGCATTATATTGCTGGGAAGTCTGTGGATTTTCGGCCCACCCCTGGACAGAGCCAGAGAATAACTATCACACCTCTAGGAAGGTAGGTTTCAACCTATGCACTGCTCCTAGCCACTGTAGCCAAGATAGGGTTCGCTGTGCTCATTCCCCGCCACCAATTGACTAATGGTTATGCCGAACTTCTTTATTGCTCCAGACATGCAACCAAATGTTCAAGTCAAAAGGATTGTCACGGTGCCTCTATGATGGGTCTAGGCCATAGGAAAAAACAGTGCTATCAGTTTCCCCCTTCACATTGCTGCACAGTATATCTCTGACTCCCTCCCAACCACAGAGGGTGCATACATATATATTCAGGTAAACATGAAACACATTTAAACAACAAAATAAACGCACAATTGTATAGATGACGTTCCATGAAGCTTCTTTAAGAAGATAACCTCAATATAACGGCATGTCATCCACTAAGGTTTTCTGTTGCATGGGTGGTTTGTCTAGTGGGCCATTGGTGAGACCCACAGACGCAACCACATGCGTGCAAAGTAGTTTCGATAGGAAATTCCAGATGGTGAACATGTATATTGGTTTTATTTTTCTTGATATTTTTTGTACAATAATGACACAAGAGGATAACGCCCATTGACAGTTTTGGCATTAAACTTCCTTTTTTTGTGATTATCGTCACTAGGAGACGTCATAGGATACTGAATTTATCTGCACTGTGTGTAGTCACTGAACAGTAGCTACTGTTTATGATCTAACTTGTTATCTCTGGTAAACAATGATGAAGTCGAATGTGTAACTCCGAAGGTCTCAGATATCACAACAAAGCTGTAAACCATCACACAACACATTTCGTCTCTGGATCTTATCCTGCTAATCTAGGAGTTTGAGAAAGAACCCAGAAGAAAAAGAATCTTTTTTTAAACTACTAAATCTCCAAGTAGACAAACTAGCTGTTCCAGCAAGACCAGAAGTCATTCATTTTTATTTATTATGTTTTCTTTCAACTCCCTGGGGAACATAGAACTGCAACTGCTGCTCTCCAAATATTTCTCATCTAGTTTTCTCCTTCAACTGTTCTCATATGGTCCCAATCTGGTCGATTCCTAAACTGTTCATCCCCAGGTGTTTCTCAGTCAACTCCTTTCTTTCCCTACAGTTTTCAGTCCAGCGTTTGTCTGATTATATTTTCTTGTTTCTTTCTGAGAGGGTCCTATTATTCTCCATTTTCTACTTGTTATCTCTATCTCCACCGGAAACTGTTATGTTATCTTCAAGTTCGAGTTAAGTGCAAATTAGAACAAGATACTTTGTGTTAGGTAGTACGAACAATCACGCAGGTAAAACCCAGGTTTTCTCGAAAACCGACTGAGTCAAAGGGCATTAGCCCGTGGACTGCTGGATCAGCTCGAAAACCGATCATAGAAAATTCCGCAGAAACGAGATTATTAGCTTTCTATCGTTAAAAAAAAAAAGAACCCTACCAGAAGACAACTCAGATGCAAGGGCGGTCGATACATTTTCCTAAAAGGGGGTTTTACCTAAAAATAAGTCATTTATGCGGCAAAATACGCGGACAGATGTTACTCACCTTTTGGCTGTTCATAGTAGTGAAAATCATGTTCTGATTTGCTAAAACAGTGAGGGTGGGGGGTGGGGGTTGGTTGGTGGAAGGGGGGAGGGAAGAAGAGTGAAGAGTGTTTGAAAACCACTCCCCGGCCCCCTTTATCTATGAGCATGTCAGATACATTTCCACAGCCCATCATTTTATTTCTTTGATATAGTGACTTTTAACAATTCTACTAACACCGCCAAAGTCGGATGTGTCAGAGCATTTCATTTGGCAAATAAAACGGCAATTGCAATGGATATTTGTTCTCGGGAATCCTCGGAATGGTCATCATCGTCATCATCATCATCATCATCATCATCATCAGAAGTTTTCCTCAGAATTATGATTTCCTCAATCATGACGCAGTACCATGCACGATGATGATGATGGATGCAGTAATCGCTGTAGCTGTGAGCAGGTACCCCTTGACACATGATGCTGATAAAGTAATCCATTTAGCTGTGAGTAGGTACCGCTTGACACATGATGATGATGAAGTAATCCTTTTAGCTGTGAGCAGGTACCCATTGAGCACCGATGTTAATTCTGACGTAAAACACAAGGTCGATCAGTTTTACAATGATAGCACTGACCATCAGACTATAGGGTACTATGACAAAATTACAGTACAAGTCAGTTTCAACATTTCGACCGTATGATCTTTTTCAAGAAAATTCAAGACAAACAGTGAACAAACTGTAAAAGCAGTACAAATAAAGGCACTATCACAAAAACATTAGACGGCAAACATTTAACAGCAATCCCTGTAAATACAAAGTAACAATGGCGTACGTATACACAAGTATTGCTATTGTTGATAATTTTCTGACAATAGCACATTTCAGTTGAATAAGTAATGTTATACCCGGTTATATAATGTTATATAAGGTTTATCTCAAAGGCATGGTTGTGTTATTGAGATTTGTGGGTGCATGTTTTCTCCCAGAAGAAAGACATTTCACTGTGGCAATGCAAGAGTCACTATGGAAGGCCACAACATCAAAAAAGTTCTCCTAAAACATGGAGTTCCTCAAGGCTGTCTCCAACTCTGCTTCTTTTTTCACTAAATGATCTAATTTGCGAATTGCCACAAGGTGTAACAGCTGCAATGTATGTTGATGACTTTGTGGTGTGGTACGTAGAGGAACATCTAAAGATCGCCAACAAAAAAAAATGCAAAAGGCAGCAGACAACATAGTAGCATGAGCAGAGAAATGGATGATGAAACCTCCTCAATAACTCTCTTCACACTCTCAAATAAGGACAAAGCAGGAGAGATAAAACTTGGAAATGTATGTATCCAAACAGAAGACGAGCCGGTGTACTTGGGCACTACACTAGATAAGAGACTGACACGGAGGTCTCACATTAAGAAAATAGAAACAAAGGCACGAAAGAAATATGTCCTGTGAACATCATGGACAGAAAGACGAACAAACGCAATGTACGCAAAGACCTGAACATAGAAGAAGATTGGCTCCTCAAAACTATTTTAAAAAAAGTGCAAGCTAACATATTTCTGACCTGTAAAGAGACACATGGTTTAGAAAAATTAATTGGGGGAAGGGGTGGGGGGTTGCTGGAAAGAGAACAAGAGGCAAGCCAAGGCTGCAATAGACCCAACATATTGAAGACGTTCCGAAAATGACACTGGAAGAGGCTGGGTAGCGTGCATGGAACCGAAACAGAGTAACAGTGAGGACAGAGTTCTTCAAAGGACAAGTAACAGATTGATTGTACAAGTTACTTGACGAGATTTGAACCTAGTCCGTTCAGATTTTTTGCTTCCCAACTTGAGCCAACACGTCAACGAAATTTCGGAGCGTACCATCAATACTAGAGGCAATGAAGGTACACGTGCCAATATTCCATTATAAATAACTAACAAAGATTAAGCAATATTTTTTAATAACTTCTCTCAGACTTATGGAAAAACAAAAACATTTTCAATAATTCTTTTCACTGAGTGATTACGTATTTATTTTCAATAACTCATCCATATTAACGATTTAGAAACCTGTTTAACAACTCTTTTCTCTGAATGATTAAGAACTTTTTCAATAATTCTTCTTTCATAGTCTGGCTCTATGACGAAGTGATATCGAATGCGTATGTGATGGCAAAGGTAACGGGTTCGAATCCCGCCGCAGTCAATTTTGCATTCAGGCCTTTCAGAATGTAATGGAAAAACTACAGAACGTAATTGTTGCCTAGAAAATCACTAACCCCAAAAATACTGGGTTGATGGCTACATCTTGAATAGTATTTGCTAAAAACTTTTTTCTTCTCTCATGATTTTTAAACTTTTGCACTAACTCAGAAAGTTTTAGAAAATGTTTCAATAACTCTTTTCTCAGAATGGTTTTGAAATGTTTCAATAACTCTTCTCTCAGAATTATTAAGAAACATGTTTGAACAACGCAAGCACAATCTGGCCACGTCGGTAATAACACTTATCTAAGGTTGTCAAATTAACACTGTTTTAATCTCTACTATAATTAAGCATGAAGGTATGTTAAACGATAAGTAATTAGAGATTATTCAAGGGCCACAGGCTAGCCTGAATTCTAGCACGAATATTCCACGCATTGGCGCCATAATGTACCGTACATTTTATATTCAAAGCACGTTTTGATAAATATCGGATTCTATCCAATATTATACAGACAGATCGTACAAGTTGACTAGTTGGTACTTGGCGTTAGTAGTTAGTTTACTGTGCGTCAGCAAATATTTCATAAACAGTGACTGACATAGTCATTGAGAATGTTTACTTGATTGGAAAGAGGGTGGGGGGGGGGAGAGAATTACCTAAAAACAAATGGGAAAAAACATTCCTGTGTATGTGTGCTAATTCCATCTTTTGATGGAAATATTCCCTATGCTAATTATATTTTTTGATGAAACAATTTCGTGTGTTAATTCCACATTTTGATGAAACAGTTTTGTGTGGTAATTTAACCAATTTCGTGGGGAAATTCCATATTTTGATGAAACAATTTCATGTGCTAATTCCGTCGTTTTGTGAAACAATTTCCTGTGTTTATTCAATCTTTTAATGGAAATAATGCATGTGCTAATTGCATCCTTTGATGAAGCTATTTCGTGTGCTAGTTCCACCTTTTTATGAAACAATTTCGTGGACCAATTATATCTTTTGGTAAAACAATTTCCTGTGCGAATTCCACCTTTTGATGAAACAATTTCGTGTGCTAATTCCACATTTTGACGAAACAATTTCCTGTAATTCCATCTTTTGAGGAAACAATTTCCTGTTCTAATTCCACCTTTTGATGAAACAATTTCGTGTGCTAATTCCATCTTTTGATAAAACAATTTTGTGTGCTAATTCCACATTTTGATGAAATAATTTCTGACTAATTTTCTAAGGGGTGGGGAGGAGGGGGAGGAGGGTGGGGGTTAAAATCCAAAACTCATCTTATCTACGGACTTGGGTTTGCTAATGTATAGAAATTGCATGACTGCATGACTACATGACTTATGTACTAAAAAAATGCGCCGAATGTACAATGAACTAGTCACCACTTGTAAATAAGAAACTAGATGCATTTTATATACTTCAGCCTAGGGATGCGATGAGGCATGCACAAGAAACTAGGTTTAATCATAGACAAGAAACTTGACTTAATCACATACAAGAAAGTTGATTTAATAATGTGCAGGAAACATGACTGAATCGTGTACAAGAAACTATTTTTAATCTCATGTAAAAGAAACTAGACTTAATCTCTCAAGTACCAGAAATTTGGCTTATTCATATACAAGAAACTAGATGTAATGATGTACAAGAAACGTAAGTTAATTTCAAATTCAAGAATCGACTTAATCATATACAAGAAACTAGACCTAATCTCATGTACAACAAACTTATGTGTAAGTAAAGCAGACTTGTAAGGTCACTGGCAGACTTACAAATTGATATAAATAACTGCGTAACTAATGCGTGTAGATAACTGATGCACCCTAAACTGCACCTTAAGAGTTCTCTATTTGAGAAACGAACAATGGATACGTTCCAATACTCTGGTTCTTCGTGAAAGGCCTTTTTCAAGACCGGTATATAGTATTCATAAAAGGATCCTAACGCAAGTTTGCGAATTTTATTAAATGTATGCCAAAATCTGTCAAGCTTCAGAACATTTACAACTATGGCTGAGTTTATTACACGCGTATAAAATATATTAAAATGTATTCACCTGGTTGTCTTTAACTTGTTCAAACCAGAAGATTGAATGTAAGATTTTCAAAGTGTTGAATTCATGTTAGTGAAAACAGGGAATGGTAGATTGCACATTTGGGCACTCAAAGAAGTGTGTTTGGAAAATGTCGATGCAGATATTAAATCAGGCACCAGAGCTGAACCAGTGTTATGGAAAATATGGTTACATGTCCAGCACATGAGAAATAGAATGTTGTATTGTTCCAGCGATTTTTCGCTGACTAAGTTGACGATTATTGATAATATATTAATAAGTGTGTATGCGTGACAGTAAACAACTAGGAAAAGTCTCAAACTGAATCATAAGAAGTAGATAGAAAAAAACACTAATAGAATCGACATTTCTGCTACAAGATGTTTATTTTAAAAAAAACACACAAAAAAACAACACACACACAAGAAGAAGGCAGGAAGAACTGTTAATGAGCATATGAACACATCACTGCATGATTAATATAAACAGAGACATTTTAGGAGAAAAGAAATATAAAATGTTTAAATAAATTGAAAATATGGAGACGGAACAAATAGAACGGGAAATAAACAAAATAACATGATATATATATAAATCAATGAAGGGTGTTAAAACAGAGAGGCTGTAGAGTACCAAATTGGCTGATATAACTGTTCCCCAGTGCATACCGAATCAGGTCATACGAGGAACACGATTTAATGAAAATCACCTGAATATTACGGGTACCCAGACGGCCTGTGCTATTAATGTATATAGAAATATGAATTCCAGATCTCTTTAGATTGGTAAACACTGAATGTAACCTTTGGTAGTACAACATAGTGCAGCTCTTTGACGGTGAAATAAAGAGCGCATATAATGTGTCATAGGTACCAATTTTAATGATCACTGCAGGAAGTTGTATATCTGAACTGCTCATGATGATGATGTTCCTCCTTCGCAAGCGAAGATGAGCATGGCATGAAAAACATTAAATGCGATGGAACAAAAATAAGTAAAAATAAATAAATAATAATTAAAATTGATAATAATCTAATTTGGTTTGTGAGTTCGTAGATGTCCGATTTGTGCACGGGGAGTTCTATTGCAGTGCATGCAGGAGTGCTGAAGGTTCGGGGTAGGAGAACAGCTCATACAGCAATAACAACATACTAACCTCAACCGTGTGTTATTAGGGAGAAAATTCGAGCAAATAATTACAACATAGTTTACCTTTCATGCATGTTATAATAGGCGACTAAGAAAACTGAGGGGATGGGTTGACAACCTGTCATGAGGGGAAAAAATCATCATTTGCACATCTTATTTCAACTTCTTCCTTTTTTCTTTTATCAAATAATCCCCATGGATGACGAGGAGATATAGGTCAACGGACATTGCAGCTTTCCCCTTTTATGGCAGACTCTCATAAAACGGGAAATTCTAGATGTAGCATCACTGCAGATGGGTCAGTAAATCTGATAGAAGAATGATGAGATAAGTGGCCCAGAAGTGTGTGCTGTGCTTCTGGCAGAATATGGTAAACCTGGGATACTGTTGCATTTGAATGTCTCCCTTCGGGGACTAAACATGCATCCATTGCAGTGTTGCCACAGTTGCACAACTGAGAAGAACATGTGCTTTTGCTAGTAAGGTTATAGGCTGTCAACTGCTACCTGCTTACAGCTAAAGGGATTATTTCACTATCATCTCTATGACCAACCAGCTGAGTTCCACCGTCACTGGTTCTGTCTCCATTTTCATGCTCGATGTGGTATTGGAGTAAGCAGACGATTTCTATTATGATTGAGCCATATGTCTATCGGTTTCGAGTGCAACTCGACAAAGTTTTTGCACTGCCAACTCAGTTTGTTACTCGTCAGATCATCATGATGATACCCCTGACACGTCCATAGATGATCTGAACTCATATTCAATTTGTCCTTCAGCTTGTGGTACCTGACTGTTTCTATTATATGTTGTTTGATAACGTTTCTGTTGATTGATATATCCCAAAGTGTTGCTAGAGCCCAAAAGGGGAGCAAAGAATAACAATACTATTCACCTTCTATGCATGGCGTGGTGGTACCAAGGAGATTATGAGATTGAGTTTGCTGTTTCATCCAATATAGGGTCAAAGTGACCAAGAAGCCATGATGAAATCGGATGTATGTGGCTGAAAGGCGCAGATAACGGAGCGAAGCTGTAATTCGTGATACACGCTTTACATCCTACAAAATTACAGGAGTTTGTGAGAAGAACCACTCTTGATTCCCATGTCCTACATTCTAGCCATAGTCGTGGAAGACGAAATGCACCCCACATCATCCAACTTGTCTAACTCTTTGATTGCATTAAAAATATCGAACGGACCATTGAACTACAACTAAACACTGTGGCCACGCTGGCAAGTCTGTTTTCTCTTTCATTTCCCCACAACACCCACATGTCCAGTTACAAAAATTAAAGTAACTCTCTTCAGCACAGACTTCATCAACGACTTTGACCATTGACGCCGTATATAGCCCGACCGAATCTTTCAAAGCATACTTATAGAATCAGTAGGAAAATAGACTCAGGCTCCAACTATATCATTTCCCTGGTTACCACCATCACCACCGTTGTCATACTACCAGAGGTTGTACAGAAAGCATCACTTTTTTTCCACATTATTAACACATACGATGAGTCACCTTCTAGAATATTCATCAACATGTGACATATTCTTTCCAGAATGTGGTCTTCCTTATGGGTTCTCTGAACATCCAGCTATTCTGGACAAGTTGACCTGCCGTAGCTGGAGACATGTTTAATAAATCTAATATATCACTGCACCATCGGCGTCTCTTCAAGCTAGTACTTCGTATGTTATACAGTCCAGTTGCCTCATCAGATCATCCTTCAAAAGTGATTAATATGTGACTTTTCCCCGTGATTATTTGTAGCCATCGGCACAAAATATACACAAAGTGACCAATGGAAAGCATAGAAAAAGTCAATAGTCATTTATGAAGGATGAGCACCAATGCGTCAACATGACTATATAATTATCGAAGGACTCGATTCAAGTAATAACAACATTTCTCGCCAGAGGTCATGTAAACTTGGTCTGTTACGTAACATACCGGAATTGTCTCTTTCAGACTTGACACAAACTTCAAATTTTTTTTGTTCATCTCTTTTTGTGTTGGAAGAACTTTCGCTTTGCTTCAGCGAACGTATTTTCTATAGAATCCTTGTCAAATTTGACACGCTTTATCAAAGGGAACAGATTTTTCTCAAACTCTCACAGTTTAGGTTTGCAGTCAAGTGGGTCTTGTGTTGAAAATCACAGATATAAATCACTAATATCAAGGTTAACCCAATATATAAGGGAGATATAGAGACTGTGGTAACACACGGCAAATTCAAGTATGAAATGAAATAGATAAATTAAAGAGTTAACATACCATATAGGATCAAAGTGACACAGAAGCCATGCTAAATTCAGATGTGTCATGCGAAAACTGTAGAAGTCGCAGCATGACACAACGCATTCAGTTCTCTGGACTACATTGTGCTAATCTGCAGGAGTTTGAGAACGAACGAAGAAAAATAATAAAAATTACCCAAAGTTCACCGCCCACTTGGGGCGTCACCGCCCACTTTGGAAACTAGACGAAATCAACAAACGGCGACGTACCTGCATAAGAACATAGTAATGTTGACCGGTAGTTGAAAATGTTTATAGTCAAATTTAAGGTAAAATATCGCGAAAAACTGGCCAAACTCCAAACTTTTAGTACACTTTCAACCTTTGATCAAACTCCGAACATTTAGTACACTTTCAAAAAATGGTAAAACTCCGAACATTTAGTACAATTTCCACAATTTATCATCTTCTAACTTTAAGAACACTTTCAAACTGATCAAAACTTTTTTTTTAACATTCATCAAAATATAAATTGCGAGGGAAAAATCTATCTAACTATCTATACGCTGTATCCCTTATTTGCCTTGCGGAGTCAGGGGTGGAAGAGTTCTTTGGAGATGGCCTTCTTGTGCTCTGTTTGTAAGCTTGTTCCTGTGGCTTCTTTGATTTCTGTGATCCATCGTTTACATGGTCTGCCTCTGGCTTTATAACCGTTATGTCTATGTTTCATGGCCATTTGTGGCATGCTATATGTCGGGAGTCTGGAAGCGTGTGAAAACACGTGATTTGTTGTCTTTTGATGTTTTCCAATACTGGTATTGTTTAGGTTGTCTGTCTGATGTTATCGTTTCTAATTCTATCTCTTAATGACACTCCGTATTCTTCGTAGACATGTCATTTCTGTTGTCACTATTTTTCTTTTGTCTTGTGCTGTCATCGAGGGAAAAGTGCAGAAGTAAAAATGGCACAATTCAACTATCCTCTGCGGTACGGAGTCCAAAACATTAACCCGCATTCATTATACATCACAGTAAAGAAAGATATGGATATTGATCAGAAACTATATCCCGTACACCAGCTTCATGGGCAACTACAGACTGTCATCTTTCGATTTCGAAATGTCAACATAAGACTACAGGGCCATCTGTACCAGATCAGGATGGCCCACACAAATGAATGTCCTTGTGGAATAGGAATACAGACTACTGAACACATACTCCCATACTCCAAGACTGACCAGATTACAAAGAACTGCGAGGCAAGACATCACCACACTGGATTGAACTGAGGTAAAAACTTTGTGACAGCCGCTCTGACTTTGCGAAGACTGTGAGCTTCGTCCTGGCGACTACCCTACAGATCTAGCAAGACTAAAAGAATCTTGAACGTTGAAGAAGTAGGATGTAGTCTAAGGAATGGAATTCGTTATATCATGGTCTACAGATTGGCTGCGACATGCAGAATTTGACGAGGAACTCTGTTAATAACACATTTATTTTTAAAAAGAATGTTATAAAGTTCCGCCTTTGTTATAAAAAATATTCGCTCCAAAAATATCATATAAGAAAGGTAATGACCCTCCCCTCCCCTCAGTTGTTTTAAAGTTATCGATCGTCACACCCATTAGTAAATTTACATTTAGTCTGTTCTTACTGTGACATATACGTTCTATAATGACGTAGGTAAATTATATGTTCAGGAATGTTCAGTCAATATTAATATATTATGGTTTATTTTCATCCCACTGCCAGCACATAAAAAAAAAAATTAAATTTGGGAGGACATTAACGTCACAACTGTCAGCGGATACTTTCATCAATTGTAAGCGTCTATTGAACGTGTATATTGAAAGTGTCTTTTAAAAGTATGAAGTGTTATATTTTAACCTGTAACATTTTAACACGTGTATACCTACTTTTTACACCTGCATGATAAAACAGGTACATACAAATATAATACAAGCATAACGATCGAGAAGAATCTTCTCTGTTTTCTTGGTTTGTAGTTAGTATATAAACCATATTAGACTAGCTTCATCGGTTCTTCTTCAACCTTCTTTTCCAACGAAAGTCAAACGCCGATGTAGATTTCATCCGTACCTTGCGACAGTGCTGTATAGTTTGTCCGTCAGAGCTGTTTCAGATGGCCAGTTTTCTTTTTGTGGTGTCGTACAGTGTGATGTAAAATATTTTCATATTTGTGTCACCAACTCTAACTATTCCGTAAAAGTGTTGTATGAATTTGTTGTTGCCTTTTCTCAATATAAAATTATTGTCTGTTCATTTCTTCCAGGCCTGTAGATATCATCGTATTTTGGCTGCATGGTTGAGTTGCCTTCTATTCCATGGTAATGGAGCTTTTGATGAAGTACTTAATTTCTAGAATCACCTACCAAGAAAAGAGGACCCTCATCGAAGCCATCAGGAAAGTCGACCACTCAAGACAATTATCACTATCTCGACAGAGGAGAGCAGGTTATATCTTCCGCCTCAGAACAGGACACAATAGATTAAACAGCCACTTAAATAGACTAAGGCGTGTCCCATCACATCTGTACCCTTGTGGGCAGGGAACACAGACCGCTGAACATATCCTGCAAGACTGCAATACACTAAACCAGTTAAGGAAAGAACACTGACATACAGAGATGGATATCCACAGAAAGATGTATGGGAGCACTGAGGAGCTTTCAAATACAGCAGCATTTATTAAGAAAACCGGACCTGCTGTGTAGACATGTCAAACTGCGAACGAGAAGAAGAAGATCTATCTATTGTTTACCGTTACTTCCAATTTTTATAGCTGGTCTGCGATCACATTCTTTGTGATTGACTTGGAGATCGACATTTGTGATTCACTGGAGGACCACTTCTTTAGCTTAGTTGTTTAGTTGAGATAATAGTGATATTCAGTCATTCATGTGAAATGTGTTTGGGCTCTGTAGGACTTGCAAAGAAGATTTGGCATCAGTCAGGATCACTATCCTTTATCTTCACGATTGAAAAGAGGGTTCATTACTGGAAGACATTTTAACGGGAAAAACCATACATTATTTAACGAAACGAACTTTCGGTACATACGTATAAACTGCAGCATCCTATGAGCTGCGCGCAACGCACAGAATAGTTGTTGGTGTACCTCAGCGGAAGATTGTCGGTGTACCTAGGAGGTTAAGCGGAAGGTTGTCGGTGTACCTCAGTGAAAGTTTGCTGGTGTACCTCAGAGATTGAGTGAAAGGTTGCCAGTGTACCTCAGGGGAAGGATGTCGGTGTACCTAGTTGGATGGTTGTCAGTGTACCTAAGAGGTTGAGGGGAAGGTTGTCAGTGTACCTCAGTGGAAGATTGTTGGCGTACCTCAGTGCTTGAGTGGAAGGTTGTTAATGTACCTCAGGGGAAAGTTGTCAGTTTACCTCAGGGGAAGGGTGTCTGTGTACCTCCTTGGAAGGTTGTTAGTGTACCTCAGAGGTTGTGTGGAAGGTTGTCGTGCACCTCAGTGGAAGGGTGTCGGTGTACTTCAGTGGAAGATTATCGGTGTACCTCAGTGGAAGGTTGTCGTGTACCTCAGTGGAAGGTTATCCATGCATCTCAGAGGTTAAGGGAAAGGTTGTAAGAGATTAGTCGTAACTTTCGCCAGTAGAGAACCTATCAACAGAATTCAAGCAAACCTTTTGGGTCATATTTTAGACTATTCCCGTGAATTTCGTTGTTCGAAGTTGACAGACGATACCCGAGCAACATAAAGTCTATGAATTGTGACCACGAAAAGCACATCAATAATTTAAAAAAAATATCACTTAAGACGGCTGATTCTGCTGTTAGGTCGTGTCTGGCGATTGGTTGCGGATTAGCTGTGGTAGTGTTAGCTTGTTAACCCAGGAATGATATTGTTAATGTAACGCCCATGTTATGTCATACTTCAGCAGCTTGAGTGGTAACAAGAATGACAGTATTTAATTCACGACCTTCTAATCTCTGGGATTTTACATATATGCACTCTTAAGCCGTGACCCTCCACATTTATAAGACATGTTGGCTAATTGGTAAAGTCATATAATATCACTAATTTGACTTTTCCGGTGATTTTGATTGGTCACTATCTTTAGGGTGTATGGTGTCAGGGAGAGGTCGTACCCATGACTATGAAGCTGTCATACTCCTCTGGAGTAATTCTCATGTTCGTGGTCTCTTCCTGTCACACAACCCTCACCTGTGACTCCCAATAGTCGCAAGCATGTGGCAGCGACCACACTATTAAAAAAAATGGCATTGGCAGGTCGGACAAGCCAAATGAAAGTAGCCGAGGGGCTTCCAGGTCCGAAGGTAAACACAAGGCATGTCTGCCCAAGCACGCAAAGTTTGGATGTGGCGGACAACACGAAAAAAAACCCAGATGTTAAAGGCACTTGCAAACACAGTGTTTTTGGACGCAAAGTGCTTGGTGAAACACGTTCAACACTCTTTAACACTTAAAAAAAAATTCCGCGCTTGCCATACCTCAACTATCATCATTCATCACCATATTTTTTATAAGCGTACAATATAGCTGGAGATAGCTGTGGAGAGCCATGATTGTCTACTCCAACCGCATGGTACCTGATGATGATGATGATTCAGCATAGCTCTGCTGACTCCGTAGCACGGAGAAAGGACTAGAAAAGGTGTCGCAAAAATAACCTGCCTTCCCCTTACCTAGTCGGCATATCGCGGCTGGCGGGTGCCCAACCATTGCCATCGAAATACATAAAATATAAAAAAACTTTTACTATTGTGAACGTGGAATGTACGCACACACACAGATATTATGTCTGCAAACAGATCTGAAAAAAGAACAGTGATCGTTGCAAAGGAATTTTCCACACACAAGCTTCACATTGTAGCATTGAGCGAAACTAGATTACCGGATGAAGGCTAGCTAACAGTAAGAGTTGGGATACACAGTGTTTTAGAGTGGTTCAAAACCTCGGAGCGACGGGAATCAGGACTTGGATTTGCAGTTAGAGCGGACCTTGTACAAATGATCCAAAGACTTTCCGGGGAACTAAGCGACCTCATCATGATACCACGTGTACAAGTGGGCAAGAACAAATTTACAATTCTAATATAAATAACCAAATGGTCGGAGGGTGTCCGACAAAGTGGAGGGTGCCGCAGTAACCGAATGAACAAATAGTAAAGCAAAATGAATTTAACAGGTTACTGAAAACACTAAAATATGTAAATGATTGAACAATAACAATATGGCATTCTAATGTACAATTGATGGACTAGAGTACAAATTAATCACATGTTGACATACACAAACGAAAAAAGACATAAAGGAAATATATAGAAGTACGGCAAACACAGAAATAATTACTCACGAAAGTGTACAAAGACAAATAATTACAAGAATCAGTGCAATACGGGAGTAGAGGGTATAAAGAAAAGTTGGGTAACTCAAACAAAACGGTGATTAATGTTCATTCACACCAGGAGAAGGAACGTGGGGGATATATGCATGAGTAAAGCCATTTGCAGAATGCTGGACTGACGACAGACTGATATAATCTACATTCAACTTTCATATCATACGGCATAGTAAGGAAAGTTGGGGATATACTGAAAACCTGTTACCTATGAAAAAATCTTCGTTGTCACGATATAAATGACTCCAGTGGTTTACGCAGCCATCAGAAATTAGAGTACCAGAGTTCATGTTCAGGGAAGATCGAGCAATGACGTTATAATTTGAGAAATTGATGTAGTGGATGCTAGTCAGACGGTTTCTGGTCGAACACTGACTAGACAGCTGAGCACGTATGGGAAACCGTGTGCTATGACGCTAATTCATAACTCAACTAATTCTGACCAATAGTATACACTAATATTATTATTATTACTAATTCAACCACTCTTCACTAACCAGTAGATATTGGTCATTAAGAATTTGTTCGTGTGTTTTCTAGTCCATCATCATCATCAAGTGCCATCTCTGCAACGAAGGTTGGCTGCAAAATACCTCCAGCATCCCGTCTCTTGTTTTGGTGGTGCATTCTAATAGAATATAACATGTCCATCTTGTGATGTTACTCTCCCACTTGTATCTCTGCCTACCTCTTGCTCGCTTCCCTTTGACTTTACCCTCAATTAATATTGTCGACACGGTGTCATATCTTTTAATGTGTCCAAAATACTTTAATTGCCTATCTTTATTTTCCGTAATAATTATTTCTTCATATTAAGTGTTGTTAAACATCCTTGTTTGTTTTCTTCTATTTCCACGATGTTCTCCCTATTCTACCTATATATCCATAAAGAAGTCCATACATAGGAACAAAGAATATTAACATTTTACAGTGACTTGCCATGTATATCGGTGGAGAAGATTAATACGATTTTGGGGGTGGCATTAACACTCCAATCCTATAAAGTGTCAAATTAACTCATTAACACTCCCATCCTATAAAGTGTCAAATTAACTCATTAACACTCCAATCCTATAAAGTGTCAA
Source organism: Meghimatium bilineatum (assembly GCA_034231615.1). Lineage (NCBI taxonomy): Eukaryota > Metazoa > Mollusca > Gastropoda > Stylommatophora > Philomycidae > Meghimatium > Meghimatium bilineatum. The sequence continues at coordinate 38,297,065 of CM067319.1, read as the reverse complement.
ATTAACTCATTATCACTCCCATCCTATAAAGTGTCAAATTAACTCATTAACACTCCCATCCTATAAAGTGTCAAATTAACTCATTAACAAGTGTTGAAGTAGAGATACTCTACGCAGAACAACCATCAAAGAGGGCGTGACTATGGGTCTCAACAACACATAAGAATTACACACAATATCATCACATCACTTGAGCTGGAGAGCTCTGATTTATGTCCTATACACCGTGTTCGGCGTTGAAGGAATACAGATAGACAGACAGACGGACAGACGGACAGACGGACGGACGGACAGACAGAAGTGTTACAGTTGGATATATGAGGCTTAAAAATGATGATACTAGAACCAACCTAATCGATGAAACAAATCATTTGTTCTGTGGACTACATCCAGTTAACTAGAAGAACTCTGAGAACGAACGCAGAAGAAGATTAAGCAAGAATTAAACGAGTATTTAGTAACCAATAACCACATCATCATCATTATCATCATCATCGTGTGACATATTCTTTCCAGAACGTAGTCTTCTTTATTGTCCTTCTGAACACGTCGCGATCCTAGGCGAGTTGGCCTGCCCCCTCAAGGGACACGTATTAACAGTCAGATATATCGTTAGTCTATCGTCGTCTTGGGCAGCCTCTTCCCCTACTATTTTTTACTCTGCCTTCTGCTATTAGTCTTTCCACGCTGTTATGTCTCTTTAGATGACTAAAACAGTTCAGCTTTCTTGTTATGATATTATTTAGGACCCAGTCCTCTTTGACGTTTAATGATTGTAATATTTCTTTGTTTGTCTTGTTTGTTGTACATGGTTTAAGCACAATTTAGTATATGCACAATTTTTCTGTAGAATTTTAATTTCAAGGCGGCAATTTTCTTAGCCACTGTTTCATTTAGAGTCCATGTCTTACAGCTGTATGCTGCCTCGGGAAATACGCATGTTCTTCATACACAGTTTTATCATACATAACCACTTCATTCCTCGATATTTTAAATTTGTGTCAGTTTTATTTCACTGTTTTGTGTCACAGTATTGTGTCACTGTGGTATGGTGTTATTGTGTTATGTTGTCACTGTGTTATAGGTTACTGTGTTGTGTCACAGTATTTTGTCACTCTGTTGTGTCACAGTGTTGTGTAAACGTATTTTGTCATTGTATTGTGTAAAAGTATTTTGTCACTGTGTTTTGTCACTGTGTTTTGTCACAGGTATGTTGTGTCACTGTATTGTGTTACAGTATTGTGTTACTGTGTTGTGGTGTCATTGTGCTATGGTGTCATTGTGCTATGTCACTGTGTTATGGTATCAATGTGCTGTGGTGCCACAGTATCATATCACCGTGTTGTGGCATCACTGTGTTATGATGCCACTGTGTTGTGGTGTCACTTTGTTTTGGTATCACAGTAGTGTGCCACTGTGTAGTGGCGTTACAGTATTGTATCACTGTATTGTGGTGTCACTGTGTTATGGTGTCACTGTAATGTGATGTCACTAAGGTTTGGTGTCACATTATTGTGTCACTGTATTGTGGTGCCACAGTATTGTGTCACTGTGTTGCGATGTCATAGTACTATGTCAATGTGTTATGGTGTCACTGTGTTGTGGTGTCACTGTGTAATGGTGTCCCTGTGTTGTAGTGTCACTGTGGTATGACGTCACTGTGTTATGGTGTCACTGTGTTGTGGTGTCACAATATTATGTCACTGTGTTATGGTGTCACTGTGTTATAGTGCCACTGTGTTGTGGTGTCACAATTTGTGTCACTGTGTTGTGTAACTGCAATGTGTCACAGAATCGCATAGCAACCCAATACCGTTCTGTGCGTAGATTGCTTGTCATTTATTTCTATTGTTAACAGGCCAAGTTGACACGAATATACTGGATAGGTTAAATAACTATTGTACAACACAAAAGCAGCATAAAGATAGATTTAGCACGTTTACAAATCATACGCACGGTAACAAACTATTTTATTAAAATTACAAGTGTACCTTACTTGGTAGATTCACATTATAATGACTTTCTGAAAGCAGTCTAAAAATATCAGTGACATAAAAATATGTATTTATTTGACTTTTAGACAACATGCACTGATGAATGATTCTTAAACTTGATGTAAGCGAACCACCATTCCATGACTTCTTCTTGGGGTGTGAATAAAACACACGAAAAAAGGGAAAGCAACAAGCCCTGATAATATTTCCGTAGAAGAACTAGAGGCGCTGGAAGACACCGGAATAAAAGTAATAACAAAATTATTTAATGATGTTTATGACAGCGGTCATTTACCTAATGACTTTCTAAAATCAACATTTATTGCCTTACAAAAGAAACAGGGAGCAATAGAATGTGAAGAATGTAGAACAATTAATCTTTCCTGTCACATAAAAAACATTTGTTAAGGATTATTATAAGAAGAACGGGGTGCAAAGGGAACGCATTGCTCTAGGCGGACACAGGGTTAGCAGATAACCAAGATCCCAAATGTACCTCCACGCGGTGCACCCTGGAAACAGAAATACAGCAGCTCGTGCTGATTCTGGCCAAATCATTTGGGGATCGTGTCCGAGAATGTGGAGGTAGCAGATGGAAAGAGATTTGACTGCACAAGAGACAGACAATATCTCCGATACCACCAGCATCACCACATATAGCGACACTGTCGATTACAGCGAAGCAAGTCAGTCCAGTCCGAACATTGGAGGGGCGGCCAATGTAAAATGCACGTAAAGATAGATGCATGGCGAGAGACAAATAGATTTCATACCGAGTACAATGAAACAATGAAAGGGCAGAACAGCGCTAGAGGGCAGCGCGAACTGCAAATAGAAAGTGAAAAGTCCCTAGGAAAGGGGAACTACAAGAGCCGTCAGCTCGAGACGAGCTTCTAGTTACCTGTGTTCCTTACAGGCAGAGACCCAGACCCATCCATTGGCGTTTGGTAAAGCAAGAAGACCTAACCCAACTCTAATGTCGAGCCTTCCTAAACCGGAAATATGCTCGCGAAGAGAAAGGGTTCCGTACTCGATGCGCTCAGGCACAAAAGGGACAACGATTTAGCCCTGGCCCAACTCTACTGTCAGGTTTTCCTACACCGGAAATACACTTGAAGAGAGAAAGGGTTCAGTACCTGATGGGCTCAGGCGCTATTGGGACAAGGACGCTCAGCTCGAGAACGCCTTGCTCTCAAACGCGTGGTGTGAGACTCGAACTTGGACAAGGGGTACACGATGTCGGCGAATGACACCTCGGCTAAGAGGGCGAAAGAGCCAGGGTCCAACTCCTCTGTTGAGTTCTTCCCCTTAAGGAACCAGGCTCACGGATGAGAAACGGTTCAGTACCCAATGGGCACAGGCACAGCACGTCCAATTACACGAGGCAAGTTAATAGACAGTGGAACACCTCGTTCGAGTCAGACGATAGCAAAAAATCGTCTGGGTGAAGAGTCTCCACTACGCGTGCCTGGAGACAGAAATAGAGGCTGTCACAGGCTAAGGGTAGCCCACCCGAATTGTCAAGGCATGCCGAAATCGGATGTGCTAGGCCTACAAGGCGCATAACGGTGGCACAACGTAATCACGCTCCCGGCGGAAATCGCACGGATATCCGTGATGGTTACAATGGAGCGAACGAAAAACAAACAAACAAACAAACATAAGAAGAACAAGATAAAAAATTAAAGAGGAAATAGCGGATGAACAATTTGGATTTGTTGAAGGGAAAGGAACACAAATCGCCATATATACATTAAGAAATTTAATTGAAAGATCACTAGAAGTTCAGAAAGATATTTGCGCTTGCTTTATTGATTACACCAAAGCATTCGACAAAGTAAAATACGACCAGATTATCAAAATGCTAGAAGATATTAATATGAACAGTTAAGATCTTAGAATTGTGCGCAATATATACTGGCAACAAGAAACAGCCATGAAAGTGGATAACTGAGAAGTATACACAAATAAAAAAGGTGTACTCCAGGGATGTTTATTGTCACCAGATTTATTTTCTCTTTACAGCGAGAATATCTTGAGATCAATTACGAAATTTCCAGGTATTAAAATAGGAGGACAAATTATCAATAATCTACGATATGCAGATGATACTGTGTTGATAGCAGAAAGCCAAGAACATCTCCAAGATCTGTTAAACAGGAAGGTGATAGAAAGTGAACAAAAAGGTCTTAGTTTAAACATAAAAAATGACAGAAACAATGATGATATAATGAAATAGTACCCCACCAAATAGTAAAATAGTATTAAATGAGAAAAACTTAAAGCAGGTGAATAGTTTCAAATATTTAGGAACATTAATAACTTCAGATGGTAAATGCAAGACCGAAATTATAAGCAGAATAGGACAAACAAAAGCAGCATTTCATAAAATGAAAAATATCATATGCAACAGGTCCATATCGATGGATACTAGAAAACGTGTTCTCAAATGCTACATTGAACCAGTGCTTCTCTATAGAAGTGAAGCATGGACAATAAATAAGACATCACAAAAATCATTGGAGCCAGCGGAAATTTGGTTTATTCGAAGAATTTACGCATTCCTTAGACAGCAAAGATTACTAATGAAGAATGTCTTAGAAGGATGGATGTGAAAAGATGCATTATTGATAATATAAGAAAAAGACAGCCAACATTTATTGGGCACATAATGAGAAGAGGATGCATTGAGAATATAGTGACAGCAGGAAAGATAGAAGGGAAAGATCAAGGAGAAGATCCAGAGAAAAGATATTGGACAGTTTGACTAAATGGCTTCGATTGACGACACCAACAGAGATGATGACATATATGAGAGATCGATGTACATGGAGAAATATGGTGCCATTCGGCGCGGCACTTTATGATGATGACAACATCAAGCTACTGTTCAGCCCGCTTGTATTTTTCTGATCAAGCTCAATGATTTGCCTAGTCAGCAGATATGATTTGCACTCTGTGTGCACATCTAGTTCAAAGCTCTGGTCACTGCTATAATTTGCATTGCCATGCTACTTGTAGTGTCAGCGAAAGCTGCACTGTCTTCAACATGTATGCATGAAATGCACATTATTTTGCTTACAAATATCTCACAAGTCACACTAACTTCGCCACCCACTGAATCTCTAAATAGTTTCTATTATTATAAAAGGGATCTTTGTGTCATAGTAGTTAAGCAATGTGCCCTGTACCAGGAGATCGTTGGTTTGATATCGGGTTGTCATATGTGCATTAATGAGGATTATCAATTGAAGTTATACAATAGACGTAGAAGAGGGATGGTTCCTAAACACTATTATAAAAATAAATCTAAGGTTGTTTGGGCATGTAAAGAGACCGACAGCGTGGAAAAATACATAATATAAGATAGTTGTATCTTTGATTGTTAAAACATGCCCCTGGCTGCGGTAGGGTAACTCGACCTAATCGAGTTCAGAATATATATGAAGAAGAACAGCTCTAGAAAAAAAGATACCTGAATAATAATCGATTATTCAACTGTGGCATACCAAGCAATGTAAGTGCCGATATGTAAAATATGGGCAACGCAGAAACAAAAACGATCTTCTATATATCTGTCTGTCTATCTGTCTATCTACTATTGTCTGTTCTCTGCTTTTGCTGAAAGGCGTCGCATGAGTGAATTACGATAGGTTTTCGGGCCATGGCATGTTTGATTGCTTGATATGCAGCCATGGCATGTTTGATTGCTTGATATGCAGCCATGGCATGTTTGATTGCTTGATATGCAGCCATGGCATGTTTGATTGCTTGATATGCAGTATGATGACATCTTAGAATGCCTGTAACTCTTTCAATTTACCTTGTTCTTGTTCTGCCTCTGTATCTTGCTGTTGATAGATTTTATAATTTTTTTCAGTTCTTGCATAAAGATCTAGAGCAGATTTAGGTGAATCAATCAATCAAGTGCCATGCCGAATGGCGTAATCGATCATGTTCCTCCACGACTCTTTGTCTTCTGTGATTTAGGTGAATCAATCAATCAAGTGCCATGCCGAATGGCGTAATCGATCATGTTCCTCCACGACTCTTTGTCTTCTGTGATTTAGGTGAATCAATCAATCAAGTGCCATGCCGAATGGCGTAATCGATCATGTTCCTCCACGACTCTTTGTCTTCTGTGATTTAGGTGAATCAATCAATCAAGTGCCATGCCGAATGGCGTAATCGATCATGTTCCTCCACGACTCTTTGTCTTCTGTGATTTAGGTGAATCAATCAATCAAGTGCCATGCCGAATGGCGTAATCGATCATGTTCCTCCACGACTCTTTGTCTTCTGTGATTTAGGTGAACCTGCTGTATAAACATGTTCAACTGCGAATGAGAAGAAGATAATCGATTGAAGTTAGTGAGTTACGTGCTATTAGCGGTACTCTCTGCAGTCGGTGTGCTGCACTGTTCAGAAGAGCAGAGTTCTTGTGGGAAAGCCCGAATTCTTCTTCTTCTTCTGCGTTTTTTTTCTTCAAATAATCAACACGAGTATTCGCGTTATTTGAGCCAGAGAGAGTGAACTACGTTGTGCAGCTAGTTTTACAACAGAAATGAGTTATTTGCGCCTTTCGGCCCAGCACATCCAATTTCGGCATATACACCCAAGTAAAATAAATTCAATCTTCTACTCCGTTTGAGTTCATTCAAATAACATAGCTTGCGTGATAAGTTCTTATATATCCTTTATTAAACATATGATAAAAATACAATACTGTGTTGATAGAAGTCACTCCAAACGGCCAAAAAATGTTATAACTCTACATAGTCAACTAATCTGCCACCGCCATCATGATCACAAGAAGTTCTGACACTAAAAGGCTTTTAACTCGTTAGATCTATTTTGATTCAGCGGCAGCCGATGAAAGAAAAAAATATTGCAAACTTGTAATAATAACAAGAGATCTGATACTATCTCTGGAACATATTTTAATGCAGCTCTTAATTTATTACGCCACCTCAGAGTCACGTTATAATTTGTAAATACTAACACGCTTCACATGTTTTCTATTTATTCTAAGAATATATGAATTATTTTGAATGTTTACATAATACCCCAGTAGCCATTAAGAGCTTGCTATTGTAGGGATTACGAATTCCAGCTGTAAGAACGGACTTCAACTAGTTTCTAGTTTAAATGAACAGATTCTGCGAGGTAAATATTTATCTATGTGGGACATTTTCTCCTTTCCCCAATGTGTTTACATTGTTTTGTTGCACGAAAAAAAAGTTGGAATTGGGGGTATATACTCTTCTAAGAATGTCACAGAAAAGTAATAATTTGGACAATACTCGTACTTTCTGTATGTTCGTTCTCAAACTCCCACTGGATATTTTTTGTAGGAGGGCAATGGTTCTCATAGATTACCAGCAGTATATAGTTCAGGGAACCGAGATGCGTTGTGTTGCCGTTTCTTTTGCAACAATGACCCGACACATCTAACTTCGACGTAATAGTTAATAAGTTCAGTGCTTTTACAACTTCCAGTGAACGGTGGATTTATGTAGTCATATCGTTAGTGGTCAGCCGTACGAGATCAGCAGTTCTCATACTATACACTAGACACTAACTAGATAGTTAACCAGTCAAGCATCCTTGACATTTTCACAGTTGTAGGTATCGCTATCGGCATAGTGACAGACGTCAATATACTCTATAATGAGTACACATGCCATAGACACGAATTTACATAACATCGAGAATCTATATAGTTGGATATGTTCTCAGCCATATTTCATCTTTTAAGTTCTTCATTGACTCTCTTTTCTATGTGTTACTAAATCTTCATTGTTTTCTTTTTTTTTCAGTGGGTTCCCTATCATTGACTTTTTAATTATATCTTTTACCAGTTTTCTGAGTGTGTCTCAATTCATCTCCATTTTTTCTCCTTAATCTGGATGTTCACTAGATCTTTATCGTCTCCAAAATTCTTGATTTCTTATCATGCCAAGTTTGTCTCTATATCTCTTCATTTCTTATCTTGCCAAGTTTGTCTCTATATCTCTTCATTTCTTATCTTGCCAAGTTTGTCTCTATATCTCTTCCTTTCTTATCTTGCCCAGTTTGTCTCTATATCTCTTCATTTCTTATCTTGCCCAGTTTGTCTCTATATCTCTTCATTTCTTATCTTGTCCTGCCATATAATGTTTAGTTTTCTTCTTTGGCAAGAATAATGTTATTCCTTCAGATGGCAAGACAAGAATCCCAGATACCGCTGTTTTTGGCAGATCTGGTATCGCTAGCATTGACACAATCCTGATACAGACACAGATTTTAAGGGCAGGTCATTTGGTACGTATGCCAGACCATCGCCTGTCAAAGATACTTTTCTATGTTGAACTGAAGAAGGGTACGCGATCTCAAGGTGGCCAAAATAAGCGTTACAGTGCCTCGTTAAAGACCTCACTGAAAGCCTTTGAAATAGACCAATATACATGAGAAGAACTTGCACACAATAAATCTATATGGCGCTCAACAGTAAAAAATGGGCGCATCAACTTGTGAAAAGAGGAGAAATGCAGCTCAACATCGAAGAGTAGCTAGAAAGTCATGGATAGAACGAAATTCTTCTACAGTGGTCATTCCATGCCCGAACTGTCCAATGATATTTCTAGCTCGAATAGAGCTTATTATCCATCTATGAAATATTAGGCATGGACATAATTCTAACTGTATTTTCAAATGTGGATGTAAGAAATATTAATCATTATCATGTGATAGACGAACACACAGCTGTCTTCTTAAGTAGTTATTCACAAATATTTGTAGTTTACTTTGTAGTTTGGTTTTTTCCGTAAATTTTTGAGTTTCATGGTTGGTTGGTTGGTTGGTTGCTGATCCAGCGGTCCATGGGCTCATGCCCTTTGACCCAATGCCATTGTGTGATATATGCATGTGTTTGTGAGTTGTTGTTTTGTTCCATATAATGTGTTCCATTTATTTGGCCCTGGAGGGAGGAGCATTTTCCTGATGTCATCCAGCGCTGAACATTCAATTAGGTGGTGGTCAACAGTTTCAAATGGATGAGTGCACAGCCGGCACCCTGGGGTGTGTTGTGGTTGTATTCTGTTCAGGTGATTGTTAAGCTGTACATGTAGAACCCCTTGAGATGCGGAGAGATATGGCTGCAATGGAGGCTTATGAAAGAAGCAAAAGAATGAACAAAGACCACCCAAATAAACAACTTGTAGAAAACTGGCAACCAAAACACAGAATAAAACAAAAGTCAGTCCTGAGCCATGTCAATGAAATAAAAGACAGTTATCACCTTCCAGACAAGAGACAAAAACTGCAAAGAGTAGAAAAATGTTTACCACCAGTCGCAGGCTTTAAATTGCCGGAAATCAAAACACAGTTAAGAGATAATGCAACGAAACGTTCCGACCCAGTAAGTCTTATGAAAGCAACACAGAAAACAATAGACACCTACCCAGAACAATGGATTCATGTCTATACTGATGGGTCTGCCTTCAAAGCCATCATCAAAGCAGGTTATGGTGTCTATATAGAATATCCAGACAAAACATCTGATGAGTTGTTTGATGCCTGTGGGGAGATATGTTCTAACTATGAAGCTGAAATAACAGCACTAGAAATTGCCTTGTACCACCTGAAGACCATATTTGATGCCTTTCCATCAAAAGTCCAAAACATTGTTATTTTTACAGACTCTATGTCTGCTCTCCAAGCATTGGAATGTGATGGACATTGTAAACCCGAGCTTATACCACCATGCAAACCAGCTGCTCACATCTTATGATGTCAACATTGTTATGCAGTGGATTCCTGGCCACTCAAACACACCTGGTAATGATAAGGCAGACAGACTAGCAAAGAGGGGAGCACAACAAGAACAGCCTTATACAGAAACAACAATGCACACAGTTAAAATGATTCTGAAATCTGTGAACAAAGAAATTTGGATGAACAGATGGGCCATGGGAAACACTGGGAGGGAAATCTATAAATATATGACCAGCCCAAATCCTAAAGACAATATCAACCTCCTGGAAAGAAAAGACAAGAGTATCATATTCCGACTGCGCAAACAACATGTACAGCTTTGAGTTTCATAAGAAATGTAATATTATTTCTGTAAGAAAGTTGATGCACTTATTGTAGGTTAAGTAAGGGAAGTTTATAACAAGTCAATAGCAAGCTTACTTTTGAGAAAGTATGAGAAAGGAGATAGAAGCGGTAACAGCGGCTCTCACTTGGCTGATGATGCAACTACCATACTCACAGTATTTCTAACAAACAAAATCCCAAAGTATGCTGCGCAAGATCGAAAAATGCATGATAAGAAAGGAGTCTTCCACCCTTCTCAACAACACCTAAAACATCACATCTTACAGTCCAGTCCATGCAGGAGTGAGAGGCAACGAAAGAGCTTATACACTGGCGAGTAAATGTTTAGTGGGTGGCGAAATTATTAGAAGAGACCGAACTGAGTTAATTATAATAGTCACTGATATAATAGTCACTGATATAATAGTCACTGATATAATAGTCACTGATATAATAGTCACTGATATAATAGTCATTGATATAATACAAAACAATGAAGATGATCCTGAAATACTCAATGTGCATGTTCAGAGAATGATAGAAATGGGGCGGGGTGACCATGGGAGAGTGTATAGGAATTCCTCAATTGAAAAGCCAGAAGAACCAACAACTGACTGGGACACTTAGCTTATATACTTTTAATTGGCTGACCATCTTGGCAATAAGAGCATTTATGAGAATATCTTATGTTGGTTCTTTATTAAAAATAAAAAAGCTCTGTATTTTTGCCGTTCCCTCCGCACGGCAAAATATTGCCGCAAAAGAGCAAACGGGGAAATCTACTGAGAACCACTAAGTAATATCTCTTTGGGCACCGTTCATGATCAACAACCTTTAACAATGCTTGCAAAAGTTGGCACACCACTAATTGGGAGGGTATGGGCTTGAGGTTTGGGGGATGATTACTAATGAAACTTCAATTCATTTCAATATCTCATTCAACTAGGTTCCATTACTTTAACAGTGCTTTTCAAGAAATGTTTAAGTAAACTTTTCGAGCAAGTTAGAAAACGTCTTTTAAAAGTAACATGTTAGATGTTCTGCATATTACGTGTGACAGTTTTACTGAAGCATATCGAGCACTCATGTTTCTTTAACTAACCTTCGCTAATCTCATATCATATCTCTTGTGTATGAAATATGTATATGTTTGCACGATCTGTCGTGTTTTTTTTTTTTAAATAAGGGATCACGCAGAGTTGATTTTATCTATCTATCTATCTGTCTGTTTGTCTGTCTGTCTGTCTGCCTGCCTGCCTGCCTGACGCCCGCCCGTCCAGCTTGTCTGTCTGTCTGTCTGCCTGCCTGTCTGTCTGTCTGTCTGTCTGTCTGTCTGTCTATCTATCTATATGTCTATCTGTCTGTCTGTGTGTCGGTCTGTCTGTTTGTCGGTCGGTCGGTAGGTCTGTCTGTCTGTCTGTCGGCCTGTCTGTCTGCCTTACTGCCTGCCTGTCATGTCTGTCATGTCTGTCTGTCATGTCTGTCATGTCTGTCTGTCTGTCTGTCTGTCTGTCTGTCTGTCTGTCTGTCTGTCTGTCTGTCTGTCTGTCTGTCTGTCTGGTCTGGTCTGTTCGTCCGTCCGCCCGACTCTCTTCTCCCACTTTATCTTATTGTATCCCCAACTTTGGAAGTGGCTGTTAAAACCTCATACTGCCAGGAAGTGTTTGTTAGGAATGTTAATACTGGTCATGCTCAAGGAGATGTTATTTGGACAGTAGAACTTTAGTATGTAGAATTCAAGGCTGTTACTCTTTATGGGAATTTATTCAGCACATTCCATGTGTGTTTTAGTTTTGTGGCATTTATGCTATTTTTGACCAGTGTTAGTAGACCTTTCCGTCTATCTTTCCTGGCAACTCTAAACATTGATACCCTCGTATCTTGAAGGTTTTATTCACTGAGGTGAGACTAACCTCTTTCTGGTAAAAGGTGTTTTCTATGTGCTTGTTTTGTTAACCCCTTCTGCATTCCAGTGCACGCTGGTTGTCGTCGTCACTTTCTAGTTGGTCTGTCACTTTTCTCAATGCCTCAAGGCTCCACACAGTATACTAAAGAGGCCTCCAGTAGCTGGGGGTGGATTCTGTCGAGGTTCAGAACCCGGCACTGCTTGTGCCTGGGAAAAATTCACGAGCACCATGACAATTGTTAAATGTTGTTATTAAAGACATGTTATCTAATCGTGTTGCATGATAACATGGTTGCTGGTGCGCTTCACGGCCTGGTATCTCCGATTTCAGCACTTGTGCTTGCTTTGGCAGGACTGTGTTCGATGTCGACGACGGTCCGATCTTTCTTAGTTTTCAGCCTCTATTGGCTGGATTAAACCCCAGCATGTTGGCTCTGGTGAGGATTTCAATAGCAGGTACTTTTATCTTTCTGCTTTATCCTGAGAAGATTGCGGATACAGCAAGTGTGAAAATGACATAACACTCTGAAATGTCTGTTGTACCGAGACCAATCGCCAAATAAGACCTAACAAAAGAATAAAAACAAAGCAGTATCAGCCTTCATACGTGATGTTATTGATTATTGATGCGATTTCGTTGGTCAATGCTTATATACTTTGTGTCACAATGGTGTAGTCTACCAACGCCGACCAAGGAAACTCACGGGAATAATATAAAACATGACCCAAAAAGGCTTGATGGAGTTCCCGTGGTAGGTCTTCTATTGGTAAAAGTCACGGATGTAGACTGTTCTGGTCTCTCTAGTGTACAGCAAGGAAGTGAGTAGCATGACGTAATAGACGTTTAATTTTGTGACGATGCTAATGTCCTTCCGTTTTCACTCATTGCGGAGAAGTTTGCCATATGTAACATTCGAGATAGCTCACTTTCGATCCGATAAAAAGATATTAAATCCACCAATAAAATCAGGCAACACCATCAGCCCATATGTTGGACATAACATGCCAAAAGTTTTCACATTGTTACAGTTTGTTGACAGTGTAGTCACTATTTTGCATGCCATTCGGTACAGCCGACAATGTAGAATATCCGGTTCACACAGCGATCGGACCTACCACTTCCCCCAATCATTATCTCAATGATATTACTCGGAAACAACGAATTAAAAAAAAACTTTAATTTATTTCTCATTAACGGGTTTCCTATATTAACAAGGTTTATTACGTTTTTTTTAAATTACAAAAAACCTTACCAATTTGCATCTGCGGTTCTTCGCCAAACTTAGTATCCTTCCCAACAGCTACCTACGATATCAATGACAGATTGTAGTATTGTAGAGCCACAGTAGATAGTCCTACGATATCAATGACAGATTGTAGTATGGCCGTAGATTGATTCTTGATTAGGAACAACAGTCACATCACTGTGGGCATTCCCATATATACTCTACTTGCCGTCCGTCAGCCATCTAACGGTGTACATCAGAACATTACGCGTTCTTCTACGGACAGAGAGCACTTTCTCCCATCGTCTCTAGTCAGTCCCATTTCTAATATTCTCTGAATATGTACATTGTCTCGTTCGACTTCCTCCTCGTCTTTTCGTAGGGTATCCATGACTGCTCTAATCAATTCAGTCTTGTCCCTTCTTATCTCGATGCCGTTCACCAAAGCTTTACCAGCCAGCACATCGGCTCTATCGTTTCCCCTGACCCCAGCATGACTTGGAGAGGGTATCCATGTAATGCTCTTCGTGTTGTTTAGGAGAGTGACCCATTCAGTTCTGATTATACCTTTTCTATGTTGGCAGCCCAGTCGCGGCACTCTCTTCTCGTCTGTATCATAACTTTCTCTCTTCGCAAAATGTTACTCATTCACAGCATCTTCCCACTTCATCCAACTCACAAACTCTGAGTAGGGTATCTTCTGTTCTGCCATCATAGATCTTCCTCTCTTGATACGCCTTCCTTTTGTAGATAGACTTCTGTAAGTAAGAGGATTTATCTTTAAAAAAATGTCATTTCTTTTTGTTTGTCAGATTTTTGATGACTTTTTATGGTAAAACAGTTAATTAGGAGGTGAGTGTTACCCATGTTATTAAATTAGCATCCTGCTACAAGTGACATGCTCTGATTTCGTAAAGGGTGTGGGGGGTTTAAACCTCATTCCACCTCTCCATCGCCTCTGATCTACAGTCTTGCAGTGGTGTACAATCTTTCACTTAACAAGTCGCATCTGCAGCCGTGCTTCAAACCTCGCTTAGTAGTCTATTGCAGAAAAGATGGCAAGGCGCAGTGGTTACATTTCTGTACTCCCCTTATGGGTCCTGTGTCACAAGGGCGATACAAAATTTAAGTGTTATTTAGTGGTGTACAAAGATGTGACAAACTTTGCAGAAAAATGTCACGCGCCAACTAATGGTGTCACCTTTCCCAGGTAGTCGCTGACCTTTCCTATAGTCCGTGCAAATTTGGTCAGAAACTGCTGAAGTTATGCTAAAACTTTAAGAATGACACATTTTGAGTAAAATGTCACGTTTCTGCTAACACGACTACAAATTTGGTAACTTAAATTAACGAAGGGGCTAATTTGAAAACAATGTTTACCTTTCTCGGGTATTTCAACATTAACGGCTTCGTGATAAATGTCAAACAAGTTCGTTGCTGTATGGTCCACGGGCTAGCTGCTCTGATGTAGTGCTTCATGTTCCAGGTGAAATACAGGTGTACATAAGAGAGAGAGAGAGAGAGAGAGAGAGAAAAGAGCGAGGGAGTGTGAGGATAATATAGCCAATGGATAATATGGCGTTATGTTCGTCTTCTTTTCTGTAATCAATTATTAAACATCCTGCCCAATATTGGTCATGTATAGAACAGTTTGTTTTATGTCGTTGTGGGTTCCTGACATTGCACAACAATTGATGGTGCATCTAGACGACTACTGCACAGCAACTGATGACGCATATAATCTGTTACTATACAACAATTGATGACGCATCTAAACTGTCGAGGAGCGAGGCAGCATAGTTGATAGTGAACTTGCTGATTATCACGGAGTTACAGCGTGCCAGAATAGAAACTACGGCCGGACAAAAAACAATTGTCCGGATCGTGATTTCTCGCCTGCTTCTCGGTTTTCTTAGTTTGCTCCTTCCATGTTGCTGTATTTGAATCTCTTTGGTGCTTCTATATATCTTTCTCTGGATATCCGTCTCACTGGATCAGTGTTCCTCCTTTAACTGGTTCGGTGTAATGTAGCCTTGAAGGATATGTTTCACTATCTGTGCTGCCTGCCCACATGGACAAAAAGGTGATGGAACCAGTCTTAGTCTATTAAATTGATGTTTAGTCTGTTGTGTAATGTCCTGATGCAAAAGATAATAACCCTTTTGTCAAGACAGTAATCGTTGTCCTTTGGATAGTCGACTTTTCTGATAGCTTTGATGATGGTCCTCTTTTCTTAGTAATTTCTTAATCTTTTTGTTCCTATGTTGCTACATCATTTATCATCCCATCTGTCTCTTCATTTGCTTGTATGCCACAGCGGGATGGTATCCACTGTAGTAGTATCCTTCTTTGCATGCTTTTCTCGTATACCTTCCTTCAGGTCTGACAGTTTATCGCTGGCAAGGACTTGTAGGACAGACTTTTCGTGAGCAAGAAACACCACCTGTTAACATTGGCTTGTTGTGTTTTAAATTATTTCTGCATTAAGAATCATAGTATAATATTGATCATACACAGAGCAGTTAAAATTAGTCTTGTGCCCCCCCCCCCTCTCACACTTCACGTTGTATTAATATTTTCTGTGACAAGAAGTAATCGATAGATTAAATTAATATTGAATCACATAGTCTTACTACTAATATTTTCTGTGACAAGAAGTAATCGATAGATTAAATTAATATTGAATCACATAGTCTTACTACGTGTAAAATGATATGTAAGAATAGAAGCAAACAGAATGCGAAAAATGCAGAGAGTACAAGAAATGTTGGAACAACGGTTGTGGTCAAATATATTGAAAAACATAGACTGAAATGGTTCGGCCACTTAATGAGAATTAACCCATACTGGACTACAGGAGGAGCATACAACATGGACAGAACTCTTGTTCGCCAGCAGAAAGAGTATACAACATGAGGATGGAAACAGCATAAAGCAGAGGAAGACTAAACAAGTGAATTGAAGGAATTACCAATGTTCTAAGATGTCACAATATTATTGCATATAAAGAGACCAAACTGCAATATTCCAAAAACAGATTGTCATTCTATTATTCCACGCTTTACAGCAAGTGCAAAGAAATGGCGGTACATATATATATATATATATATATATATATATATATATATATATATATATATATATATATATATATATATATATATATATATATATATATATATATATATATATATATATATATATATGCACACATACACACACATTTAAATAGATTAGATATATAGATATATATTATATAGATATATATATATATACACACACAGATAAATATATTAGATATATAGATAGATATATAGCTAATCCGTGTATTGTCGGGATCTTAGAGTGGGGGGGGGCAACGAAAAGCAAGACTGTTTACCTTCCATGCATGTCGTAAGAGGCTACTAAGGAGGTTATGGGGTGAAGTTGGCTGTCCCATCCCATATAGTGTCAAAATGATCCAAAGTCTTGCTGAAATCGAGTGTGTCATGTCGAAAGGCACAGATATTGCTGCGATTCTGTAAACCATGATACAACGCATTCCCTTCTCCGGACTACATCCTGCTAATCTGCATGAGTGTTAGAGCGAACCCAAAAGAATATAGATGGATAGACGGATAGACGGACAGACGGTTAGGTGGACAGACAGACAGATAGAGAGATAGATAGATAGATGTTAAATAAATGTAAATTTTCCAGTTCTGAAATGTAAGTTTCTGTTTCGACCGTTGAAAAGAAAACAAGAACAAAAAAACAGTCCATTCTTTGGTTGACATGTTTTTCACTGCAATCAGTCATTCGTGAATCACGTTCTTGACTGTTGGATGTTGTCATGAATTGCTGTTATAATGATACCTCCTTCTTCTTCTGTGTTCACATGCCAGATGTCGAAATTGATGACCTAGATCATAGATCGCTAGATAGAAGAATATGCTACGATATATCCATTCCTTTAATATACGGAGTCAGTCAGTGTAGCCATTGCTTCAGTTTAATGTATAATGAGTCAGCCTTCGCTGCTACTTCTTCATTTTAATTTGTATGGGATTAACCCGCACAGTCGTCGCTTGTATTTAGTGTATAAATAAATTATTAAGTTTAACAATACAATTTAACGCTCAACAAATACACGGAATCAATGTTTCCAGAAAAAATTCGTTATCAAGATAGGTACGAACGAACACGCCCTTGTCTTGACGTGGCCCGAAAGGGGAGCAAAGAATAGCAACACCGTTTACCTTCCACACATGTCGCAAAAGGCGACTGAGGAGGTTATGGGATGGAGTTGGCTGTCCCATCCCATATAGGGTTAGTGACCCAAAGCCATGCCGAAGTCGGATGTGTCAGGCCGAAAGGCGCATATATAGCTGCAATACTGTAAACCATACACAACGCATTCCGTTCTCCGGACTACATCCTGGTAATCTGCAGGAGTTTGAGAACGAACGCAGAAGAAGAAAAAACACAGAGAAAAAAATAACAAAATGGTTACTAAACAACATATTATAATGAAATTAAAACAAACAGATACAGGAATAAGAGAAGTAGTAAAATTTAATATCATGTGTTTCTGCTAAATTTAATATACAGGAAGTATGAATAGTCAGAAAAATATAGTGTGCAATGAAAATGTGAAACTAGACATAATAAATGAAATAATAAAATAAATAATATAATCTGTTACAGCAGAGATGGGGAACCTCTGGACTGCCGGCGCATTTGGTTTGATCCGACGAAGGCAGCCACGGCTGGGCTAAACATTCCGTAAATATATGACCTTGTTCCATTGCACCATCAAGTTATATTAAGTGAATAGTAACACGCATACACGGCTTACCAATGAGAAGCAGTTCCAATCTTCACATTAGGTTATTAGCTACTTCAATATTTGAGTAAATACTGCAAGTTAATTTTTAGTTGATCCTTATGTATGGTCCGTAAATGATTTTTTCTTCTTCTTTCGTTCACGTGGAACATGCTTCTATCTGAAGTTTTGACTCTTCTATAAACTTGAGTTTTGTAACTTGTACAGAGGTCCGTAGTTTTCTTCCACTGTTGTTTCTCTTGGCCAGTGTATTTGTCTCAACATTTCATATTCATGCTATTGAGAACATAAGACAAATTTGTACTTATGAAATAAAATAGAGATGTATGCAGGTGTACACGAATTATTGCTTTCAATAGTGAAACGACGAAAACTAGCATGGTTTGGACATGTATGCAGACATGATTCCTTATAAAAAAAACAATACGGCAGAAAACCGTCGAAGGGGGTAGAAGCAGAGAAGGATAAATAAAGACATGGAAAGACAAAATAAGGAATGTACAAGACAAGATTTTCCCCCACTCAGCCGCATCGTTATAGATAGAAATCGCTGCAGGATTCTGTGTGCTGAAGCATCCAATGTGGTACCCCTACGACCTTGAAGTGTTACGGGTTTACAGATATATAGATTTGCCTCAGCATTTCATATTCCGGGCATTCCTGAATGCCCATTGCTGTGTTGTGAATCTTGAATTGTGCATACTTGTGCCTGCGAAGTCGGTTATGTCCTATTCTGAGGCGCGGAATGAGAGCTTGTTCTAATCTGTTCATAATTTGATAGTCATCCTGTGTTGGATTAGGCTTTCTAAGTGATTTGATAATTTATTACTTTTGATGGTACGTTATTGACATATCTGATTGATCTTCAGCAGCTCCCTCCTTAGCCAGACGATCTACTTTCTTGTTTCCGGATATTCCACAGTGCGATGGTATCTTGTGCATAGTTACTTTACGTTGATTGCTTATTTCGGTCTATAATCTCTGCAGCTCTGACAGTTTTCTGAACTGGAGCGCTTTGAGTGCTGATCTTGCATCTGTCAGGAATACTACAAGATGTGAACAAATATTGGCGTTTAGTAGTTTTTTAATTACTATCTTGATTGCCTAGATTTTTCCATCGTAATTATGACAGAATTTCCATGTAGGTACTCTGATTGTATCCCTAACATTATTTGGGTACCCTATATATATTCTTGTTCCTTCATTTTTTTTTACTGTATTCTCTGCTGACCAGTGTGTATATACTCTGGCCCATATGACTTGTGGATATTAGTCATTCAGTAGACTCAGAGTAAGTTTCTTACGTTGAACACTATTCTATTCATTCACACTGCAAACTACTTTCACCTCAATCTGAATAATTTACTATCATCTCTCCAAGAGATTTCCTCTGATGCATATTTTAGTGGGGGCTGTATTAAACCATTAAACGTCGAAGACGGCTGGCTCCTACTTAACATAACAAGAAAGCAGAACGTCTTTGATCATCTAAACAGCATGGAAAGACTAACAGAGGAAAACAGAGTAAACGGCAGCAGAGGAAGAGACCGACCAAGACGACGATGGACAAATGATATATCTGTTGAAACATGTTCCTGGAGGAGGCAAATCAACTCGCCCAAGATCGCGAGTTGTTCAGAAGGTCCATAAAGAAGACTAGGTTCTTTAAAAAAATATGTCAACTTTAGGCAAGTCTGAGATTTCTCTACGGAGTCGTTTGGCCTAATGGATAAAGTAACTTCTTTCAGTTGCCTCATTGCTAAGTTTTGAAATCTGTCTTTCATTGGATGACTTGACATACAGTGAAACTTTTCTGCATGTATTAGCACCCTTTTGTCTTTACGTTCGTTCAGTGTTTGTATTCTCCCGATTTTCTCCATCTCTATAATGGGCGTTGGTTTTATACCCCCCCCCCCCACCCACTCGTGATAATCCAAAGTGCCTGGCTTTGCACCTTATCTAGCTCATGTAATGCAGTACTTGATGATAGAGACAATGCAGTTGACCCATATTCCAGGTGTGGTCGTATGCATTGCTGGTAAACTTTATTGGGTATTTTCCCATTTACTCCCCATGCATTTCCACACAATTTTCTCAGGATAGATAACTTTCTCCGAGCCTTTGTTGTTACTTTATTGATGTGTTCCGTCCATATACACCTACTGCCAAATGTGACTCCCAAATATGTGAGTTGTCTTCCTTCAGGAGCTCTCTATTTATCTTGACGCCCAGCTTTATGTTTTAGTGAAAGAGTTTAAAAGAGTAGTGCTGCACTTTTCTATATTGATGCTGACACACCATCTGTTTGCACGTGTGGTTAATATTACCAAATCATCAGCATATATTGCCACTTTTGTACCATGTGGTAGCTTAGCAACAAAATCATTGATGTAAACCAGAAACAACGTGGGGGACAATACCTCTTCCTGTAGTACCCCATGATATGGTAGAACTTTCTTGCTTTTGTAATCATCTAGTTATACTCTAGCTATTCTGTTATGTGGGTATGTTTTTATCCATTTGTAAATCCTACCATTCATTCTACAATTTCTCAGTTTCTTTAGAAGCCCTCTTTTCCAAACTTTGCCAAAAGCTTTCCTAAGGTCTATCCAGGCAGCTAGGACGAATCTTTATTATTGAAATGCATACTCTATCTCTTGAGATAGTTATGTTACCTGATCTTCAGTAGAATCGCATAATACTGCTTGCAGTGATGCCAGTATGTTTCTACTTTCAACGCACCACTGCGTTCTGTGCTTAATAATACGCTTCATAGTTTTGCATAGACAGCTTGAGAGACTGATTGGTCTGTAGTTGTAGACGGCGATGCTATCTTTTCCTGATTTTCGGACTAGTATCATGATTGCTTCTATCCAGATCTGCGGAACATTCAGTCAGTCAGTCGGTTCCTCTTTTGCCAAGTTTGGCACAAAGGGCGGATGTCATAGTTCTCCATGCCTGTCGGTCAGTTGCTAGGGATTGCAGGTCTTGTGCATTTATGCCTGTTGATTTTTAATTCATTCATAAATGTTCTTCTGAGCGTTGTTTATGGTCTTCCTATTTTTTCCCGTCTGGTGTCCACATGAAGGCTTGTCGTTGAATTCTGTCTTCCTTCATTCTAAGTACGTGGGCGATGTATGTCCAGCGGCGTTTTCTGATGATGTTCGTCACGTATTCTTGTTTTGTCTCCTTTCTTAGTATGTCGTTTGATTTGAAGTCTTTCTAATTAGTATTTGTAATTATTCTGAGGCATCTATTCTCGAAGGCAACTAACTTCTTATCCATTACTGCGGTAGATTTCCAACATTCACATCCATATGTCAATGATGGAATCACACTTGCATTGGATAGTCGCAGTTTGAAGTGTTTACATGCGATCTTCGATCTCCAGATGTTTGAGAGTTTGTTAAAGGCGTTGGAGCGAGAGCGATTCGAGTCTTGATTTCTGAGTTGGTATCCCCTTCTGCTGTTATCTTGCGTCCCAAATTTAATATAAATAATATAAATATGTGGAACATTGCCTGTAGTCAAACATATATGGATGATCTGCAAGCAGATTATTTATTTTTACTGCAATTCCCGGAATTTTTTTATCATATCAGTGTTATCATTTCTATCAGCACATGGTGACTTCTTCATTTTCAGTTTAGAAATTTCATGCACCAATTCTCTGAATGTGATTGGAGCCTCATTGACTTCCGATGTGGTTCCATTTTATTTAATGTTCCTCGCATCTCACGAATCTCCTGTTGTTTCTGTAGGCTAATTTTGATGTTGTTATCGTTAAAAAATGAGTCTGCAAAGTAGTCACCCGCCTGTTTTCCCATGATGATGTTTCCATCTTTTCTGCAATGTGACCTTTTGATATCTCTCAGTATCCTCATCATTTAGTTGTTTTACCAACTTTCACAGTTTTTCTGGGTATCCTTTTTGAGGTTCAGCTATTTTTGTTTTCTCTGTCTAGCTGCTTCATCTAGCTTGTAACTTGACTATCTAGTATTTGGCCTTAGTTTGCTATTTATTTATTTATTTTGGTGCTCCTTCTTCTTCTTCTTCTTTCGTTCACTTGAAACATGTCTATATCTGTAATTCTGCCTCCTTAATAAAACTCACTGTCTTTTGTAGTTCATACAGTGTCCCATAGAGTTTTGATCCCAGTGTTGTTTCCTCTGGCCAATATGTCTGCCTCAGCGTTTCATACTCAGAACAATCTTGAAGTATATGTTTGGCACTCTGTGCTGCCTGTCCACATGTACACATGGCCGTGTTGCCAATCTTGAACTTTGTATACATGTGACTACGGAGTCGGTTCGGTGCTCCTGATATAATCTTATCGCTCTGACTGCTGTCGAGATGTTTCCACTTCATTTTGCACTATCTCTAATTCACTACACTGTAATACACATCTACATCATTCATTGACTAACGTATTGATATATTTGTCTGTATGTGGGTCTCTGGCTAGTACACTGGTATAACGTCAGATGTTGGTCTCTGGCTAGTACACTGGAATAACGTCGGATGTGGGTCTCTGGCTAGTACACTGGTATAACGTCGGATGTGGGTCTCTGGCTAGTACACTGGTATAACGTCGGATGTTGGTCTCTGGCTAGTACACTGGAATAACGTCGGATGTGGGTCTCTGGCTAGTACACTGGTATAACGTCTGATGTGGGTCTCTGGCTAGTACACTGGTATAACGTCGGATGTGGGTCTCTGGCTAGTACACTGGTATAACGTCGGATGTGGATCTCTGGCTAGTACACTGGTATAACGTCGGATGTGGGTCTCTGACTAGTACACTGGTATAACGTCGGATGTGGGTCTCTGGCTAGTACACTGGTATAACGTCGGATGTGGGTCTCTGGCTAGTACACTGGTATAACGTCGGTGCATTACCCATCTTGCTTTCTTGTAGTTCCATCTAGAAAGAGTGCTGTTTTCTTAAATATATTTATATTCTACAGTCAGAAAGGGACTGGTCGCCGTCTCCAATCTATTTTTAAGCATGCGACTGATCTTTCACTTCAAATTTTGTGAGTGGATGCCAAGTCTGGTGTAGAGATAGTAAACTATGATCTGAAGTAGAAGGTTGGGGGGGGGGGGAGAGAGGGTGTCAATTGGTAGGTTGATCATTATAAATTCATATTCAGCCTGCCAGTTTTCTAGTCCCTCACCTCTCCTGTCGATTTGACCACAGCCAACTTTGTGAGAGTTTATTGAAAATTCCGCACACAACAGTTTTTCTTGTATTATATACCTAGTCTAGTACTAATGGGCGGTCATTCGGGTAGTTGTAGTTGAGGATATGAAATTATGTGAAATGCGAATAATCTTATGTCCTGAGGTGGAGTATCTGGTGTTCCACTTCCTACATATGTGTTTCTAACTGGCATGCACTGATATTGTTCTTTATCAACATCAGTATTCCACCTTTTCGCCTGTTTTTTTCGGTCTGATCGATACAGTATACATTTACTTGCTCTTCATTTAAGATGTTTTCGAGTTTCGTTTATTTGCTGTTGACACCTTCAGCATTTCAATGCATTATTTTAAGTGCTCTTGTTTTTTTTGGCCAGTTGTTCTATTCTCACGCCTCCTGGCTCCTCTGGTCAATTAAGTAGAACTTCTAGTAGATGGGGCTGGAACCTTTCAATGAATACGGCTCGGCCCCTTCTCTGCATGGATGACCGTCACAGGGCAGACACCATAACATACTGCAGATATAAACATATTCCCGTTTCGTGAGTTGGTGGGTGGTACCTTGATTGCATATTCCCGTTTTGTGAGTTGGTGGGTGGTACCTTGATTGCATATTCCCGTTTCGTGAGTTGGTGGTTGGTACCTTGATTGCATATTCCCGTTTCGTGAGTTGGTGGGTGGTACCTTGATTGCATATTCCCGTTTCGTGAGTTGGTGGGTGGTACCTTGATTGCATATTCCCGTTTCGTGAGTTGGTGGGTGGTACCTTGATTGCATATTCCCGTTTCGTGAGTTGGTGGGTGGTACCTTGATTGCATATTCCCGTTTCGTGAGTTGGTGGGTGGTACCTTGATTGCATATTCCCGTTTCGTGAATTGGTGGGTGGTACCTTGATTGCATGTTCCCGTTTCGTGAGTTGGTGGGTGGTACCTTGATTGCATATTCCCGTTTCGTGAGTTGGTGGGTGGTACCTTGATTGCATATTCCCGTTTTGTGAGTTGGTGGGTGGTACCTTGATTGCATATTCCCGTTTCGTGAGTTGGTGGGTGGTACCTTGATTGCATATTCCCGTTTCGTGAGTTGGTGGGTGGTACCTTGATTGCATATTCCCGTTGTGTGAGTTGGTGGGTGGTACCTTGATTGCATATTCCCGTTTCGTGAGTTGGTGGGTGGTACCTTGATTGCATATTCCCGTTTCGTGAGTTGGTGGGTGGTACCTTGATTGCATATTCCCGTTTTGTGAGTTGGTGGGTGGTACCTTGATTGCATATTCCCGTTTCGTGAGTTGGTGGGTGGTACCTTGATTGCATATTCCCGTTTCGTGAGTTGGTGGGTGGTACCTTGATTGCTGTGGTGCCCCTCTTGGCTGGTTTCCTGGGTCATCATCATATATACTTGCTAGAGCAGACTGTGGTCTTGGTAGATTTTAAGATGACCTGACCAGTCTTAGTTTTCAGCCTTTGCTCGCCGAACTAAGCTCCATCTCTGCGGCAAGGATCTGGCCCCGACCGGGATGATATTATAAATTACAAAATGGCCCTTGGCACAAAATGGTTCCGCTCCGGTGTCTTATAGGATACGTTTCAAGTGTCACTCTCTCAAGATATGCACATCTTAACCCGGCGTTAGCATTGAAACGGAAGTGCAAATGACGTAAATCACACAAAAAAGTATCAGCAAATCTAAAAACCGAAAGAAATATGCGCTAGGGATGAAGAAGTTATACGAATTCATGAATTGTATTCATCCTCGCAGGATTCAAGGTACATTAATGTTCTATTTATATTAACATACCTACTTTACTACAATCTCCCGTGCACTTAATTTATTGTCGCTTCTGAGTCGATTTTACCCTATATATGATGGGTCAGCTTGCTCTACCTCATAGCCTCCTTATTCTAACATGACTCTTACGACATGCATGGAAGGTAAACAGTGTTGCTATTCTTTGCGGTCTCCAGCAACACAGGGTATAATTTCGTATATAAAGTGAGTCATCCTGAATAGACGTTAATTAATTAATTTTTTTTTGAAGTTATCTTTAGGTGAAGTGGGGTCACGGAGTGCAGTGTTAAGTCACTCCCCCGCAGACCAACAGATTTGGAGTTCGTATCCACTTGCTATTTGTGACATGAAGTAAACACTTCTCTAGTTCACCTAGCCATAAGAAAGTAGGGTACCAGGATACATGCTATGGGAAGTTCGAGGAATGGCTCCATCGCTACTAATAATTTGTTCTTTTGGTCAACCACTGACTAGACCGCTGAGTTGTGACCAATGGCAATGTAGGACATGTGGGCTAAATTGGAAATCATTTTCTAGCGTGACACATATTGACTTTTCCCGTGATTTTCATTGGATGTCGACATAAAGTACACACAAAGTGACCAATGAAAATCACGGGAAAAGCCAAATGATTAATGCTAGAAAGATGATTCCCGATGAACCAGAAGGGCTGTATAATGACGAAAGTCACTGTTGATCACTTATGGGGAATATACGATCGTATACAATAATAAACCCCATGGCTATTTTGTAAATCTAGTCATCTTAATGACTCATTTGACTATTACCATAGTTTTCATTGATCGTTATGATTATATGTGTTTCAGCCAATGGAAATCAAGGGAATAATCAAATAAGTTATTAAAAAGGCAGGATTTCCAATTTGCCTGTAGGTATTTTACTGTTGACGGATATGTGATTGGGGGGTTGGGCAGTGAATCTGTGTCGCTAGTTTCGTAACTCTAATGACCTTTACCTTTACCGTCACTTCTATCACGCTGTCCAATTCGTTACTTTAAATCAACACAAGCTGCTAACAATGTTTTTGTAACGAGGACATAACGCGATAACTCTACTAAGAATTCATTAGCGAAATAGAACAAACGAGAAAGAACAAACAAGAGCATAGTAGCTTTCTTGACATTAGATCACACCAAACAAGTAACAGTCACGAAACGACACCTGAAAGTTACCTGCTACCAGTGTAGCTATTGTTTATTTAGTTCTCGTCTACACCTCTGATAACTGAATAATAATTGGAACCGTTCAGATTGACGACCAGAGTTTGTATGCCAGTCTTGTTATTCTGCGTTCGTTCTCAAACTCTTGCAAATTAGCAGGATGCAGTCAGGAGAACGGAATACCAGTATGTTTCATCATGGTGTACAGATTTCTGTGATATCTGCGCCTTTCGGCTTGACACATCTGACTTCATCGCTTCTGGGTCACTTTGACACTATATGAGATGTGACATCCAATTCTACTTCAAAAAACTCTCTAGTCACTTCTTAGAACACGCGTGGAAGGTAAACAGTGTTGCTATTCTTTGCTTCCCTTTCGGGCCTGGTAGCGGTCGTGTAGCATGCCAGTGTGATAGTAACGTGTTTAACATTAACTGTTTCCAGGCATAGTCGTTTATAATTAACTCTTTCAGGACTTGATTATTTTTAGGTTTGGACCAAATTAATTTTCAGGAGTAGAAAAATGTCCTTACATGTGTTTTTCATTGTATCACTTGACATACTAATATTGATAAATAGTGTATGTGTAATATATCATTGGAAAGGGGAATGGATACATAATATGAATATATACGTACATTGATGATATTTGATTACTTCACAAGGTTCATCATCATCATCAGGTGCCATGCCGGGTGGCGAAGGCGGTCATGGCTCTCCACAGCTCTCTGTCCACAGTATTATGTATCAAACACGTTGTTGCTTCTTTGCCGTGCCAGGTTGTCAAACTGTCTAATATTTTCTCACGTTGTCGCCCTCTGTCTCTGGTGCTTTCAATCTTGCCTGTTGTGATTATGTTCTCTAAACCTGCCTGTCTCATGAAGTGGCCAAAAAAAGAAGATTGCCTTTTTCTTATATTGTTGATTAAGGTCTGTTTCGCGTTTAACTCTTTTAACACCTCTACATTAGTTTTTCTGGCAGTCCACATTACAAGGTTAGAGTTAGTAAAACACAAAACAAGAAAATGAAAATGTTAATTTATTAGTATAAATATTGTGACTTACCCAAATGTATCCATACTTGTCATTGATGATATCCATTTTTCAAGAATGTTTACACAAGTATATCCAGTATATCCAGTTCTCTTCATTATGCATTTTATTTGATGAATTTATATCAATAAATGTTAAAGTTATGTACATTTTTCTGATTGACACCAGAAGCAATAAAAATATGAAAATATTTCAGGGGTAGAAAAATTTCCCTACATGTGTTTTCCATTGTATCACTTGACATACTAATATTGATAAATAGTGTATGTGTAATATATCATTGGAAAGAGGAATGGATACAGAATATGAATATATAAGTACATTGATGATATTTGATTACTTCACAAGGTTAGAGTTAGTAAGACACAAAACAAGAAAATGAAAATGTTAATTTAGATTTATTGACTTAACAGTTCTGTGTCTCCGCCAAGATTTTTTCAGTCATGTCATATTTAGAACTCACTGTAAGAATGGAAGATTTAGTGACATATAATTCTTTGGGTATCTCCGCCAAGGTTTTTTTAGTCTTGTCATATGGAAATATACAGCTGTAAGTTGTAGGCTGAACTTACTCCTGCCACCTAAGCACTACAAACATTTGCTACATTATTTGGTAACCAGTTTTACATCTAGAGCAAAAGAGGCAAACCAAATTTTGTCAGCTAGCTACATTTCTTCTTCTTCTTCAGCGTTCATTCTCAAACTCCCATTGGATTTCTCTTGTAACAGGACAATGATCCTACAAGATTTCCAGTTGGATGTAGTCCAGAGAATGGAAATGCGTTGTGTTGCCGTTTTATTTGCGCCAATGGCCCAACACATCCGTATTCGGCGAAGCTACATTTAAAAATTGCACATCTAGCTAAACCTTTTAGTTCTATGAAGTGCCAATAAAGTCACAGTTTTCACCAACTGCCAAAAACATCAGGAGATGGATCCTGCCATGGAAGTAAAACCTTTTTGTTTCAGTGTTGAACATCAAACGTTTGCAGTGGGCACTATCTCCAGAATAGTGTTCTGAACACTGTTTGAAAACACACATTTTTCTCCATATGTTGGCTCGGTGGTAGAGGGTTTTTTTTGGTTCACTTCACAGACCCAACTTGGTTGAATTAGCTTGTGGTTTGAAAGTCAATCATTCACATTGTACTGGAGATATGATTGGATGAAAGCCAATCGTTCACATTGTACTGGCGATGTCATTGCATGCATTAGTCGCATCATAAAATTTGATCATAGTTAAATGGCAATGGTAGGAGAAGGTGAGGTGGGCAAAAGATACTGATATAATAATAACACCCATAGTCCGTCAGGGTCGTAGGAGTGTCACATTGATAAATTTGGTACAGTAAGATTTTCACACATCTCTATCCTCTACCATCCTGATGAGTTTTGAAACTTCACACCCTGCCCTATCATTGATATTATCTAGCCATGTCTTCTTCTGGCCTCCTAGTCTTCTTTTAACCTCCACCATACCTTGAAGAACGCTTCTTCATGTACACAACATGGAAAGGGATAGTTTACAAGTTTCACTTTCTCTTAAATTGGTGGAAGTTCACCACGAGTCACTCATTTCAGTGAGAGCAGCAATTTAGTTGTACTGGTCAGCTAACACCTGGCATAATCTGCACTGCTATTAGGTGTTGCCCATTATTTCTGCCTGCCTCATTGGACACATTGAAATAGATGAAACATGGGAAAAATGATTTTAATGTATAGTACCTAGACAAAACAAACAATCAGTAATATTCAGACTGGGTACATGGAATGCAAGAACCATATGCCTTAGACTTAACACCTCTGACATGACAAATGAACCATCTATTCATAAACCCATACTCTGTCAGGGTCATTGCGTTACTACATTAGATGCACCTCCTTTGTAGTATTTCTTTAGGTGTACAGTATAATTGGTCATAACATTTTTCTATCTTGCACAGCATAGAGAATTCAATAAAATCACTGAGTCTATTGGTGATTGCGTCGCCAGCCAAGTGAGATCTGCTGTCACTACCTCTATTTCCATTCTCGTACTTGATGTTATTGTGGTATATGCAGCTCACTTCTTAGCTAATTTCCTGCCATTTTGGTAGGCCACGAAAACCCAAATACACATGTGCATTTCTTGTGTTACTAAGCCATCTGTGTAAATTATATGTAGCTTCAAGTGCTGCAGTATGAGTTCTTGGGTCATCCCTCTGTTCTGTTGGCAGCTTAGTTAATGCACTCTCGTCCCAGCTGAATCACAGCTGTTGTCAATAACTTTCTATCTTTGCTAAATGCCACCCATTCACAGCTTCTTCCCATTTCTTCCAGCTCACAAACTCTTGAGTCTGTGATGGCCAAAGTACTGGGTTCAAATCTCACCGCAGACAATTGTATATTCATATTGTTCAGAGAGAAGGCAAACTACTGAATGTATTTATATTGCATAGAAAATAAATAAAGCAAAAAAATTATGTGTTGATGCTATATCCTGAATAGAATACACTAACAAAAGAAAAATATTGATGAAGAAGCACTCTGAGAAACTAGATTTTGAGTTTCTTGGTACCATCAAAGATAAACTAGACAAGAGTCTTGGTACCATTAAGGATAAACTAGACAGGAGTCTTGGTGCCATCAAGGATAAACTAGACAAGTCTTGGTACCATCAATGAGAAACAGTTATTACTTGAATGTTTTATGTGAAGAACAATCAAGAATGGAATTGGTTTCACCTAATAATAACATGCATCAACTACATAAACATTTACAATGATATAGTACATGAGGAAAGGAAAGTTAGTGTGTGAGGAAAGAAATGTTAATGTGTGAGGAAAAAAATGTTAGTGTGAAAATCTAAATACATTTTGAACCAAAAAATGTAATGTTTGTTTTCTGTTTATCTGTTTATACACTATGTAGCTCTTTTTTATTCTGTTTTTTCTCAAACTCCCATGGATGTCTCTTATAGTAGCACAGTGATCCTACAAGATTTCCAACAGAATGTAGTTCACACAACGGAAATTTGTTGTGTTGCCGTTTTATTTGCACCAATGGCCTGACACCTTTGGCTTTGGTAACTAATACATTCAATGTTTTTACATCTGTTGAACAGTTTACGTCTGTGATTATATCGATAGTATAATCGACCAGCCATACAAGAGAATATTACTGAAATGACTAATGTCTGCTTCACAACAAGTTAATCCAAACTATATTATGGATCTGAAACATGGACAACCTACGCAAGACATGAGAGGAGACTAAACACCTTTCAGCTAAGATGTCTCAGCAAAATCTTACATTACATGGCACAATAAAATCACCAATATAGAACTTGTATGCCACACTCAGCTACCATCTGCCATGGAAACACTTAATCAAAATAGATTGCGAGGGCTGGACCATGTCCAGAGAATGCCAAATTGTCACATTCCACAATAAGTACTATTCAGAGACACTTCTGAAGGCCTGTGGTAGTCAAATGCTGAGATACAAAGACATTTGTAAGTCATCAATGAAATATTTCTTCAAAATTTGGCAAACATGGCCAAAACTTGAGCTGTCTGGAGGCACAATCTTCGTGCTGGCTGGGGCGATGTTGTTTAGGAACAATATAATAAAAGATATGGAAGATAAAAGGGAAAGATGAAAACAAACATCTTCTGTTGCTTTAACAACATGATCGCTTAGAAAGTCTTCCATTACTGAGAGAAAAGGCTCATTGACTTGTTTTTGTTTGTTTTCTTAATGATCGTCTGCAAGATGCAAAAAGCCATTCAGTAAATTCTAAATATTACAGAAAGTTATGCTTCATTTTTATAAAGAAAATTAACTGCTTGTGTTACAGTGATTCAATGGTGGAGCAAAAAGGAATAATACTAAAATCAGCCATGTATGTTATGAGAGGAAACTAAGAAGATGTAGTGTTTATTATAGTGGAATCCCCTTATAACAACTTGGTCCAGACCAATAAAATATGTATGTAATAACAGAAATTTACCATGTACAGTACAGACAATAAAGAATAAATATAATTGGGGATTTTAAAATGTGTTGTTATATAGGGAAATGTGTTATAAGAGGATTCTCTATAGGGGAATTCCACTATACCAATCCTCGTGATTTTTTTCTGCAATGACTTCTGGGAAGAAATTATGCCTGAACTTCTGGTAGGGAATCAACCCTTTTTACATAACAGTTTGTCTCAAAAATGCAGGATGGTCACATCAAAGACCTCTCTAAAGTAAAAGACTTCCTAGATCCTAGCATTGCTCCCTACATTGCTCCATAACTTTAATGTGGAAAAGCAAAATCAGTGTTAGTGTGAAAAACTAACTTTGAAACTCACTTATGTTGTCTATTGTGTTGTGTTGGTGTGAAAGATGAACTTCACTGCAGTCATGGAGAGAGGTTACAAACCTTCGAATACAAATGATACAGTCGAATTCTGTGCATCTCCTATAGAGAGCATGAGACAAATGTGGCAATCAAGTGTCATGCCGAATGGCATAGGCGATCATGTTTCTCCACGACTCTCTGCCTCTGATGTTGTCAATAAGCTTGGTTGGTGAGCTTTTACCAAGCCACAATACTAGTCCATCTAGCGACAAATGTGTACGTTAGAAATAAAATAGATTCATACAGGTCTATAAGAATCATTACTGCCAATAGTAAAGCGACAAATATACCTACTTGCATGGTTTATAGGTCTGTTTTTAAGGGAGGTGGGTGTTAAACTCCCCCCTTCGACTCTTAGGAAATCATAACATGTTTTTTATTGCTAGGAATTTAGCCAAAAGGTGGGTGAAAACCCTACATTGACAATTTTTCCAAAATAAGGTCACCTTTCTCATCAAAAAAGTTATCGGATTTCTCATAAAAAAAGCCATCAGTTTTCACATCATTAAAGTCATCAGCTTTCGCATCAAAAAAGTAATTAGCTTTCACATCAAAAAAGTTATCGGCTTTCGAATATAAAAAGTCATCCGCTTTTGTCCTGTGTATTGTAATTTGTATGATTATATTCTGTGTTTTGTTTTGTTGTATGTACCATATTTATTCATGTTAACATCCGTCAGTGATAGTGTGTTAGTCGTCATCCAGTAGGACTTCATTGCCTGTCTTCCACGTTGCCTCAGACAACAGATGTACACAACAAACTTATCATCTTGCTATCCCAATACAGATATCTGGTCTTGTCGGATACGGTCAGTGTTTCACAATACAATATTTCATCCACATACAGTTTTACACATATTCAATCAGATGACACATCACATAATATGAACATGTACAGAAATACGCAAATTATCACGGATTTTTTTTCATCAATACATTTTTTTTGGGTCATCCATGTATCACTCACTTCACAAAATTGTAAAGGTCCACCATTCCACATTTCAATTCACAGGCAAAACTTCATCACATTACATATGTCTATTGTCGTTACTTTGATAAATCTTTCACGTAAATTGTGTATATAAAATGATTTACTAAGGATCTCCGCGAGGAGACACAATATAAGACCAAATGATTCAAATGAACTATTTTTCCAAACATGCTTTTTATTTTTTTTATTATCTCCAATGTTAGAAACTTTTGCTACTGCACGTACTATATCACGACATTTTGTTAGCTTTTACTATGAACATGTATGTTTATATGTAAACAATTATTCCTGTGTTGTTTTTTTTCATCAATTAATTTTGTTGTCATCCATGTATCACCAATTTCACAAAATTGTAAAGGCCCATCATTCCACATTTCAACTCCCGGGCAAAATTTCATTACTTTACATGTCTATTGTTGTTACTTTTATATTCTATACTGTAATCGTTACAAATATGTTGTATATACATATATCTGTAAATAAATATGTATAGGTATGTATAATGTTATTGGGGGAAAAAACCAACCACATGAAAGCCAGATCCCACTATGTGCATATGGACACTAAACACACACGTGTGTGTGTATGTATGTATATATGCGATGTATGTATGTAACAGTATATTCTTGTGAAAATAATGTTTATTAGTTGTTACTTTTGAATGACGAGGAACAGCATTATTATTATTGGTTTTGCGTTCCGAACCCTGGGTTCTATGTTTGATCAACAATGACTGCTAACGTAGATCTCTTCTTGGTTTTACTACGTGCTTATCAATGAACACAGAGGCACTTCTTATTACATAATCAGAATGTCGTTTAATATAACTTCAAACCAATGACACAAATCAATATTAAACTCTAGGGTAATTGATATATCCGAGACGTATAATATATCATCAATATAAAATGTACAATGTCGAGATATTCATAAACTGCTCTAGCACTTCCGTTAAAGGCACACGTTATAACATGAGCTTAATGAGATTATAGACTATCTCATTATTCTACTATTTATCTCTATGATACTTCACCAATACGAAATGCTAAGGATTCACAACTATCCTAGCACATCCAGGAATTTGGCGCACGTTATAATATAAGCTTAATGAGATTATAGACTATCTCATTATTCTACTATTAATCTCACTTTTTGCTCGACTAACTTTCTTTCTATTTCAAGTCGGAGTTGCTTAACTCAACAAGGGACTTGTCTCCTGTGAGACAAGTGCTAACTCTCTCCACACACGTCCCGGGGACTCTGTGTGATCCTGTCGACTGATTCTTCAGTGAAATCCGACCGCCCTGCTCGGCAGTCGATAATGCAATCCTTCTTCCTCCTCCACTCCTAAGTTTCTCCAAACTTCCAGAAACTTCCAACCAATCAAAAGCTTTCATTTCCCCAGAGGAAAAGCTCTGGCCAATCAGAAATTGATCATTCTGGCTACAATAAACCCACGTTGCCTCAGACCAACCAGGAAGCTTCTACCTGGTATGATTCCCGTCTGTCTATTATCTGACATGTTCTTAGGTAAACAAATATTGCATGTGATCATAGCTTGACACGTTCCTATAAAAACACCCGTTTGTGTTTTATCATCGCTTGACACGTTCTTAGATAAACACACCTTCGCAATGTGTGTCAGAGATGTCCGTGGTGACAACATTTACCCAAGAGATGCAATGTGTGGCATTCACGCAGTCAATATCTCGCTATATGTGAAGGGTTCTCGCTTCTTACTGTGAAGCCCCCTGCCTGTGAAGGGTTCCGCAACCAGATACTATCACATGTATGTGTGTGTAAATGCATTTTTTGCTTGGATAGTGTATGCGTGTAAGGATGAAAAAATAAAAAAAATCCTTACATATTATATTTATCATTTACACTCTCATCACAAATTTCCATGAATGTTGTTCAATCCATCTCATAACAAAATGCACACTGCACATTTCAAATGTATTTTGTTTTGTAAATGTTTTTTGTTGCAAATAAAGATTGAAAATTTAAAAAAAAACACAAAGTTACAGTTACTCTTACTAATTCTTGAGACTAACGGGAATTGAACCAGTATGTTACTCTTACTGTAATTACTGTTACTCATTGTAGCACCTGCCATCTGATGTTAAAATGCTGCCAAGATACTTGACTTTAGCCCCATGATTAAATGTTGAATCATCGATAGTAATGCTGCATTTTGGATATGTGTATTTCTTGAAACAACCATTACTTCTGGTTTCTTCTTGTTTAGACAGAGCTTTATTTTCACTTTTTTTACTACCATGTCTAACAAGCTTTAAATTTATTGTTCTTTCCCTGTAATCAGAACTGTATCGTCAGCATATCTTAGATTATTCAGATTTTGTAACCTCCAACTGCTATTCCTAGCATGTTTTCTAAGTTTCACATAATATCCTCTGTATACAGAAAGAAAAGATCTGGTGACATTACACATCCTTGTCTGATGCCCATCTCTATCTTTTGAAATTCTCCTACATTACCGTCAACCCTCGACACAGCTGTTTGATCAACATTGCTGTCATCTTATTTTTACATACAGTCATGTGACGTAGAATTTATATGCGTATTCTTATACAACTTCTGATTTATGAAACAACAGAGAATGAACAACGTAAAAAAACCCTCAATAAACTGCTTTTCGCTGACGATAAAAACATCATGTATGATGATGAAGAAAAACTGCAAACTCACATCAACTCACTATCAAGAATATACAATAAATACAACAAGCGGATCAATGGACAAAAGGCAGAAACTATGCAAATAACGAGATCAACAGAGCATTTAAACATTCAAATAGAGAACACAAAAATAATACAAGTCAAAGAGTTCAAGTACCTACGAAGTATCTTCATAGAAGACGGACGAGTCAATTGAGAGATAGAAACAAGATGTCAAAATCTTGCTACTGTTGTTTGGATGGTCACTGGTAGGCATGTCCGTTTTTCCCATGGGGTGTGTTCTGGTTGAGATGTCAGTAGTATTGTTACCTCTGGCAGATCCGATACCTGATGTATGAAACTGCTTCTTTTAAGCCGTCCTTGTGACAGATTCTGGAATCTTTCCTTCATTGGGTGACTATGGTGGGAAAGAAACTTTTCTTCATGAATAATAATTTTAGTATCTCGACGCTCTTTCAATGACTGCATCCCTTCGATATTCTGCATTTCTATGATTGGTGTGGATCTCATTGCGCCTGTAATGATTCTAAGTGCTTGGTTCTGTACTCTATCTAGGTTTTGTAGTGTAGTGTTTGATGATGAACTCCATGCTGTAGAACCATATTCCAAGTGTGGTAGAATGGCTTGTTGGTATACATTTTTTAGAATTCTTTCATTAGCTCCCCAAGTTGTCCCACTCAGTTTTCTTAGTATAGCTATCTTCCTTCTAGCCTTTGTTTCTGCTTTGCTGATATGACGTTTCCATGTCATTTTGGCATCAAATGTTACACCAAGATATGTGGGTTGGTCATCTACCTTTAAGATAGTTTTATTTACATAGATGTTTCCTGCTCTTTGTTTTGGTGAAAGTGTAAAAAGGGTTGTTGCTGACTTCTCTATATTGATACTTACACACCATTTGTCAGCCCAATTAGTCAAAATGTCCATGGCTCTCTGAAGCATTTTTGTGGTAACCATGGCGCTCTCATGTGTGCACCATAGAACCAAGTCATCTGCATATTGTGCTGCATTAGTTCCACAGGGTATTTCTTCAATTAGATCATTGATAAATATGAGAAAAAGAGTGGGTGATAGAACTCCTCCTTGGGGCACTCCATGGCGTAGTAATACTTTCCTACTTTTTTTGCCATTTACTTGTACTCTGGCTCTTCTATTGTGAAGAAAGGCTTTCGTCCATCTATACATATTTCCACATATCTTGTAGTTTCTCATTTTTTGAAGCAATCCTTCTTTCCATACTTTATCAAATGCCTTCTGTAAATCAATACATGCCACTAAAACTGATTTTTTGTCTTGGAAAGCATCCTCAATTTCCTGTGAGAGGTATGTGGTTTGATCCTCTGTGGAGTAGCATTGCCTGAAACCTGCCTGCTGTGGTGCAAGGAATTTTCTACTTTCCAGGTGAAATTTTAGTCTTAGGTTTATGATGCGCTCCATTGTTTTGCACAGGCAACTTGTAAGACTAATTGGTCTGTAGCTAGTTGGTGTTGTTCCATCTTTTCCAGGTTTAAGCAAAGGGACCATAATTTATTATCTCCAGATTTGTGGTATTTTCCCAGTAGTCCAGCTAATATTTAGGATGTCCAATAGTTTCCTTCTGGCTGTCGTTCCTAGATTCTTTATAATTTCATTTGATATTTCATCAATACCTGGGGACTTATTTAGCTTTAGTTTAGAGACTGCTAATTCCAATTCACTATATGTGAACAATGTATCCATAATTTCATCTGCGCTGTTTTCATCACTGATTCTAGTCTGAGCATGTTCCAATTTACTTTTTTGGTCGCTCCGCACTGTATGCTGTTTCTCTGGACTAATTTCAATATTGCAGTCTTGAGCAAATATCCTAGCGAAATTATCTACTGCTTGCTTTCCTGTAATCATTTTGCCATTCTGTACGAGTGTTATGTTTGTGCTTCTTCCTGTTCCCTCATCATTGTTTGCGTGCTCCTCTTGGTATTGCTTCCTTGGCAGCTTGATGAATACATTTATTGAACTCTTTGACTATGGCATTTATGTCTTTTCCTTCCATATCTATTTGTCCAGCTAAAACACTACTGCGGTGTTTAAATAGTCTCCAATTTGCTTTTTTATAATTCCATCTTGGAATTCCTGTGAGTTCATTTTTAATACTAAGGAGGACTGGTCGATGGTCGCTACCTCCAAGTTGCTTCCCCACTGTTCTATTGATTTCCCAGTTTAGGTCTGCTGAGTACAATGCCAAGTCTGGCGTGGAAGTGGTTTGCCATGCTCTTGAGTAGTATGTTGGAGGATCTTTTGGCTTATTAAGCAATAGAAGACATTTATCGTCTTGCCAGATTTCAAGTTCTTCTCCTCTTTTATCCATGTGGTCATAACCCCAGCTTTGAGAGTGACTATTAAAATCTCCACATACTATCAGTCTTCCTCTGTACGGTATTGTGTCCAGTGAAAGGGACTGGTCATTTGGACAATAATAATTTAGTAGGTTGAAGTCTGTGTTCTTGGTCTTTAGTTGAAGGACCTGATATTCTGCTCCTTCCATGTATAGCTCAGTTTGATGTGCGCTGATATTATTTTTGACTAGAGTTAGTATAACTCCTTTTCTTCTGTCTATTCGATAAGCTCTAAAGCACTGATAACCTGCAATTTTAAAGGCTACATCTTTGCTGAGGTGTGTCTCTTGTATGCAACAAATGCTGACCTGTTCCTTAAGAAGGATGTTTTCTAATTCTAATTTCTCGCTAAAGCCATCTTTTTTGCTATTTTCACCCTCAGCATTCCAGTGCATTATTGTAAGTGGTGTCTCATTGGTTGGTAATATTTGTTGGTCAGTGATATTACTCTTGTGCCTCCTGGCTCCACAAGGCAATCGAAGAGGACCTCCAGTCGTATGGGGTGGGCCCTTTCGAGGTATAGGGCCCGGTGCTACTCCTGCCTGGTGAGTCGTCACAGGGTTAGCACCATAACGGGGTAATGCAGATATAAACATTCATGTCCGATAATGCATGACATTCTGATTGTTGCGGTGCGCATTCTGGCCAAATGTCGCTGACTTCAGCACCTTTACTTGCTAGGCAAAACTGTGGTCCTGTCCGAATGTCGGAGGGCCCGGCCAGTTAGTTTCCAGCCTCTGCTGGCTGGACTAAGACCCATCTCCACGCCAAGGAGCTGGCCTCGATGGGTCTCATTGCACATTTTGGTTGAGTCTGGTGATTCCAATGGCCTTCTTCAGGCATTGCATTTTGCAAATTTTGATCTTAACTAAATCAAAAATCCTGTACACCATTCAACATAACTGCATAATGTTCACAGTGCTCAATAATTACATACTTGGGTTATACATTTTTCACTTTCTCCACCTTGGATTCACTGGACATTTATGGATCACATTTATGGATTTAGAAGTTATTCATCTGACATTGGACTATTCAATTATCTCAAAAACAATAATCTATTGTTTCTTTTGAACTGTGTGCTCGCTTTTATTGTGACGTTCTTTGCCAGAGAAACTTCCACCATTTATTCATTTTAACACAGGTGGGAGAATTGTAAGGAATATAATTTTAACACAGGTGGGAGAGTTGTAAGGAATATAATTTTAATACAGGTGGGAGAGTTGTAAGGAATATAATTTTAACACAGGTGGGAGAGTTGTAAGGAATATAATTTTAATACAGGTGGGAGAGTTGTAAGGAATATAATTTTAACAGTGTGCTGTCTAGTATTAATATGTATAAGGGTTAGTCATGGTCGCTGTAATTGATTGAGTAATGGATGATAAGTTTGAGTTTTCTGTAACGTGATACACATGACAAATTATCACTTTAATTTACTCCAAAGACAGTAAGTGAGAAAAGGAAGCGTGGATGTTAGAGTGTGAGGTCAATGGCACCATCTTTGTCCTTAGGTGGTATGCTAGTCATGTTAAGCACCTGCGATTCAAAGTACACAAATTGAGTAAACTGTAGCTTATAGCTGGACACCATATATATTGTTAGTTTCTGTGCCATTCCTGCAATACGAAAGTTATGAATATATTTGTGAATATATAGTATATTCACAGTTTACTGAAATAATCACCATTCTTCAGTTTTTCTTTCTAAAAATAAAGAAAGTATCTTATGGCGAAGTATGCGCCTTTCAGCGACAACGGGGGGGGGGGGGGGAGTACTGTTACAGATAATCCAGTCACCATTTTTCCAATATTAACATTGTGATGACAAAAACGCATTGGATATATAACTCTGTGGTTATGGTTCTGCACCACTCCCTTAAATACATAAGCCTACTCTCAAACTCGTGGTGGCTGGATTACCAGAGCTCTATTATTATTTTATGGTTAAAAAACTATGATATAACCAAATTAGCGCCCGTGTGTTGCCAGAGGACAGAAAAAGGGGGGGGGGAGATAAAGAATTGCAACATTATTACCTGCCAATTATGTTGTAAGAGGCGACTAAGCAGGTCTTGGGCTCCCATTGGTTGTTTCATCCCCAAAAAGGACAAAGCAGTAGCATGTGTCAGACCGAAAAGCGCAGATATCGCAGCTAAGATATAAGCTATGACACAATGCACTTCGTTCTCCGAACTACATAATGCTAATATTCAGGAGTCTGAGAACGAACGCAGAAGAAGAGGAGAGAAATTGGACCATGTCCGCGTTTGAAAGAAGCGCGCCTCACCATAATAGTTATGTTATGTTATGTTATGTTATGTTATGTTATGTTCCTCCAGGGTCATAGGCGGCGCATAGGGCAGAAACCATAGCCTTCCATTTCTGTCTTTGTGTTGCCAGGTCTTTCAATTGTTGCGTGTTGTTTAGGTTCATTGACATGCCTTCTCTATTAATGGTTCTTCGTAGAGTTTCTCTAGGTCTCCCTCTTCTTCTTACTCCAGGTGGCACCCAATATAGTGATTGCTGGGGAATTCTTAGGCTGTTCATTCTGAGAACATGGCCGATGTAAGTCCAACGCCTTTGTCTAATGAAGGAATATATATAGGTTTGTTTGCTTTCCTCTCATAATATTCATAATGGTACCATAATAGTACCTTAAATCAAATTAATTGTAATAATACCATAGTTTGTGGTACCAACAAGAGTTAAGCAACAACGAAACATGAGGATGACAAAATAGAGATTTATTACATAAACATATTGTGATCAAAATTATTCCTTGATGACACACACATAAATCTACGTTTACACAAGGGACTGCTTGACCATCATGTAATAATGAATACATACATATCTGTGTGTGTGTGTGTGTTCGTGTGTGTGTGTTCGTCCATCACAAGTGATGATGACCATTTTTACATCCACTTTTGAAAATTCAGTTAGAATTATGACCATGTCTAATAGTTCGTAGATGTCTAATGAGCCCTATACGATCTGTAAATATTCTTGGGAAGTTCGAGTATGGAATGACCACAGCAGACGGATTTTGATATACACGTGACTTTCTAGCTACTCTCCGCTGTTGGGCTGCAACATTTCTCCTCTTTTCACAAGAGGATGTGCTATTTTTGACTGTAGAACGCCATATATATATATACATACATACAGTGTGTTTTTTTTCACTTACACACAAAGATGCCTATGAGACAACCTTACATGTTCCTTCACTTACACAACTGAATGGAACCTGTGCTTTTATTTGAAACATTGATGTCAAGAGGCATGCCCCATCGAGGCCAACTCCTTGACGTGGAGATGGGGCTTAGTCCAGCCAACAGAGGCTGGAAACTAAGTGCACAATCCTGCCCAAGCAAACACAGGTGCTGAAGTCAGAGATGCCAGGCTGAGAGGCGCACCAGCAACATGGTATCATGCAACCCGAATAGTTGAGACTAAACCAGTTAAGGGAAGAACACTGGTCCACAGAGATGGATATCCACAGAAAAATGTATAGGAGCACTGACGAGCTTTCAAATACAGCAGCATTTATTAAGAAAATAGGACTTGCTGTGTAGACATGTCAAACTGCGAACGAGAAGAAGAGGCATGGGTATTTTCTGTCTCACAATGCGTGTTCTCTGTCTCATAATGCGTGTTCTCTGTCTCATAATGCGTGTTCTCTGTCTCATAATGCGTGTTCTCTGTCTCATAATGCGTGTTCTCTGTCTCATAACGCGTGTTCTATGTCTCACAATGTATGTTCTCTGTCTCATAATGCGTGTTCTCTGTCTCACAATGTATGTTCTCTGTCTCACAATGTATGTTCTCTGTCTCACAATGCGTGTTCTCTGTCTCATAGTGTGTTCTCAGACTCACAATGCGTGTTCTCTCTCACATTGTGTATTCTCTCACAATGCGTGTTCTCTGTCTCACAATGCGTGTTCTCTGTCTCACAATGTATGTTCTCAGACTCACAATACGTGTTCTCTCTCACAATGTGTATTCTCCGTCTCACATTGCGTGTTCTCTGTCTCACAATGTATGTTCTCAGACTCACAATACGTGTTCTCTCTCACAATGTGTATTCTCCGTCTCACATTGCGTGTTCTCTGTCTCACAATGTGTGTTCTCTGTCTCACAATGTGTGTTCTCTGTCTCACAATGTGTATTCTCTGTCTCACAATGTGTATTCTCTGTCTCACAATGTGTATTCTCTGTCTCACAATGTGTATTCTCCGTCTCACAATGTGTATTCTCTGTCTCACAATGTGTATTCTCTGTGTCACAATGTGTGTTCTCTGTCTCACAATGTGTGTTCTCTGTCTCACAATGTGTATTCTCCGTCTCACAATGTGTATTCTCTGTCTCACAATGTTTGTTCTCTGTCTCACAATGTTTGTTCTCTGTCTCACAATGTTTGTTCTCTGTCTCACAATGTGTATTCTCTGTCTCACAATGTGTATTCTCCGTCTCACAATGTGTATTCTCCGTCTCACAATGTGTATTCTCCGTCTCACAATGTTTGTTCTCTGTCTCACAATGTTTGTTCTCTGTCTCACAATGTTTGTTCTCTGTCTCACAATGTGTATTCTCTGTCTCACAATGTTTGTTCTCTATCTCACAATGTGTATTCTCTGTCTCACAATGTGTGTTCTCTGTCTCACAATGTTTGTTCTCTGTCTCACAATGTGTATTCTCTGTCTCACAATGTGTATTCTCTGTCTCACAATGTGTGTTCTCTGTCTCACAATGTGTGTTCTCTGTCTCACAATGTGTATTCGCTGTCTCACAATGTGTATTCTCTGTCTCACAATGTGTATTCTCTGTCTCACAATGTTTGTTCTCTGTCTCACAATGTGTGTTCTCTGTCTCACAATGTGTATTCTCCGTCTCACAATGTGTATTCTCTGTCTCACAATGTGTATTCTCTGTCTCACAATGTTTGTTCTCTGTCTCACAATGTGTGTTCTCTGTCTCACAATGTGTATTCTCTGTCTCACAATGTGTATTCTCTGTCTCACAATGTGTATTCTCTGTCTCACAATGTGTGTTCTCTGTCTCACAATGTTTGTTCTCTGTCTCACAATGTGTGTTCTCTGTCTCACAATGTGTATTCTCTGTCTCACAATGTGTGTTCTCTGTCTCACAATGTGTGTTCTCTGTCTCACAATGTGTATTCTCTGTCTCACAATGTGTATTCTCTGTCTCACAATGTGTATTCTCTGTCTCACAATGTTTGTTCTCTGTCTCACAATGTGTGTTCTCTGTCTCACAATGTGTATTCTCCGTCTCACAATGTGTATTCTCTGTCTCACAATGTGTATTCTCTGTCTCACAATGTTTGTTCTCTGTCTCACAATGTGTGTTCTCTGTCTCACAATGTGTATTCTCTGTCTCACAATGTGTATTCTCTGTCTCACAATGTGTATTCTCCGTATCACAATGTGTATTCTATGTCTCACAATGTGTGTTCTCTGTCTGACAATGTGTATTCTCCGTCTCACAATGTGTATTCTCCGTCTCACAATGTGTGTTCTCTGTCTCACAATGTCTCTGTCTCACAATGCGTGTTCTCTGTCTCACAATGTGTATTCTCTGTCTCACAATGTGTGTTCTCTGTCTCACAATGTGTGTTCTCTGTCTCACAATGTGTGTTCTCTGTCTCATAATGCCTGTTCTCTGTCTCACAATGTGTGTTCTCTGTCTCACAAT
The DNA here is from genome assembly GCA_034231615.1 of Meghimatium bilineatum. NCBI lineage: Eukaryota > Metazoa > Mollusca > Gastropoda > Stylommatophora > Philomycidae > Meghimatium > Meghimatium bilineatum. The sequence goes on along the minus strand of CM067319.1, from coordinate 38,253,647 downwards.
GTGTGTTCTCTGTCTCACAATGTGTATTCTCTGTCTCACAATGTGTATTCTCTGTCTCACAATGTTTGTTCTCTGTCTCACAATGTGTATTCTCTGTCTCACAATGTGTGTTCTCTGTCTCACAATGTGTATTCTCTGTCTCACAATGTGTATTCTCCGTCTCACAATGTGTATTCTCTGTCTCACAATGTGTGTTCTCTGTCTCACAATGTGTATTCTCCGTCTCACAATGTGTATTCTCCGTCTCACAATGTGTGTTCTCTGTCTCACAATGTCTCTGTCTCACAATGCGTGTTCTCTGTCTCACAATGTGTATTCTCTGTCTCACAATGTGTGTTCTCTGTCTCACAATGTGTGTTCTCTGTCTCACAATGTGTGTTCTCTGTCTCACAATGCCTGTTCTCTGTCTCACAATGTGTGTTCTCTGTCTCACAATGCGTGTTCTCTGTCTCACAATGTGTATTCTCCGTCTCACAATGTGTGTTCTCTGTCTCACAATGCGTGTTCTCTGTGTCACAATGTGTATTCTCCGTCTCACAATGTATGTTCTCAGACTCACAATGTGTGTTCTCTGTCTCACAATGTATGTTCTTAGACTCACAATGCGTGTTCTCTGTCTCACAATGCGTGTTCTCCGTCTCACAATGTATGTTCTCAGACTCACAATGTGTGTTCTCTGTCTCACAATGTATGTTGTTAGACTCACAATGCGTGTTCTCTGTCTCACAATGCGTGTTCTCCGTCTCACAATGTATGTTCTCAGACTCACAATGTGTGTGCTCTGTCTCACAATGTATGTTCTTAGACTCACAATGCGTGTTCTCTGTCTCACAATGTGTATTCTCCGTCTCACAATGTGTATTCTCCGTCTCACAATGTGTATTCTCCGTCTCACAATGTGTAAGTTCACAGAGAAGACTGTTCACCAGATACAAGTATATACCGATGAATCAGCAACTAGTGCAGTGAAGAATGGAGATGCTGGAGTGTATATAAAATATCCATAAGAAGACAATAAAACCATATGTTTACCAACTGGAATCTTCTACTCCAACTACTCTGCAGATGTACAGTTCCTAAAAATTGCTGTGGAAAAAATTAAATACATAACAAGCCAATGTCAACAGGTAATGTGTCTTACTGGTGCGATGTCTGTAAAACATGTCCTTGACAGCAATACGAGAAGTGTGCATTCAAAGAAGATTAGTACAACAATGGATATCATCCCACTTTAACATACCATGAAATGAAAAGGTAGATACTCAGGCAAAAGATGGAGCAACACAGTAACAGAAAAAAAAGAGGCCCTACAAAGAGATGATGACCACTTCAAAGAAATGATGAAGAGGTAGGCAGCGATACAACTGGGAGAGAAACACCACGAGATGAAGAGGTTACAATCTAGCAGAGCGGACCACCAAAATAAAGAGTCAGATGATGTTGGAAGTCCGTTGAAACCACCCTTCACTGCTCATACGGTTGTTCTATGTTAATACAATGGAACATAAAACCCAATCAATAGTAGCATCCAGAGAGAAATTAATGTTCATTTCAGAAAACTACAATATTATCGCCATACAACACATGACAGTTTAGAAAAAAACAACCCGTAATAAAGAGGATAATGTCAGAGAAATGAGAAAAGACGCATGAAATCACAATGACAGAAAGATTATCTAAAGATGGGCAGGAGTTTTTAAAGACTGTGATGTACATTTTGACATGCTACCTGCTGATGGCGGCTAGAGTATAGTATGAGAGTATAGTTTGAGAATATCAATGATCGTGATAGTATTCAATCAATCAAGTGTCATGATAAGTGGCGTAGTTGATGATGCTTCTCCACAACTGTCTCGTGTATTGTTAAAAAGTTCAGTTGGTGACTTCTTTTTGAGCCACTGGTTACTAAATGTTTAAGTTTTACTTTTCTCGTCACGGACCCTTAAAATCGTGATTGTCTGTTTCTAATTTTCGCTATAATTTGTCACTTTACTCCAGCATCTTTGGGAACTTCTACATTTGTTTTCTTGTCTGTTTATTGAATATTAATAATTCGTCTTAAAAACCACATATCAGTTGACTCCAGCTTATCTTGAGTACGTTTGTTTATTGTCCATACTTTGCTTCCATTTTGACAGCATGGGTAGATTTGTGTCAGTTTCCAGCCTGTATGTTTGTGTCCGCATCCGGTGATGGAGTCGAAGAGTCTGTATGACTTTATATGGTACTTTTTTGGCTTGCTTGCATTATATTTCTTGTGCCTAAATCTTCCCTTGTGATCTATAACCATCTCATCTATACAGATTCATTTAATTCAACTAATTCATTTATGAACGGCTCTAATTTACATTTACCCTGTGCATCAGCTCCAGTCGCATGAAGCATTGATTGATAAATCAATAAGAATTTGGTCTTGCTGAAAATTGATCCAAACCAGTGGCTACTTCTGTGTGTTTTTGTGGACCAAAAATCCTTTATAGAATGTTTGGGATACAAACCCATGGCGAGAAACTTCATACAAATATTTCGATCGAGCGGAATCCAGTTCGAATAAGTCGAATATTTCCTCCGAGGTGAATTCATTTTCAATTTCTGTTGGGCATAAGAATTTACATTGGCTATTAGATTGTCAATTATTGGTTCTGCCATCAAGGATAGCAAATACTGGAGAGGTGAGGATTGTCAGGAAGGCCAAGTTTGCTACCAGAATGTATCTGTATGAAATGAGACACTCCTATACTCTCTCCTTCTAGGGCTTCACGCTACACAGCATCAGTCCTATGCCTACCTTGTTGATTTGTGGAAGTTTGATGCATAGGCCTACTTGTAGCATTAGTAAGCCTAAAAGTACCAGCTAAATCCTCTGAATCAGTAGATTCATCACTACTATTAGACGCTTCTTCAGAGGAACTAACATTCCTTGATCTGATGCGATCAGTTGCTAAATTTTTAATAAAACCTACACCAGTTTGCTTTGGTTTCTTACTTTTCGGCAAGTCAACACTAGGTCTATAAACACTTTCGGAATCATCATTATCCGATTTACTAATTAGCAATTCTGAAACATAACCATAGCTTGTTCTGCACTGTATCTATATGAAGTGGGTGTTGCCATTTTTTCAGAATTTCAGAAATAACAAACACAGAGTATGGCGGTCAAAGAAATGGTTTCAAGAAATGACAACAGATAGATAGCCAGACAGACAGATAGGCAGGCAGGCAGGTAGACAGATAGATAGACAGACAGGACAGGACAGAACAGGACGGTACAGACAGACAGACAGGTAGGTAGGTAGGTAGATTATCAGTGTGCACTCTCATGAGCGTAATGACTGTTTATTAAGCAATGTTATAAATTAGGGATTCTTACGGTGTGTTTTATGGCCCTCATGGGCGCTACGGAGACTTAAAGTGGTGCCGCAGAGAAACAATTTTGAAATGGGGGTGGGGAGACCAGGAATTTAATGTTTGAACGATAGACGAGATTTACAGCGTTTACGTTAAAAAATTCTTGGTGACCTGCAAAGAAAATCAATGGCATATTTTTTTATTTTTTTTTATGTACCGGGAATCCACTGAAGACATTTTGTCCAATAAGGGGACCAGAGGTCAAAAAAGCTTGAGAACCTTTGCCATCAATGACAATTATATGCTTAAACTGTCGAACGAGCAACACGTCATTGAGTCGTGGGCACAAACGTGGTTTATTGATACATGTCGTGAAATCTAACACCAAACAAAATCTCGACACACTAAGCAAGTCTTTGATCCTAAAGCGTTATCCAAGCAAAGAAAGTGAGTAACTAGGATTTGACTTATTGAAATGTGCCAAGCTGTTATGTTCTTGAATCTGATTTGTCTATGTGTCACCGTCGCTAGAAGGGGGAGCTACTAGTGGTAACACTAGGCACTGTTTACCCTTCATTCATGTCGTAAGAGGCATGCCCATAGGAAAAGGAAGGACTTGGGGTACTCAATCCCCCCCCCCCTTCCATAATCAATTGAAACATTACTTTTATCACTAGGAATTTGTCCAATAAACTTGCCTAAGAATCCCACCCCACCCCTTCACTTAGCGATTTTTCAAAAACAAAAGCGTCACAATTTCAGTAAAAAAAAGAACTAACACGAAAAGGTACGAATAATCTTTCTTTTTGTTTTAGGTAACTCCCCTGAAATTATATCTACGGTTCTGGTAAGAGGCGACTAAGGTGGTTATGGGATGAGGTGAAAAATGGATATCCATTCCATATAGGGTCTAAGTTCCCCAGAAGCAATGCTGAAGTCAGTTGTGTCAGTCCGAAATGCTCAGATATAGCAGCGACGTTGTAAACCATGGCACAACGCATTAATTTCTATATCCTGCAAATCTGCATGAGTTTGAGAAGGAACCAAGAGGAAGAAAAGTATCGGGTAAGAAACATCATAATTCACACAATGAATCATGGATCTCATTATATTACTTAATTCGCTGTTTCTTTTGCCATTATTTCTCTTTATCATATCTGCTGTAATTATTTCTCTTTATCTTTATTGTAATTATTATTTTTATCACATCTATCATAATGTTTTCTCTTTATTATTATAGTAATTATTATCTTTATCATATCTACTGCCCCGCCGAAGACGGATATGTCGGGCCATTGGCACAAATAAAATGGCAACACAACGCATTTCCATTCTCTGGACTTTACATCCTGCTGGAAATCTAGTAGGACCATGGTCCTGCTGTAAGGGAGATCCAGCGGGAGTTTTAAAATGAACGCTGAAGAAGAAGAAGATTATCTTTTGCCATTATTTCTCTTTATCATTATCATAATTATGAGCTAATCGCTCACAATTCACGGGGTTCGAGAAGAAGAAGAAGATCTTTATCATGTCTAATGTCAATATTGTTCTTTATAATATTTCTTCTTTTCTATCTTTTTTGTGTGCTTCATATATGTTTGTTTTCTTTGACTCTTTTATTTCTGTAATCCATCGTTTGCAAAGTTTACCACTGACCTTGTATCCATCGTTCTGTATAGTAATGCCTTTTGAGAAGCACTGTCTGATGGTAGCCTGGAAGCATGCGAAAACTACTTAATCTGTTGTCTTCTGATATAACCCAGGATTGGCATTGTGTTAGGCTTCTGGTGTTTTCGTTTCTGATTCTGTCTCTTATTGTTACTCCGAGGATTCTGCGTAGACAAGACATTTCTGTTGTAACAGGTTGTCTTTTGGATTCTGTTGTTAGCGTGTCCACATTTAACATTGGTAGCATAGTGATGGTATGATGATAATTTTATATAGTACAGTTTCGGTGTTCATGCTTACATATTTGTTTTTGAAAATAGAAGGCATCTGCCCCAAGATCTGGTATTCTGCCCCAAGTTAGGTATTCTAAGTTGCATCTATGTTTGGATTTTTTAGGTGTTTGTCCCATTTGATGATATGTTGCTTCAAAGATAAGTGAATTCTTTCACCTATTTAAGTTGTTGATCATGGATTAAATAAGTGGTGGTTCCTTCTGTTTTTGCAATTGGCATAACCCCGGTTTTCTCTGTGTTTACCTTTTTTTATAAACTTAAATTTTTTTTTTAAATCCCTACATGTTATATGGAGTCTATTTATATATTGCTGTGGTTGCTCTTTCATTGTTGATATTATTACTTGATCGTCTGCAAAAAGACGTTCGCTCAGGAGGATGTTTTGATTGTCTTCTTCATCAGTGTTGGACATTTTGTATATGCATTCGATTCATGTGATAAATAACGAGGGAGATAGAACACATCCTTGTCATACTCCATAGTGTATATAGAATGTATCTGAAAGCCCAATAATCTTTATAACTGCACATTGACTGCCTATGTAACTACTTCTACACAAGTTGACTAGATGTTGTGGAACCCTATATTGTTATAGTATTTTCCAAAGTTGTTAACTCTCCATGCTTACTACGAGCGTTTTAGTTCTACACTGCCGGTTTGCTAGACCAGCCACAATGTTGTTTCAGCGTCCCCAAATGGTTAAACCGTGTTTTAATCTATCCTATTCAGAAAAGAAGTCAGATATTGCATTTAGAAAGCACTGAAACACCAAATTTTACTTCTATTTGGGGCAGCAGAATAAGACTCCTATTCCCCGCCATTAACCGGACGCCCGTATATTTATTGTCATTATTTATCTTTTCGTATTACGTCCGTGCTTCTGTTTCTTGTCTGTGAAATCTATGCCTTTTGGCCTGATATATTACGACTTCAGCACGGAATCTGGTTAACTTTCACTCTCTATGCAATAGGACAGTCAACTCCACCTTCATAACCTCCTTAGTCACCTCCTACGACATTAATGACAGGTAACAGTGTTACTACTCTGCTCCACTTTTTAAGTCCCAGCAACACCTGGATGACTAATAATCCGACAGTGATTGTTAATATTGAATATGTTACCACGTAATCATATCGTTCCATCGATCTTTATTTCATATAAATAGCATATCGTGGACTATAATATGGGCGGGGAAGAAATACACCTAACAAGGAAATCTTCAGAAATATCGACATTAATATGCTTTTACCATCTGCTGAAGAAACTGTACACATATTGGCTTACACTGAGTGCAGTAACGTCGGTTCTATCGACCATGAAGTCTTAGCAGATTTCAATAATATTTTATCAACATCGAAGGTTTAGCAGGTTCCTATAATATAAATTTCTCCCTACATAGGCCTATAATTGCTTAACGCTTACTTTACACTTCTGAAATTAATAAAAGGTGTCATATTTCATACAATTTCTTGCTCTATATCGATTTCATTTCTCACTAGATTTCTCAAACGACCGTGTTCATTCCCATTATTGAACGAACATGATCGATCTGTTGCTGTTAAAGTTTGCAATATAATCTCAATTCTTCTCATAAACAAAGGAATTAATGAGCCGTTTATGCATTTGAAAAATGCTTTTAGCTTGTAAAATAATAATTTCTTTAGTAAAGTTTTTTTTAATTGCTTTGTATACGACTAACATTTTTTCCCCAAACCGAATATGGTTTGCTTCATAAAATCATTTATGTCGGAATATCGATTTTAGTTCTGTTTTACTTTGAATAGCTAACTCACTTCCTGCTTTTTGTAATTAGTCATTTTGAGTGTAGCTATACCTTTTCAAATGTTTTTCATTCTTTCTCGTTCTCAAACTCCTGCAGATTAGAAGGCTATAGTCCTCATAATGGAATATACTGTGTAATGTTTTACACCAGGGTATCTTAAAGTGAGCGGAAAGACTTTCCTAGAGGGCAGTGAGAGACTTCAAGAGGCGATGCTGGGAGACATTGCAAAGTTAGGAGGGCAAAAGAGCTGTAGGGAATACTGTACTGTAATCGTCGGAGGATATAGAAGACCTAACTGCTAAATGTAAACATAAACATAAACTAAACGTAAACAGGCCTTGATTCAGTACGTTTTTATTACTGTGTGGCTATTCAATAGACACTATTTATATAATTGGAGTCTCCCGCCAAAAATAATCAAGGCCGACAAATTAAACTTACGGCAATAACCACAACCAGCCTTCTAGATCATCAGTCCACAGGTTCGACTTGAGCCCGGTCGTGACTGAAGGCGTCAATTGCACTTTTGTTGATATTAATTGAAACATATCTGAAACCTAGCCCAACTAAGATTAATGAAACCAGTGACCAGCTTCTGTTGAAAACATGGATTCTATAAATATATTAAAATGGAAATAATCTAAAATATTTCAACAACAGCAAACATTTGCTTACATATGCAGTGAAGCATAGAAATTCACTTTGCAAATTAAATGTAGCACAAAACAAGAGAAAGTTTTCTAACTTTAAATATCTATGTGTTCTTGTTTTTCTTGAAAACAAATTATTTTAGCCCCTTTTATTAGTTCATATGACAGGGAGTTTTCGTAAATCATACTGTTTGCATAATTTCTACACCCACAACCATGACAAAAGAAAGGAGAAAGAAAAAAAGACGTATCGCAGTACAATGTTGAATACTTTATAAATTCGTATCCTTTTTATTTTTTGCTCAGAAAAAAAGACCAGCACCATTGTGCATAAATGAGGCTATGAATTCAATGAGATTAAGTGACCATTTGTGAAATATCTCATAAAATCGCACAAAAAAACAACAAGAAATTATGTAATTTAGATAACCGCCTCCCCGTTACGGAAGACATCCACGGCACTGGTTTGGGGGAGGGAAGCATTTTTCTATAATATCTATAAGAAATGGGGTGGTGGAAAGACAAAGTTTGAGGTACACTGGTTTAAAGTTAGGTTGCGATATCGCCTGTCTGTCAAAAGCAACCAATTTTAACATGGCTAGTAGGTCACTGTGGCATATGGAATGACATATCCAACTTCAATAACAACCCCCTCCCCTAGCACACACGCAGCAAATAAATCTTAGGTAAGGGTATGGTAGGTATTTATTTTTTAAATAATTACATTTTCCCTTTTTGTGGGATTTTTAATGTTTTGAGACATTCAGTAATTTTTAAAAATTCCCGCCAATTCGCTTCTATCTATCTATGTACATTCAGCACCGAATACGGCAGAAGTCAGAGTTCTCCAGTTCAAACGATGTGATGTTACTGTGTATAATTCTTGCATGTTGTTGAGACCAATAACCAATCTCTCTTTGATGGTTGTTCTGCGAAAAGTCTATCGTTCCCTTGTTTGTTAGCATTTAATGTCATGTTCTGACTTCCTGAACGGGTTTCAACACCCCACCCCCCCCCCCCCCCCAAACTCTATCGCTTACCTACAGACATGCTACTTAGTCAAATATTTTAACATGTATGGCAGAGCACAGTGGATCTTTTCTCTGTTACCCTTTCACGTTTCGGCAACACACGGTGAGTTTAAATGGAACATAATATAGTCTATTAACTCTTTATATTCAGCGGTTTCCTGCACTGCTCTAATATATTTTTAAATTATTATAAAAATGTCGGATTTATTGGCTTACTGGTATAATCTGTGTTGTCTAAATGGCAGTTCTAGCGGCGCTGATGTAAAGAGTTAAAATATGATAATCAAGAGAGACACTTCGACCATCAAAGAGGGTATGACTATGGGTCTCAACAACATTCAAGAAGAGCACAAACTGTGATCACGTCGCTCAAACTTGATGAGCACTGGTTTCTGCCCTGTGCACCGTATTCGATGCTGAAGGTACATAGACATAGATATAATATGCCATTCTTTCTCATACACACAAAATGACTGGCGGGAAACAATATGTCTTCTGATCAGGGACAATGTTCGTCTGTATCGGAGCAATCCATGGATTTCATCTCTTAATCTCGCAACAGAGCCTTCACAGAGTTTTCAACAATTTCTAATTCTGTTGCATTCAGTACGTAAGTCCTCGCAAACTCCTGCACTGAGGTCGTTACATAACTTTTTTAGTTTTATAGTTAGTTTTTAGTTTGTTGGGAAAATGCAACGTTTTCTAAGCTTTACGTCAAGTAAACAACTTCTGAACGTGTTCCTTAGTTGTCTGCGGGAGAGATGTCTGAAAGAAAATGCTTTGGATCATTCAAAAGTCATGAGCAAAGATCTTGTTTATTTCGAAATATGTGTACGCCGAGTAAAGAAACGTAGAATTGTGGACACGTAAGGGAAATAATGATTCGGTTAAAATGTTACAAGGGAAGTAAGCAGATATAAATAAACCGGCACATCGTCGTTAGAAAAGGAAATATTGAGGAAAATGTACCTTGACTTATTTTCTTGCTTCTTATTTTCTTAATTCACCTGGTGAGTTTATCTTTGATGAAATAATCAAAGAAAATTTTCAAAACTTGCCGAAAGAGACGTGCTTGCTCAAAATGAGTTTTAATCCGCTTATGTATATCGTTCACTATCATTAAATCGTACTCCGATAATTGAACTCCGTAAGCGCTAGAGACCCGGTATATCTAGCAGTATAACACCGTACAAGTTTTGTCTTACACATTTAATTCCAACTTGTAATTATATTGTTGTGTTCTATTCATTTTCCAAGCATTTTGTTTCGTCTATGACGTTTCAGTTTTTGTTACTTTGTTATTCACCGTCTTCCCGCATGTATGTTTTCAATCAGTACTGTAATGTGTTCGTATGCAGTGCTGTCCTTTACTCGTCCTGTGCTGTCATGTATTTTTTATAAAGGCGTTTTGGACAAATCATCGATTTGTGTATGTTTTCATTTGTGCTTCCAGTTATTGACAAAACTTCATATTCTGTTTTCACTTTCACTTTTCAAAGCATAGTAAAGCTAAAGTTCTACATATAATCGATTTACTACTAACTTCACTGGCATTTTAGTATTTTGCATTGATCAAAGGTTGAAAAATATGTAGAGGATTTACTTCGCTGTACTCTGGTTTCTATATATACTCAATGAAGCAACTGTTCATCATTCCCCACCTATTCATCATTCCTCATGTTCATCATAATCGTCATTCGCATTATCATCACCGCCATCATCATCATCATCATTACCACTATCACAATATTCACCATCAGCATAATCATCATCATCGTCACCACCACCATAATCATCACATCCGTTCACAAAATTCCATAAATCATGAATGGAATACGAACTAACTTCTTCAGTTGCCAGATCTATCGACGCTGAAATCTAAATCAGAACGTATATGAAGAATACACGTACTTCACTCCCAGACTGTCTTTAATAAATAATCAACCACGGATGTTTCACATAAAAATCAATAGCCAATCAGCACTACTTGTACAATATGCAGACGTCGTGGTAACTAGGACGCTGACTGATAGTTGTTAATTACCACCATGGAAACCAGCTTTCTGATTGTATTAATGCCTGTATAACTTTGGTTTCTTCTTCTTCTTCTGCGTTCATTTTCAAACTCCTGCAGATTAGCAGGATGTAGTCTGGATAACGGAATGCGTTGTGTCATGGTTTACAGCATTGCTGCGATATCTGCGCCTATCGGTCCGACACATCCGACTTCAGTATGTCGTTGGGTCACTGGCCCTATATGGGATGGGACAGCCAACTCCATCCCATAACCTCCTTAGTCGCCTATTACGACATGCGTGGAAGGTAAATAGTGTTGCTATTCTTTGCTCACCTTTCGTGCCCCGACAACACAGGGGCGTAACTTTGGTTTAATGGAAGGTGTTAGACATGAAGATGGGCTAAACCAGGGGTCGGCAACCTATGGCACGTGTGCCACACTTGGCATGCCAAGCAATTCCAAATGACACGCAGACTCTTCACGTTTCCTGTATAAAGTTGATCATAAATAGATTATCGGGGCTTCCTCGCTCATTTCGGCACTCGCCTAACGCCTGAATATTCAGAAAAATGTGTCAAACTCAAAATGACAAAGTATGTTGTCGATATTGAGCAACTGGCCAAGACCATGCAAGGGCAAAGCTCCCATTAATAATAAAAAAGTTTTAAACAAAATCTTTCAAGCTAACCTATTTCTTTTAATGTTGTTTACAACTTTACATATTATTGAATATCACTGTATATTAATTAATTAAAATATAAAAGTAAAATATATTGTAAAATAAGAATATTGGCCTCAACTTGTATAAAAATATATGTGATATTAGCACTCTGAATAATTTGAAACCTTACGTTGGCACACATTTAGCAAAACGTTGCCGACCCCTGGGCTAAACAGTACATCATTGATAGGCGAGACATCGCATTGGGCGGCTAGATATTACATCAAAGAATTAAACATTCTATTAAAGGGTTGTATATTACATTGAAAGGTTAAATTACATTGAAGGGTTATACCAGTAGTGAGTACACTTTTTGGGTCTGCGGGTAAGATTATTTGTTTATAGTTTGTGAATGAGGCTATATCGGCCAGCTTAAAGGTCTGAAAAGATCTTTTTCTCAATTAAAAAAAATTGACAGCAATGAACAATCAAAATGAACAATGTCTTCAAAAACTATATTGCTTGCACTATAACACTAGTTAGCTTGCAAAAGAAGAAGAATGATTCTGCAGTATATCTAAGTCAAGTACGTATCTTTGTCATTTTGTTAATTTCGTTGTCCTCCCAACAGGGAAACAAATCATATAATTTTTTCAGTATTCGTTGTTTTCTTATTATTATATGTGTGTTCAGACGAAGATCTTTGATCGAAGCGTCAACCGTTTCGCCATTATCCATTTTATTATAATTGTTTTGTATCATCTTTTAATTTTAATTCATTGTTGGATACTCTCTGGTGTTTGTGGTATGACGAGGTAGGCGTTACCGCGACTAATCGCCTGATAAGACGTAACAGCAAAATCAAAACAAAAGGAGAATCAACAATTTTACTTTATGTTTTGTGATTATTTCCGTACATTTCGTTGATCGGCGTTGACAGACGACACATGAGAGACACAATGTAGGCCTATATGTAGTGACCAACGAAAACACTCAATAATCGAAAACGTGTAAGAATGCTGATTCTGCTTTGTTTTAATTCGGCCGGTATGTCTTATTTGGAGATTGGTCACGGTTTCCCACAATTATTTGTTGCTTTAATTTTAACTAAATTGGCCTCCATAAAATTCTTCGCAACCTAAGAAATGATGTAGTTTAATAGTTGCGTATATTATGTAAGAAATCCTAACCACATGTGCATCAAAGGTGGCAGTGCTAATAAAAATATGCTAAAATTGTACTTTTCAGTCATCTCCGAACACACCAGAGAGATGCAACAACACAAATATGAAACGGTTGTTATCATCGACATTTATTAACAGCTACTAATTAATATACGGTAACTTCAAAATATTCGAAAAATGTCAAAGAATCTTCGTTTACCAGGTTCAAAATTTTCAAATATGCCTCTAATCTTTAAATCACAGTTATCCCGCTTCACATTTACTCAGTTGATTGCAGCAAAAAATGCTATCTCTAAGCTGGCTTTCTTTTATTCAATCAGTTAGCAACCTAAACAACTTTATTCAAGCAAGGATAGTATGATCTTCTGGCGAAGTTCTGGCATTAAACAAAGCGATCTGTTTATTAAAACTGAGAAAGGAATCTGGATTAGTCGAATCTGGATAATGCATTGACTGAAGTTACAGGGCGGATCGGTGACACCTGAACGGGAATGGTTCAAATCTCGCCAGCGACATGGAGTAGTGTGTTTTTTAAAACAAAATTTCAATTTCAGTGGAATAAACCGGTACCTTTTTTATTTAAAAAAAAATTGTGCATTTCATTATACAAAGTAGGCTACAACTTCAGCTAAAGTGTAATTGAATTTTTGCTAAGCACTGGAAACACACAAGAAAATACACACGTATAAATCGAAGAATCGAAGTTTCAACTAAAAGGCCTTTACCCCCCCCCCCCAAAAAAAAATCACAAAAAAAAAAAATGTAGCACACAAAGAGTGAATAACCGCAATCTTAATTATAATGTCAAAGTCTGTAAAAGCAGCCTACATGACTTGAGCCAGGTCCGTTCAGTTGTCACATATTCGTTGTTGACTGAAATTGCGAAGCGAATAAGTGCCAGCTGAATGGAACTGATTCCAATCCCATCATCTGCCTTCTGATTTTTCCTATTAGAAGTTCTGGAAACTATGTGATTAGGCCCTATATTATTCATTTATTATGTAAAGCAAAACGTGAAACAAAACATCATTACCCTGTGTTTTTAATTTTCACGTGTCCCATATTAATCATAATGTTACACGCACTGTACGTGTGTTATATTATACATATATAAGCCTATATATATATCAATTATAAAAAAGATATAGAGAAATAGAGATTTGGCAAAACATCCGGCAATGGTATTACTAACTATTACCTTTCACCTCAAGGGAGTTTATTCTTAAATGTAATATTTCCGGAAACGTTCGAAAACTGGGAACTTTAACCTAAACTTTTTTTTGAACAAAGTTGTGTAGTGTGTGCTGAAAATATTATATTACAGTTATTTGTTTACTTCAACCAAAAGAAAATGAACGAGTGTGTCTTTCCTGCTTCTCCAAATTGGTTCTTTTCTTCTGTTAGTAGTGGCAGCTATACAGGATTGTACGCTTTTGGAGCAAAGAATCATGTGTACGTTTACGATATAGCAGGCATAGTTGAGAATAGAACTTCACATCCACAGTTTCTTGGAGAAAGTGAGTCTACGGATTTGTCTCACAAAGTTCCCAGATTTATCCAATGCTATACAGGCCATCAGCATAAATTATCTTCCGTGTGCCTGTGTCCTGACCCAGAACAATTGATATGTTGCTCAGCAGACGAGACTTTTGTGAAGCTATGGGACATCCCAACTGGTACTACAATGCAAACTCATAATGAGCATATGGTAAGATCACAGAATATTCTCGCCATTGGCATGTGTGGGCCAATATTTCATTTCATCCTATGGTTCAAACCGTTCTTGTTTGGAACACAAACTTACTTGTTTGATTAATTATTGAGTAATTCAATTGCCAATTATTTAGATTAGTTATCCCTAAAATAAGCTAACTGTTAAGTAGGCAAACGTTCCAAACAAGAACCCATCCCAGAGGTGTCACTAGGGTTGGTGTCACCCAGTGCTGTAAAACTACACATTGTCACCCCTTCACCTCCCTAATGAAAATATGTTTACACAGAAAATGACAGAATCACAACATTAATCCATGTTAAATTGTTATTCAGTATAGTATCATTATTCAACAACCTTCATTAATTATTTGGTAATTGCTAACAGCAAACATACTCACTAATATGTGATTGTAAACAGGATAACTTTTGTGATTTTTCTGATTTAACTCTTTCAGGATGCAATTATTCCAGAGGTTTGGATGTAATTAATTTTAAGCTAAATTTTTGGACCGCAACATGATTCAGGCGCAAGCTTCATGAAGGCAAAATATTAACTATGAAAGGTCATATAATATATCACAAGAAAGATAATTGAATTTGGAATACATATACAATATAAAAAAATAAGAATTGTAAGAGCAAAATGCAGAAATTGCACCACAAACAGGAATATTAGTTGAACAGATATTTTCTTCTACACAACTAAAATTTTACTTGTTCTGAAATGTTGATATCCAACCTTACTAAAGGAGATGCCTTGACTGTCCATTTACTGATCATAATTAGTTTATTTGAAGTAAATCTTATCAACTACCTAGTGTTTTATGCCATTTTTTGTGTTTCAAATTTCAGAATTGAACAACGTATTGTGAAACTTTACAAATTATTCCAAAGGGGTTGGATTTCCAAAGTTGAACTTTATTCCTCTCAATATTATCATTAGGTCTAACTCTATTTGTTTTATAACATAGTGCAATATTCTTATTACTGTCATTAGACCTATCTGATTCTTCAGAATCAATAGCATTTGGAACAGTGTTATAATTTTTAGCTATTTTTGTCCTTACCAGATTAAATCTAGGCCTATTTATTTTCTGATTTTCAATAAGTCGGTAATCTCCATTGTCAAAATACAAAAAAAACACTGTTATTTTCCGACACATACTTGAAATAATATATCCAATTATAAAATTCAAAGAATAATAAAGCCCGATGTTTGTTAAATGTTTGAGCAATCTAGTGGAAGATGAAGCCATTTTGTTGGAAAAACTGAAAATACCTTGTTTTAATTTTAATCTGAAATAAATATATCTAATCACAGAGTAACATGATGGTTTCCATTCGTTATCCAGATTTCTAAATGTTAATTGGCTAAATAAGTTACTTGTCATTTATTAACCAAAAGAAGCAAATTTAGATGGTATATATGGAGTACTGATCGAGTTTATGTCCAGAAAGGGTGGAGACTGTCCCGAAATATCGTGTTTACGTATGAATTGAGTTAAATTGTCATAAAAATAAAGAATTTGAATTTACTGGATCTCACACCAAGATTTATAATATAACTTTTCAGTATCGTTTTTGCTCAAAAAACAAAACTCAGAACCTTTAACAAGTTTGTGAGGTGTGGCATTTATATATATGTATTTATTTGTTGTATTATGCAAATAAAAAAATAATGTTTGAGAATCCAAAAATGATGCACGGGAAAGTATTATTTGTGAACAGTAATGGAGGCGAGAGAATTATATTTAAATAATCAGGGGTGCAATCCTAACAAAATGTGGCAGGGCGCTTTGTCTTTTTAAAAAAAGGTGTCTCCACAAACATTTTTTACAGGGGCAGTCAAATTCAACTTGTCTTAAAAAAGGTCGCTAGAAAAAAGTGCCGGGGCAGTACTCTGACGCTAAAAAAAAAGTATAGAGGCACTGCCTTGTCACAACTGCACTCCTATAGATAATAATCAAATTTACTTTACACATGAATACATCGCTAGAAAATGCAAGCCACATCGCCCAAGACAGAGAGAGGTTAAGAGAGTTCATTGGGAAGACAACGTTCTGGAAGGAATACGTCACATGACACTTTACACAAGCAAAGCAAAGAATATTGTAGGTTAGACGTCAACTGGCTAACTGTGCAAAACTGCACCCAATCTGATAATTTGTAAAGTTCGTTTCCATGAAGTAATTTGAATTGTTGCAAATGATTTAAATTTGACATTTTATTCAGTGCAACTTATCATAAGGTAGTACAAAGAAAGGTTAACGGAAAAAAAACACTTTTCCTTCCCTCCTCTCTAGATACTCCCATTTCTGACATTCTAAGTATGTGCACGTTCTCAGTGACATCATCTTCATCTTGAAATGAATTTATTACTGCCTGAATCAAGTCTTGTAATGTGCTTGTAATTTCATTGTTTCCTGATTAACTAATTGTAATTGTAACCATCGCTAACAGTTACCATGTTGTTCCAACAGGCTGATGTTGTGCTTGAACTAAAAACTTTAATGATGAAAGCAATCATCTACAAACGCAAGATGAAATCTGTCAATTATTATTTCTGATATCTATGGTAGTGCCAAATTTAACATATTACATGATATCTGATATTATTTCTGATATGTTATTACTGATATTTCTTGCCAGGACAAGATTACATGTATGACTTGGTCTTCATGTGACTTGGATCTAATTCTTACTGCAAGTGAGAAAGGGACAGTGGTGTTGTGGAAGTTGAAAACTAATACAGTGACATCATTTCAACCCCAGAGAGATTATATCGTTTGTATGAAGGCATCTCCACATTCTTCAGAGCTTGTTGCTATTGGGTAAAAACAATATAATTGAGATTGAATCTATAATGAGAATAAATAAAACCAGAATACTAAAATGACTAACGTCTTAATTTATACAATATACCGGTACCATTATGACATAGATACTAAACAATTAGAAGACATAATTGATGCCTTTGAGATGTGAGTATATAGGAGAATAGGGAGAACATCATGGAAAGAGAAGAAAATAAATAAAGAGGTGCTAAAAACACTCAATATGAAGAAAGAATTGCTAAGAGAAATAAAGATCAGGCAAATAAAATATTTTGGACACATTAAAAGACCTTATTGAATATCTTACTTGAGGGTAAAGTCAAAGGGAAGCGAGCAAGAGGTAGACAGAGATACAAGTGGGAGAGTAACATCGCAAGATGGTCAGGTTACGGTCTAGCAGAGTGCATCACCAAAACACGAGACAGGGGATGTTGGAGATCTGTTGCATCCATCCTTCGTTGTGGAGACGGCACTTGATGATGATGATACCATTATAAACATTACATACTTTATGAAGACATTTGACAATGCCTGGCATGGTGATTACTGGTATATACTGAGATACTTGTGAACACCATCACAGACTGTTGAATTATGATAAAGAAATAAAAATATGGCACATATTTCATGATAACTATACCTCAGACAGCAGAGCATATTCTTTAAGAATGTCCAGAAGATGAAAGGCTGAGGCAAACACACTTGCTCAGACAAACAGCAGTAGAAGAAAAGCTCTATGGATCTTTATGAGTTACAAAACACAGTCAAGTTTATAGAGACAAAACTTTATATATAAGCACATTCCAAGTAAATGAAAACAGAAGAAAAGAGAGCTATGTTACCATATAACACCATGAGTTAATTCTTTTAACCAAAGGGTGGATTCCACAGAGTTGTTTCCGGTACTTCTCAACATATACACATAACTAGAGCACAGAGTAGACACTCCAAGATTGTCAAATATCCTTGTAAATGAGAGCTCATTGTATCTGCAATTTGCTTTTTGCTAAACTGTTTGATGTTATATCTCGCTCAGAAGTTAACATTAAATCTGTGAAACGTTGTTGGCAAATGCGGACTTGAAATGAACACTGAAAAGAGAAAGGTTTTGACAACAGAGACTCAGAAGTGCAGATCAACATCATAATGAATGGTCATAAACTTGAAGAAATGGAAACTTTCAAATAATGTGATCGTGTATGATGATGTTTGTCCGTCGTGATCGACGATGACCAAAAACTCAACCATAATAATAATAACAATAAATAATAAAAATTAATAGTGCGTTTTTAAATGACTAGCAAGTCCAATGCGCGCACAAAATGTTCTTTTACAGAATTGACAACAATAGAAGATATCTGTGTGAGGTTGAGATGTTTTTTCTTTTCTACGTGTATATGCAGTGATGTAAAATCCAAAACAGAATTAAAGATAAGGCTGGGGATGGCCATAGCTGATTTTTGAAGGCTGAATTTAATATTGAAAATCAACATCTGTGTTAGATTGAAAATACAAATTTATAACTCATTCGTTCCATTATGCTGTATGGCTGTGAGAGATGGACACTCACTGCGGACATGGAGAGACTTCTTCTTTGTTCATCCTCACAAATCCTACAGATCAGCAGGATGATGTAGTTCAGAGTGCATTGTGTCATAGTTTACACCTTAGCTGTGATATCTACACCTTTCAATCTGACATATCCAACCTCAGCGCGGATTCTGGGTCACATTGACTGTATATGGGATGGGACAGCCAACTCCACCCCAAAATATCTTCAGTCGCCTCATACAACATGCTTGTCAGGTAATAGTGTTGCTATTCATTGCTTCCCTTTTGTGCCCCGGCATCACGTGGGCAGCATGGAGAGATGGATACAGACCTTCAGATACAAGTATAATAGACACATTTCTTATAGAGATGATTAGGCATAATGTGTATGTAAGAAATTAAATATAGATTTGTACACGTCCACAACGCTCGTTCAATACTAGTGATGAAAACTTGTATGGTTTGAGCAGGTAAGCCATCATGAATCTCAGCTAAAACAAACATGCACATCAAAAGTGGATGGAGAAAATACAGAAAATCAAGGACAGACAACATCAAACAATGAACAGATCATGATTTTTTTCTACTTTCTTCTGCACTCACCATCAAACCCATAACCCCTCAGGGTCTAGAGGTAACACATTAGAACCATCAATACAAAATGTCTTTCTGTTCTCAATACCTTGTTTAAGTGTGGAGGAACTTAATCATATGCCTGGTCTTTGGTATTATGTCCAAATGTTCCTTTCCTTTGTTCACCTCTTATTCTTTCATCCTCAAGTGCCCCCTCCCTATATTCCCCCCAAAACAGCTCTGGAAAGGGAGGGAATTGTGTAATTAAATTTCCAAATGGCACAGGTTTGTGACATTTTACTGTGCTAAAAGATGATTCTTGTTGACCTGCAAGAGAATTTATTTTGTTTCTTACATATAGATTGGTTTTATGGTCTGCATAATTGATGCACAATATTCATCTGTAAAATTTTGTTTTCTTCTTCTTCAGCATTCATTCTCACCTGTTGTGACTAAGTTCTCCAAACCTGCTGTCTCATGAAGTGGCCAAAAAATGAAGATTTTTTTGTTGGAATTATTGATTAAGGTTCATTTCGCATTTGACTCTTTCAACACTTCCACATTAGTTTTCTGGCCGTCCATGGTATTCTCAGCATTCTTCTATAGAACAACATCTCTGTTGCTTCTAATTTCCCACTTTCAGGTTTGTTTATTGTCCAAGACTCGCATCCATATGTTAGTATAGGGGTTATATAGCACCGTAGAACTCTCTTATCTCTAATGACTGTGTCATATTACACAATATATTTTTCATTTTTCTGAATGTTGTTTTTACCTGTCCTATTCTGCTTCTTATTTCTGTTGAACTTCTTCCATCTGCTTGTAAGCGTTGTACTTGAATATGTGGAACTGTTTTAATGATCTGAAGATCTAACAAGACCAAAAGACTCATGAAGGCTGAAGAAGAAGAAGAGTATTATTAAGTAGAAGCTGCAATGCAGAAGATAGAAATCGCTGGATGATTATGTGTTGATGTATCAAAACAACTCTCCTGCAACCCTGACAGATTGTGAGTTGCTTTAGGTTATGCTTATGGATTATTATCATAAACTTCCCCATTGAGGCCAGCTCCTTGGCATGGAGATTAGACTTAGTTTAGCCAACAGATGCTGAAAACTTAAGTCTGGCTGGGCCATCCCTTACAATGAGCACGACCATCCCTTATAATGAGGTAGTCATTAAGGTGTTTCATTGGAATGAGAACAGTGTCTACAAATGTGTAGTTGCTGGGGTCTGATTTGTTTTAAATGACTGTTGACTCTTGCATGTCCTCTTCCTAGCTGAAAGATAAGGGATTGATTTCTCCTGCAGAGTTTTTTTATGCTGTTATTGACCATTGCCATGTCATTTCACCAATAATATTTTTATCAGTCAGCCCATTTGCCCATCTGTTTGACTGTTCCCATATTACAATGGAACCATGTAATAAAAAGATCACTTTTTTGTATTCATGTGTAGATATCGTTCTGGTACGGCTCTGATAATAAACATTGGATTCGATCAGCCAAAGATCTTGCAGAAGTTAAGAGGTTTTGAGTCTGAGATTACTTCAATCTGCTGGTGTCCAGTGGAGGGAGACAGCTTGCTTGAATTTACAGGTGATAAGATCCATATGTTTCTTTATCCCTGTCTATATCTAAAGTTATTTTTGTTACACAAAATAATTTGCTTCTTTTAACACTTTTACTGCCACACCAATTTAATCCAAGCGTTTCCCACTGTCACGCAATTATGTTTTAGGTATTATGTGAGTGATTCTTTTAAGAAATCATTTTTAAAATCAACCATTAACATAAGGACATAGAAACTTTAAGAAGACATTGAGACAAGAATAAGCTTATCAAAAACGTTTATTGAATGCTTATATAAAAAAATTGATCATTTCCATTTATTTTATGAGTTATCAGAAGACTGTTTTATAACTATCCATTGTATGGTAAGTAAATATTGAACAAAGAAATGGTTAAATGTCAGTTTTACATTGGAAAATATAAAATATGCATTTTTTGGGTATTATTCAATGTAAAAATGCTATTTAACCATTTTTTCATTATTTTTTTTCAATGTATAATTATTTTATGAATGACTATGTCTAACAGTGACAGTACCAAGCTCCCATTTTCAAAGTGGATATCCATCACTTGTTCCTGTACCCATAGAGCTATCTCATATCAACCTATGACCTTCATTACTTGAATCATAGTTCAATTCTGTATCCATTTCTAAGTCCGTTCTATCCCTATTGCTCGCTAGAAACTCTGAATCAGAGTCACTTTTGATCTGGTGTCATGATCTACAGCATCTATTTTGTTGAAAAACTGCAATAAAATATAATTATTTATAATGAAATATTATATTATATATATATATATTATATTATTAATATAATGAAATATAATTAAATTTTCAATTATCTGTGCTAATTTATCCAACTCCACTATTTTAGAAATATATATGTATAATGTAAGGGATGTCCAATACTGAGTAAAAACTTGTGTAGCACTGGGAAAAGTTGCTGCAGAAAAGTTATATGACAAAAACCGTCCACTCCAGTGAAGAGGGTTTTGTGTTTTGACGACAAACGTCATCCATGGCAGTAAAAGTGTTAAAATACATTACTTAATTCACACTGAAATGAACACATAACAATGAATGAATTATAACAACTCTAGTTACAGGCATCATACAATTTAATAAAATTGGTGTCTGATGCATTACACATTTGATCCTTGCCAAATGTGTCAAATGCTGGAAATACATATATCTAGACATTGCTGTATATTAATGAATATCTGGTATAACATCAGTGACATTAATTTCATGTTTAACATTTTCCCCCCATTAAACTATGAATTTTGTTTGTTGTCCAGACAGGTTGTTTAATAATAATATAATATAATAGTAAAACCCATAAGCCGTCAGAGTTGTAGAGGTGTTACGTTAAGACATTTGGTATAGAAAGATCTCCATGCATCTCTATTCTCTACCATCCTGATGAGTTTGAATACTTCACACCATGTGCAGTTCTTGATATTATCCATCCGTAGTCTTCTTCTGGCCACCATATCTTCTTCCACTCTCAAGGAATGTCTCATCACGTGCCCTTACCACCAGAGTTTATGAAGTTTCACAAGTGTTAACAGTGGTTCTTGTTGATCCACTAATACATTAATTCTATCATGCACAAACAGATTGATCTAGTATCCCTGGTAACAGATACCCAACACATGTCCTACCAACACGCTGTTGTTTAGATCACAAGGAATTACGAGTGATTAGCTCTTACTTTCTTTGTGCAATGAGATTGTTTTCTAGAGCTTAATTTGAATATGGTCACAGAACGTGGTCTTCTTTATAGATTCTCTGAACATCCATGGTTCTGGGCGAGTTGACCTGCCACAGCTAGAGACATGTTTAAGCAATCTGATATTTCACTGCATCATCGTATTCTTAGGTGCCCTCTTTCCCTGTTGCTGTTAACTCTGCCTTCAGCTATTTTTTTAATTTTTCCATGCTGGTATGTCTCTTTATATGACCAAAAAAATACAGCTTTCTTGTTAAGATGTTGTTAAGGAGCCAGCCCTCTTTGATGTTTATTGATCTTAACAAAAAATTTAATGTTAACTGTGTATTTAATGTTAACAGTACATTTATTGTTAACAGTACATTTAATGTTAACTATGTATTTAATGTTAATTGTGCATTTGTAACTTTCAGGTAATTCAGGAAGTCTTGTAGCAGCTGCAGGCGGAAGATTGATCAAAATTTGGGACAGCACCACAGGAAAGGAAGTCTTCTACAAGAAGCTACAGTCAGGTACTAACTACAAATTCAACTCCCATGATCCAGCCATGAAGAAACAGTGGCTGGACATCAAATGGCCAGAGTCAGACCCCTCCTGCCTTATCTCAAGCTCATCACAGTATGTTTTATGTGTCAGTTTCATTTGCTGGTATCTTTAGTTGCTTAATTTGTTTTGTTTATTTGTTGAGCATAATGTAAGAACTTTATGTGTGCCTTTTTGTCCTTGTTTTGCAGGAGCCTAAAAGGGAGGAACTGTTACCTGCTATGCTTGTCATAAGAGGAACTAAGGAGGTTTTGGTGTGAAACTACCTGTCTCATGTAGTGTAAACATCATGCATTTCCAGAGCGTAAAAGGAAAGCAAAGAATAGCAACACTGTTACTTTCCAAGCATGTCGTAAGAAGCGACTAAGCAGGTTTTGGAGTGGAGTTAGATGTCCCATCCCATGTAGGATCATAGTGACTCAGGAACCATACTGAAGTTGGATATGTCAGTCAAAACGTCATAGCTAAGCTGTAAATCATGACACAACACTGTCTGTTCTCCAGTCTACATCCTGCTAATCTGCAGGAGTTTGAGAACAAACACAGGGGAAGAAGGGTCAGCGTGACAATGAAAGTCATGTTGAAATCGGAAGTATCATGATGAAAGGCACAGGTATTGCATTCAAGACGTATGTAACAGGGACTGTTAGGGAGTTGACATGTTTTGTGCTAGCTGGGAGTGTGAGATATTCTATCTATCTATCTATACACTGTGGCCCTTGTTTGCCTTGCGGATTCAGGGGTGGAAGAGTTCTCTGGAGATGGTCTTCATGTGTGCTGTTTGTAAGCTTGTTCCTGTGGCTTCTTTGACTTCTGTGATCCATATATTACATGGTCTGCCTCTGGCTTTATAGCCGTTATGTCTATGTGTCATGGCCATTTGTGGCATGCTATCTGTTGGTAATCATGCTATCAGCATGGTAATCTGGAAGCGTGTGAAAACCACTTGATCTATTGTCTTTTGATGTGTTCCAATACTGGTATTGTTTTGGTTATCTGCCTGATGTTATCGTTTCTAATTCTATCTCTTAATGACACTCCAAGTATTTTTCATAGACATGTCATCTCTGCTGTCACTATTTTTCTTTTGTCTTGAGCTGTCATTGTCCAGGTTTGGCACTGGTAGCAGTGATGGAAAATAATAGTCTTGTATAATGCAACTTTAGTGTCTATGTTGACATTTTTGTTCTTGAAAATACGTGTAATCTTTCCTAGGTTCTGGTATGTTTTGTTGCATCTATTTTGTATCTCTTGACTGGTATCTCACTTGATATAAGTAAGGGAACTCATTTATCTGTTTAAGGTGTTTATTGTGAGATATTGAGTTAATAAAATATGTAATCCTCAAGTGATTTGCCTGCAAATGTAGGTATGGACATTGTATGCTCGCACTGTATGTCAACAAACTGGAAAAAATAAAACAAGAAAGACTGGACAATATATGTCAGCCAAGCAAAATGGTGGACTTGTATAAACATATTGAATCACCAGGTAGACATGTCAACGTGTCAAATGTTGAAACTTGACCAAGTCTTGTGACTTGACACAAATTTGAGACCATATTGACCGACACATGTGGACTCATGATTTATTGTCCAGTTGGGGAGATAAAAGTAGAGGACAGTAGGTTCTCGAGGTTCTTGTTCATTAGTAGATTCATTAAGCTTAGTTCAATGTTTAACTTGAGCAGTACTTTAGTTGAGTGGTTCTTTCGGCTCAGAAATTGATTAGTCTGAGATTGAGTGTTCAGGAAAACTTAAGAGCGCAGTACAATCTAGTTTTAGAAAGATTATTCTTACAGATGAATGTTTCTTAGTTGAGTGTTATTATGAAGACTCATAAGTCATTCACGTCCGGCTCTGTGGCGAAGTGGTACAGAGCGATTCTGTAACAACCAAGGTACCGAGTTCGATCCCTACCACAGGCAATTGTGCATCCGGACCATTCATAAAGCAATGGCAAACTACTGAATGTATTTATATTGCCTAGAAAATCACCACAGCCAACAAATACTGCATTGATAGCTACATCTTGAAAAGGATATGCTACCAAATTTTTTTTATTTACGTCTCCTTTTTTTTATAAGGTATCATCATCCGTTCCTATTAGTCGGCTGAATCTAATTGCTAGTGACATATTAATCAGAATCAAGATGGACAGCTGATTAACTTTAATGGACTGATATAGTTAGTTAGTTAGTCGTCGGATCACCATCACTGCAAACTGGACATGTCCATAGTTGCTCCGATCTCTCCTTGAGTGTATCCGCCATTACACATCTGCTGACAGTACTGGTCCAATGCTGGTTGACCATCATTCTTCTGTGCCCTCCAAAATGTTCACTTCTAGCAACACCACATTTCAATCCCTGATCTATAATCCTAGCTATTGAAAAGGAATCATCATCCGCATTAGCCTCACTCTTAAGGAGTTCAAAATGTAGCGAGATCCCTGTGCCACAATCGCGCATGATGCCAGTTGATCCGCTCTTTCATTGCTTCGAACACCCACATGTCCCGGCACGAAAATATAGTTATATAGTTCATTGAGTTAGTAGCCAGCTGTTACATGGACTTGTAAAGAATGTAAAGAACTTGATAGTAGTCTGTAGACTCTGATAAAATGACACGTGAAACACAATAGAAAGAACATGATGACACTATATGAACCAAGGGTGGTTAAAATTACAAATGAACTTCGATGTGTAACATCGGCAGTAGAAAAGACATAGATATTGAATGTAAATTGCTTGAGTATCACCAATTCTGGTAACTCAACATCTCTCATCTTGACAAAACATTTCACAGCCCCATCAGTCCCTGTTATATGTAAACTGTGACATAATGCATTTCATTATCTGGACTATCTATTTGTCTGTCTGCCTGCCTGTTTGTGTTCCTTCAGCGCCGAATACGGTGCTAAAATACTACTGAACAGAATAAAGCACCAGTCGGAAGAAGTAATTGCACAAGAACAAGCTGGCTTCAGAGCAAACAGAACCACTGTTGAACAAATATTTAACATCCGAACATTAATTAAAAACATTCAGCACCAACAAAATACCACAATTTCATTGATTTTACAAAAGCCTTTGACCTTGTTTGTCATGATGGTCTGTGGCACATACTGAGACAATTTAATTTTGACAACACAATCATAGACATTGTTGAATCACTTTACACAAATGTGCTCTTATTATTAAATAATATCCATAAACTTATGTCTGATTTGTGTGTATTTCCTCAGTGCACATGGTGATTTGTTTTTATGGAATTTACGCACAAGAACACAACATGAACCAGAACTTTTTGACAGTTCCAGCATCAGCAAGCACTTGAGGGTTATTTTTAACATCACACTTGTTGGTGACAAGATATGCACATTTTCCTTAGACAGAATCGTAAGTTTGATTTATTAGTAAATGTTTCATCATCATCAGGTGCCGTCTCTGCATCGAAGGTTGGCTGCAACCATTTTCATTGACAATGTAAATGTGTGCTAAATTGAAAATCCTCCTTCTTACATGACACATTTGCTTTTTTTGGTGATTATCATTGGCTGTTGGTAACGAAGCATGCAGAAAGTGATCAATGAAAATTACGGGAAAAGAAAATATGTGACTTAGCAGGATGATAAGTTGGATGATTCCTGATGAGCCAGCATAATTGTATAATTGATGAAAGATATGGCTGCAACGGACCTCCAACATCCTCTCTCTTGTCTTGGTACTGCACTCTGCTAGACTGTACCAGTCCATCTCATTATGTTTCTCTCCAATTATTATCTCTGCCTAACTCTTACACTCCACCTCTCGACTCTACCTTCAAGTAATGTATTCAACTGGGGCGCTAAGGGTACTGCATTGCTCTCTGCGGACCCAAGATTAGAAGTTAACCAAGATCCCAAAAGTACTTCCTCCCAGTGCACTCTAGAAACAAGTGCAGTGGCTTGTACTGCTTCTAGCAAACACCTTTGGGATCCTGCCTGTTAATGTGGAGACTGCAGATGGAATGAAAATTGCCTGCAAAAAGACAAGCAATATCTCCGACACCACTGTGCCAACACATACATTGTCACTACTGACATACAGTGACGCAAGTCAGTCTGGTTCAAGCATTGGAGGAGCGGCAAATGCAATATTCAAGAAATGGGTAGATGTCAAGACAAATAGCAAGAGTCAGAAAGACAACATAGGAGTACAATGAGATGGCAGTACAGTGCCAGAGGGCTCGGCTACGTGCAAACAGAACAGGAAATTGTTATAAGAAAACCATAACTAATGTTTTGTTTAGCTCGAGAACAAACTTATAGTCTCCATTGCTCCTAAAAATGTGTAGAGACTTGGACGAGGAGTTCACGATTTAGTGAATGACACCTTGGCTAAGGTGGAACTAACCTGGGCACAACTCTACCATCTATGCTTTCCTATACTGGAACCATGCTCGCGGAGATAAAAGGTTCAGTACTCAATGGGCACAGGCATAATACGTCTAATTATGTGAGACAAGTTCACTGGCAGTGGAACACCTGGTGTGGGATTGGCGTAGTTGACCCAAGCCTAAATCCCTGACTACCGTCTCCTGGGACATGTTTTGCCCTGAAAAGTCCAAGGGCACAGTTACGGCATAGAGTCGATCCAATGTCTAGCGACAAAGAGGAAGGCTGTCACAGACTAGGGAACTACGCGAATTAAAGTTATGATGAAAACAGATGTGCTGGACCTTCCGAGGTGCAAATAACGCAGAAACACTGTAAACCAGCAGCAAAACGTATTTCATGCAACGCAATGGAAATCACACATACTTTCATGTTGGTTATCAGAGAGATAATGCAGAAGAATAAGAATATCTTCAACAAGGTGTCATGTCTATTAATATGTCCAAAATATTTCGTTTAATTGATTTTTATTTCATTTAGTAGTTCTTTTTGTGTATATACAATGTTGTCACAACCTCTGTCTTTGTTTTATTCTCTTTCCTTAAAGCTTTTCCTATTCATATTTCATTGATATCATTGTGATTGTGTGTTATGAGGCCTGAAAGGAGAACAAAGAATAGTAAACATGCTATGAATGTTGAATGAAGCGACTAAGGTGGGGAGCGGGGAAGTTGGCTGTTCCATCTCATATAGGGCCAAAGTGATCAGAAACCATGCTGAAGTTGAATGTGTCAGGCTAAAAGGTGCAGATATTGCATCATAGCTGTTAACCATGAGACAACCAACACATTCTGTTCTCCAGACTACATCTTGCTAATCTACAGGAGTTTTGAGAACGAACACAGAAGAAAACACTTGTATTCAATCTTAATTGATATGAAACTCGATCAAATGCTGGTGAGGTGGACATTGAATTTCGTGTGACAGTTTTAGGTTGTGGTTGGAATGAGTATGTCAGTTTTTAACTCTCCCCTTTCCCATTATTTACCATATTAACATCAGTCTTTATACCTATTGCACAGATTTTAACTATATATTTATCATTATCTATGCAGATTGCAGTCTGGAATTTGAAGAGTTGTAAAGGTCTTGTTTCATGGTCATCCTTTGGAGGTTTCCCATACTGCATCAGGGCATCACCAATAGATCCAGGTTCTCTTATTTTGAATTATTTGATTTCCTTAAATCAGATTGTTTGGTAGTGGTAGAGTTAGGGTTAGTCAGATTGTTTTTTAGGGTTGTGTTATGGGGTAGAGTTAGGAGCAGTCTTATTTTTTGGCATGCTCTGTGTAGTTTTTTAAAATGCCATTTCTCAGACTTGCAAAAATTGTTTAGAGTGATTAACGATATCTTCTTCGTTCATTTTCAAATTCCTTCAGTTTAGCAGTATGTAGTCTGAAGACAAAATACGAACAAACTAAAAATGAGAATTATAATTTACTTCATCTATTCTATATTAATGGCTCAGAAACATGTGTTTAAATAAACAACTAGAAGATAGAAATTATGCCTTTGAGATGTGAATATATAGAAGAATAGAGAGAAAAAAAATGAACAAAGAGGTTCTAACAACATTTCTTATAAAAAAAGAACTATCAAAGGAATTAAAGATCAAACACATAAAGTATTTTGAACATATTAAAAGACATGATACCTTGTCTAAGACCTAACTTGAGGGTAAGATTGAGGGGAGGCGAGCAAGTGGTAGGCAGAGATACTGACAAGTGGGAGAGAAACATCACGAGTTAGGCAGGTTACAGTCTTGCAGAGGCACCACCTAGGCAAGAGACAGGGAATGTTGGAGGTTTTTTCATCCAACCATCATTGTGGAGACAGCATTTGATGGTGATGAGTCCGAAGAACAGAATAAGTTCTGTCCTCATTGACTGTTTATCTGTGGCTCTTGGCCTGACCTCAGCATGTCTTGCTGTTCACTTTGACCTCTATGGGATGGAACAGCCAACCCCCCAGCTGTGTCACATTTTTAGTCATCTCCATGGCAGGAAACTTGATATTCTTAGCACCATTTTCAGGCATTTACATGGGCTGTATACATTTTTTCAGGCATTTACATGGGCTGTATACATTTTTCAGGCATTTACATGGGCTGTATACATTTTTTCAGCAGTGACATTTCAAAATGGTCAAATTTGGCCATGAGATTGCTAGTATGACAACCTTGTGCTACATGTCTCATCACTTCCACTTCAAAGTTGTTGCAGAATTTCTAACAGCAATTGATAATGGCAGATTCTTTTCCTTTGTTTCAGTAGTATGCCTCATCCCTATTCCCCGATTGCAAATTTTTAACAGAATTATCATTATCTATCTATCTATAAAGGTCGTAGGGTGTCACGTCACATTGGATAGATCGACACACAGAATCTTTCAGTGTTTTCTATCTTCAACAACGCAGATGAGTTATGACAAATTTTGACCTGTTCAGTCCTTGATTTTGCCTGTCCACACTTTTCTTTGTCCTCCTCTGCTTCTTCCACAATCAACTCTTTCCTGTAGTATCAATTTTAACAAGGAATCATGTTGGCATATATGTTGAAACCACGCAAGTTTTTGTCATTTCACTATTGACGATCATCAATATACACATGTTCAAAGCAATGCTGAAAAATTTCAGTCAGTGTACTTGGTGTTTTTCATATCAATAAAATTACTTATAGTTGGTATGCGTTAGTACTTGTGAGTGATGTCTGCTCAGACCTTCCAACCAGGCTTCTGTAGATGATTTCTCATTCAGTAGTGGCATGGTGAGGATTTCCTTACTGTATAATAAATATGTGTAGTGTTATTTTACTGCTGCTAGATGATTTGCATTTCTTCTGCATTTCTTCTGCATTTGTTCTCAAACTCCTGCAGATTGGCAAGATGTAACCCTGATAATGGATTGCAGCTTTGATGCAATATCTGTGCCTTTTGGCCTGACAAATCCGAAATTGTTATGGCTGCTGTGTCACTTTGACCATATATGGGATATACCGTAAACTCGTTTATACTCACAGACTCTCAAAGCATGCTGCGCAAGATAGAGAAATGCATACTCAGAAAGGAATAGTGTGATTTATTGAATAACTCAATTGTCCAGAGTATTACATGGATATACTGCCCTGGTCATGCTGGGGTCAGAGGAAACGAGAGAGCCGACTTATTGGCAGGCAATGCGGTGATAGCACAATGCTGAGAAGAAATAAAGCAGACTTGATCAAGGCAGTAATAAATACATTCCAAGACGAAGATGATGTCAATGAGGCTGAGAATGTACACATACAGAGAATGTCAGAAATGGGATTGTCTAGAGGGCAGGGAAGGAAAATTAATTTGTTTGGAAAGTCCATAAGATCACACAATCAACACGTGACTGGGACTCTTTTAGTCTACATACACTG
Organism: Meghimatium bilineatum; assembly: GCA_034231615.1. Classification (NCBI taxonomy): domain Eukaryota; kingdom Metazoa; phylum Mollusca; class Gastropoda; order Stylommatophora; family Philomycidae; genus Meghimatium; species Meghimatium bilineatum. Next base: position 38,222,655 of record CM067319.1, on the reverse strand, counting down.
GGATGGCTGCTGGAATGGAGAGCAGAGCAGTTATGGGAGTGCCCCACATGCTGTGATACTAGTTTCTAATCAAGAATATATGGGATGTGACAGTCAACTCCACCCCATAACCTCCTTAGTTGCCTCTTATAACATGACATGCATGTAAGGTAAACAGTGCTGCTATTCTTTGCTCTCCTTTCGTGCCAGGACAACACACAGGGATTGATACGAATCCTAGCAAACTGAAACAACACTTTTACATTAATAAAACATCATACAATTTCATCACAGCTACAGTATACTTCTCATAGCTCAAATGTGTTCAGATCATACCAAATTCCTGCCGAAGACGGATGTGTCGAACCATTGCACAAATAAAACGATGACACAACACATTTCCATTCTCTGGACTACATCCTGCTCGAAATCTAGTTGGACCATGGTCCTGCTACAAAGGAGATCCAGCGGGAACTTGAGAATGAACACTGAAGAAGAAGAAGATACCAATTAACATTAGAAGTTCTAACAGGTCAATGGAAACGTCTACTCTGGTGAGACTTTTTTTTTTAACCTATTGACAGAAACATGCCATCAACCCACATTATTGTATGTCACTACAAGAGGTTACTCAAGTGTTGCTAGCCAATAAAAAGAACAATAAAAAGTAATGCAGTGTCTGCTTGTAATGTCGCTTCCTATTTTTGTTTTGTTTTTTTATCCTATTTACCATGCATAGAAAAGACTGGCTCCTCAAAAATATAAAAATATGCAAGACAACACATTTTCGACAAAATAAAAACACAATGTTTTAGAAAGATTAATCATGGAGGAAAAAGTTCTAAGAGACAGATGACTACATTAACAAAGACTGCAATGGACACAGGATATTGAAGACCTTCTGAATATAATATTGGAAGAGGTTAGATAGCTTGCATAGAATGGAGAGGCTTACAGAATGGCATTGAGGATAATGTTCTGTAAAAACATGTCACATAGATAGATAGACCACACTCGTGTTTCCATTTGTGTTAGATTGTTGGTGACTAAAACTCTATATAATCTTCTATATTGGTGGCCTTTTCTTTGTTTGTCCCCATCTTGATAAAGATCTTTTGGTTGAAATATTTTATTCTGTTTTAGGCTCTCTGTGAAACCTATTTAAGCAATTAAAAAAAAAAATTATCTATATGGAATAATGTAGTGTGGGGGTGTGTTTCTGTCTATAGGTAAAAATAACCCCCCACAAAGCGGATGTTTACATTGACCTGTTAAGACTTCTATTGTAGACGGGTGTATTGAAGATGTACATTCAATGATATCAGTTATCACAAATAGTAAGATAGATGGAACATTGTCAATGTAGACAGGTTTTGTTTTGTGCAATGTGACACATAGCTTGAGAATACCATTTGAATTTTAAGAAGATAACTGTATTCATTTATTTAATTTATTCGTGAAAATATTACATGATATTGATCACTTATTTCATAAGAAACTTAACATGTGCTTACATAATGACTGCCTTCCATTGCTACACAAAAATGTCATGCAAAAAAAGATCAAGTCACAAACTTTTCTGTCTCATCGATCCAGTGAATTACACGTTTTATGGTAACCTTTTTGGAACACCTGTAGTGTTTTGAGCTGACATTGCTAAAAAAGTACCCTGGCATTTATTAACCCTTTAGCTCCTACATTGTTCTCAGTAACATATCTCAGCTATGGTAAATTCTTTCCCCAGTGACGTTTTCCTTGAGCTGATTCTTCTTCTTTAGCTGTAAAAATAAGAGAACTCCCATTATATTGGCTTTTTCTTGTCACTAGAAAATGTATACTACATGGATCAGATAGTCGAAGAGTACTGATGCTTTCTAATTTCAGATTTCAATTTTTCTTAACAGTGAGGGGATAGAAAACAAAAAATACGGGTTGATTCATCAATATCAGTCAGAGGGAGGAATGAGTACACTCGTGCGTAGCAGCTAAAGGGTTGAAATAACTAATATATCTTATTTGACTGATCACAGGCTTGGTAGCAGTTGGTGCAGGAGACAATACTATACGGGTTTGGAACCAAAACAGCAAATCAAGACCATTTGATATTACTAGTATGTGTTATGGTGCAAGATCAATGATAACATCTGTAAGTAAAGCAATAATTTTCAATATTGTGGCTACAAGTTGACAGCATATCTGGCATCCTGTAAGGTTTCCTATAGATGTTATATTTGCAGTCATAATTAGCAATATAACTCTTACATCACTGATGTAACCTTTGACATAATTTTCAAATGAAAGCCTTTCCCAACAGTGCTCATGCAATCTACGGCTTGATTTACCAGTGGTGAGGCCTCCAAATAAATATTGTAAGCGTTGCTTACATTTTAAAATGTGATTATATTTATTACAAAGAAGAAGAAGATTATATCGTTTTGCAGTCATTTTAAAAGTGTATAAATCTTGTCAATATTAATATTTGAGTAAGCACTAAAATGCAAGAGGGAGAAAAAAAGAACAAAAAATTGTTTCTTTACCAGGTTATAGTATTTTGCAAGCATCTTCTGCTGCTTGCATGTTCGTAACACAATTAATGGGTTTGAGATTTTTTAAATACATGAGTACTGGCATGCTCCTTTATAGAAGTGTTGTGAGCAATTATCAAAGTACTTACGCTAGGGGCAGGTCCCTCTTAATTTGAAAGTGAAAGATATGAACGTGTAAACAGTCATGGTGTCATCTTCATGTATAGAACTTACCATAGTGCTAGAAAGAGAGAGAATGTAATTGTGTTGTGTAAGATTTATTATCATTAAATCTTATGGCACCAGAAATTTCACAGATAAATTGAAGTAGCTTGGTGATTAAATTGTAATATTTATCACTAAAATGTTAATGTTTGTGAGGTTAGATCGCTGTTTTAAGAACTGAAATGACTAGGATTCAACTCTGGTTAGGAGTGCTGTTATTTTTTGGGATGGTCTATAAAATGTCTGTTATATATATGTGGTGTTATATATATATGTCTTTTCTTGATCACACTATTTATATATAGATGTCTGTGGATAAAGTCAATATTGGTGTTGGATTCCATATTATTGTTTATAGATCTGAGGTCATGCCTCACCACTAGGGTTTACATACCATTTTGTTCCCATTCCAAGATGACCAGGGGTCAAAGTGATTCAGAAGTCACACTAATGTTTGATGTGTTGTACCGAAAAGTTCAAATATTGCAGCCACGCTGTAAACTTTACATTTCATATTGTGTTCTCGAGATGACATTGTAATAGTCTGCAGTAGTTTGAGAACGCGTGCAGATAATCAAGTTTGTAGTAAGGATGTAAACAGGCGGTTTCAATATAATCTTGAAAACATTCCAAAATACATTTTCATGCTTTTCAGGATGCCCACTGCAGAGCATAAACTTGCCCATTTAGAAGGGTGCAACTTTCAATGATTCTGAATCATAACAATATGAATTCTCTGTGCTTGCTGACAAATGATACACCTATTTACTGAATTTACATGGGACAAAAATGAGTCAATTATGGCTACTTCTCAGTTTTGGATTCCATTCAACATTTTTGTTCTGTATATTGACATTACCACATTTATTATAAATCTCTGAATGGAATATTTTTACACAAAAATATGGAGAGAACAGCACAAGCTAAAATACTGTATTAAGTATTAAAGCTGCTGTTGTAAGATATCAGCCATTAATACATTTCTTGTTTGCACGTAACACTGCTGAATGTTTCTTTGATTCTTGATTAGAACCTAGCATCATGGCACATGGTACATTCCCGTAAGTGCTCTACTCTCTGTTCCAGCAGCCATCCAAGAGAACACGCAGTCCCAGTCACATGTTGATTATGTGATCTTTGTAACTTTCCAGAGAGAACATACTTATTCCCCTCACCCCTGATTATCTCCATATCTGTCATTCTTTGTATGTGCACACTGTGACTGCCAGCATTATCTTCACTCTAGTGAACCAATGAAAAATGGTTCTTGATAACCAGCAATCCTTACAGTCTTAAAATCTGGAGGGAACTCATAATCACTGTTTTCTTTCCAGGCATATTGTAATGTTGTAGGAAACAACTAAGAAAAGTTGACAATCTGTCACCATTGAAAAAAATTATGACTGTCAGATCTTGTCTCAATTTCATACATTTTTCTTCTATCAGATAACCCCCCATGTATGATGAAGAGACGTTGCCTTTGTCCTTTTGTGGTAGACTCCTAGGTGATGGAGAGGGATAGATTATGTCATCACTGCAGATGGATCAGCAAATCTGACAGAACAGTGATGACATAGTTGGCCTAGGAGTGTGTGCTGTGCCTGAAATGATAATCCTGGGATACTGGTACATTGGAATGCCTCCCTTCGGGGACTAAACCTTTGCATCCATAAACTCCCGTTACATAATCATGCCTTTGAGACCTTAAGAATTTGAGTCTCTGTGTCACATCAGTTACACAACTAAGGAGAACCTGTGCTTTTGTCTGGAAAGGCTATGGGCTGTCAAGAGCTACCTGCTCACAGCTAAAGGGATTATTTCATCACATAATCATGCGTTAGGAGCAACCTGCTCACAGCTAAACAGATTATTTAATCATCATCAGGAAGGGTTCTTATCAGATTCACACATTAGCCACACTTGACAATCCCTATAGCACAAGGTTCACTATCACACAATGCTGGTGGCATACATCACGATTACCTGCTTCTCCTCTTTGCAAGATTACTTCGATTCTACAGAAATGACATTGACTGACATACAATGATAATACACCGTTCGTAGGAAACACGTTTAGGATAATAAGGCAGATAACAGTTAAATCATTTGCTTTATGGCAATTATGACGATAAACTGCAGTTTCTGAAGTTCATTTGATTCATGGGGAAATTACAATTTTTTTTATTGTGATTGATCTCCTTATTGGAATTATGTGTGATCCATGTCTAACCCTAGCCCTATCGTGTGTGGTCAATGTCTAACTCTATCATGTGTGGTCAATGTCTAACTCTATCATGTGTGGTCAATGTCTAGTCCTATCATGTGCTGTCAATGTCTAGCTCTGTCATGTGCTGTCAATGTCTAGCTCTGTCATGTGCTGTCAATCTCTAGCTCTATCATGTGCTGTCAATGTCTAGCCCTATCATGTGCTGTCAATCTCTAGCTAGCCCTATCATGTGCTGTCAATGTCTAGCCTTATCATGTGCTGTCAATGTCTAGCCCTATCATGTGCTGTCAATGTCTAGCCCTATCATGTGTGATCAATGTCTAGCCCTAACATGTGCTGTCAATGTCTAGCCCTATCATGTGCTGTCAATCTCTAGCCCTGTCATGTGTGATCAATGTCTAGCCCTGTCATGTGTGATCAATCTCTAGCCCTGTCATGTGCTGTCAATCTCTAGCCCTGTCATGTGTGATCAATGTCTAGCCCTGTCATGTGTGATCAATCTCTAGCCCTGTCATGTGCTGTCAATCTCTAGCCCTGTCATGTGCTGTCAATCTCTAGCCCTATCATGTGCTGTCAATGTCTAGCCCTATCCAAAGGCAAAATAGGAAAACACTTATTTGTAAAAACCATTTGCTGTGACACTGATTCATAACTCACCTTACATTTACCTTTCATATGTGTGATATGACACTTATTTCTGATTATTCTGCTCTTGTAGGTGGCCTGGCATCCTGAACGAGAGGGGTTGTTAGCTTTTGGTACAGATGATGGTCGAGTTGGAGTTATTAATGCACTGACAGTAAAGTGAGTAGTTAATAAGCCATGCTTTATACTTGCAGTAAAGTGAGCAGTTAGTGAGCCATGTTTTACACTAACAGTAAAATGAGCAGTTAATGAGCCATGTTTTATACTACAGCTAATGAGCCATGTTTTACACTAACCATGTAGTTAATGAGCCATGTTTTACACTGACAGTAAAGTGAGTAGTTTATTTGTTGGGCTATCAGACTTCAAACTGATTGTGTAATATTTGTGATTTATCTCCATGATGTTGTGTGATTTCTGCTAGAGTTGGACCAAAAATCTCAAATGGGTGGGACTGCTGTAAAACTATATGTGATAATAGGTAATATCTGCAGTAAAACTAATCTAGCAGACAGAACTGGGGACAGGGTAATGAAGTTTTGCTAATCACTGGTAACACACTAATAGCACACAATAATTTATATTTCGACGAACACTTGAGTAGGAAACGGCACTGTTCATTTTTGCATAATAAACTATATACCTGTTCATGTATTGTCAGGGCCCAAAAGGGGAGTAAAGAATAGCAGCACTTTACCGTCCATGCATGTCATAAGAGGCAACTAAGTAGGTTCTGGGTTGGCGTTGACTGTCCATTCCATGTGAACCTTGAGGCAAATCCAAAATAAAGTAAATAAGTGACTATGAATACCTAACTATCGATATAAAACAATAATAAATAACAATAACACATAGAACAAGGACAATTATCAACGTATCGGTCCAATCGGGACCTTTCTCAAGAAACAAATAACAGTTAAGAAAACACAGCCATACAAATATTGATAACCAAGATCATAAAAAAGGTCCTGATTGGACCGATGCAGTGATAATTGTCCTTGTTCTGTTTTATTGTATTTATCATTGTTTTATCATTGTTTTATATCGATAGCTAGGTATTCACAGTAACTTGTGTTCTTTATTTTGGGTTTACCTTTTATTTGTCTGGTTACTGCGGCACACTCCATTTTGGCTGATATTTTGGATTTTCTTCTTCTGCGTTTGTTCTCAAACTCCTGCAGATTAGCAGGATGTAGTCTGGAGAACGGAATGCGTTGTGTCATGGTTTACAGCATTGCTGCAATATCTGCACCTTTCACCCTGACACATCTGACTTCAGCATGGCTTTGGGTCACTGACCCTATATGGGATGGGACAGCCAACTTCATCCCATAACCTCCTTAGTCATCTTTTATGACATGCGTGGAAGGTAAACAGTGTTGCTATTCTTTGCTCCACTTTCAGGCCCTGGCAACACACAGGCGTTTGGATATTTATACATGTGAATCTTGGTTGTCACAGACTCCTCGCTGCAAAAGAGCAGGACTCGTAGAGAGAAACATAATAGATATATGAAATGATAAACCAACAGCAGCCGCTACACCCTGAAAGATTTATTGAGATGGAATCGGAGAACGTATGGATTTGTGCGGTGATGATAACCTGCCAACACCCATAATAAAAGTATCGCACAGAAAATCTACCAGTATCTCAGTTTTTCTTATTTTTTGTGAGCTTCAGTTTATTCTAGAATTTCTAACATTGTTTGTATTCTTCTGATCAGACCACCATTGATGTCAAGTACATTCCATAAAAGAACAGTCTATGTTGTGTGTTGGGGTCCACCCATACGAGCCCATACAGGTACAGAACATTTTCTGTGATGGTATAATAATGCAGTCATTACATTTTATTGCTATCTATAATGCATTTAAAAATTATAGCAGAATTACCGCAGAAGTGAAACATGTCAGGCCGATAGTGCGAGTAAAACTGAAACACAATGCATGTTCATTATTTAGACCAGTGGTTATCAATGTGGGCCCTGGGGGACGCAAAAAGGACTTGAAGAACTTAAACACTTGAAGGAAGTGCAGTGATGAACAATTTTGAAATTAAAGGGCTACAACTGTCTAAGGTGGACAACAGGAAGGATTTGGACAATAACAGATTATATATTGATGAACCTGGAAATGTCTTGATCTGTAAAGAAAGCCTACTATCTCTTTTTTTTTGTTTTGAGGCATCATAAGAACACAGAAAAATTTGTCTAAAAATTACGTGCGTTTCGACTTATTAGCAAAACTTCATTACCCTGTTTCTAGCTCTACCTATTATATTTCAGTTTTGTGCAGTGAGGAGTACCCGGTACATATTATCTATTTTATATATAATATAGAATGACCAACATTGTAAGTGACATCTACATGTTTTATTTGTTTGTTCAGTATATATTATGTTAGTTTGGGTATGAAACACCATAAATTCAATAGGTATAGAGAATTTTATTAGTGTTGTCACACATTGCAGTCAAGTATAAGTGTGTCAGGAAATGGGTTATGGTTTTATTGATATATTTTTTTTCAATTGACTTATTCTGTCATCAGATAGCAGCCAATACCAAGTTTATTCTGTAGGAGATGGAACTATTCTACAGCACTTTGTTGGTGAGTCCGGAAGTAACAAAGATGCAGTGAATCTCATTGATGCCATACATTCAGCCAATAGCTCAAAGGTGAGTTTTCATACCATTTACTGGAGATTGTGATACATCACATTTCTGTTCTCATTTACTACATCCTGCTGGAAATCTTTGAAGACCAATGCCGCACCCTTATATAAGAGAAATCCGGTGGGAGTTTGAAAATGAGTGGGGGGGAAAAATGGCAAATGTGAATTTTTCATTCTTTTGGCTTTATAGTTTCATTTGTTTGGACTCTGCTGTTGCTATTTCAAATGTGAATTTTTTATTCTCTTTTTTTTTTAATCCTTTTGCATCCTTGATGCTTAGAACAACAAAAACACTCCATTTCTCTCGGGCATTTGTCATCCTCTACACCAGAGGTTGGCAACCTTTTATGGTCTGCGGAATGGATGTACAAATACATAACTTCATGGACTGGACAAAAAAAGCTAATTTTAGTTACACATGTCAGTATTGTACCAAAATAAGGGTCTATATATTTTCCTAAATCAGGAAAGAAACATATGCTTCTTTTATTCATGGATTACTTTGCTTAACTGGCAATGTGTGGATGTTTATTTTGAATTTGTTCTATCTACTCACTGATCCATTTTTGCTTTGCTGCGTTAGGGGTAGAAGAGTTCTCTGGAGATGGCCTATATATATACACATACATACATATATATATATATATATAGGTACCTGTTACCTCCCTTATTTTGGTGGTCCAACGATTTGTGGTCTACCCCTAGGTCTATGGCCATTGTATCTGTGTAGCAATGGTATTCATCTTTAGAAAACTCCATTTTACTGCGAGCATTTCGAGATCTCACTTGCATTGCTAATCCTGTCGCAGTTTTTGAATTTGGTAAAGGAAGGGGGAGGAGATTAGAGTCTGATAAGCACAGTCATAACATAATTTTCATATCAGCTTTTCATAAACACTTGTCAGCTTTCAGTTCAACCTGCTGCTTGTGCTTTCTAACATTGCACTTCCAGCGAATCGTTTCCCCACTGTAGTAGAATAACGTCATGGGATGTCCCTGTGCGTGCAAATCTTTGTATCTGAGTACACTCCTCGCAACTGTAACAAATGTACTGTATATTTATCGGTCGAAGGCTAGCTGAGGCAAGTATACTAGAGGTAGCCATTTTGTAACTAGAACTGAGCAAGCAGAGTGGCATAACAATTACCTAAACATTTCTGATCAGTGTAGGTTTTTAAAAAGTTAAAATTGTAGAGCCATATTTTGGTATAGTACCCACATGTTATCTGTTATAATGTGCACTGGTTTATGGAAAAGACCAGTAATAAAAAGTGTCAACATTACCAGAAAGGAGTGAGGTCTGCTAATTTCTGGAACTGTATTGATATGACTAAATATTTATTACAATTTTTTAAAACTTATTGACATTTACATTTGTAGCCAATTAGGTGCAGACAAATTGATACAATTTATGAAAGTCATGAGGTTCTAGACATGGCTCAAAATAAGCACTTGAATTATTGTTTTAGGAGCACCATGACACAGTAGTCATGGTTTTGAGTCATCATCATCATCACACCCATAACCCTTCAGAGACATAGGGTGCCACTGCAAAATATCAGCACAAAAGTTTCACCATGCCTCTTTGTTGCTTTTAGTTCCTTGTTTAAGTGTATATATAGAATATCCACACAAGCCTAGAGATACAATCAGAACACCGATAGGGAAATTCTGCAATAATTATGATGCTGAAATCCAGGCAATTAGTGTGGCAGCTAAAAAACTGCTGAACTCCAACTCTGACCTACAGCCTGTGGTATTCCTGACAGATGCAAGGTCAGTGCTTCAAGCTCTCCGGTCTGGAAAACTAACAGACTTGAAAAAACTACTTAGCGAATTGTCTTACCAGTATAGGGTAACCATGTAGTGGATACCCTCTCACTGTGGAATACCAGGAAATGAAAAAGCAGACCAACTGGCTAAGGAAGGTGCTGCCGAAGACCAACCAGATATACCAATCACCTACCATCAGAAAAAACAGATGATCAAGTCAATAAGAAAGCCACAAACACCAACACAAGATGACTATCATATTATGAACAGACCAGAACAAGTTATAATTCTACGTCTCAGAACAGGACACAACCGACTCCGCAGTCAGATGTATACAAAGTTCAAGATTGGCAACACGGCCATGTGGACAGGCAGCACAGAGTGCCAAACATATACTTCAAGAGTGTTCTGAGCATGAAACGTTGAGGCAAACATATTGGCCAGAGGAAACAACACTGGAATCAAAGCTCTATGGGACACTGTATGAACTACAAAAGACAGTGAGTTTTATTAAGGAGACAGAATTATAGATATAGACATGTTTCAAGTGAATGAAAGAAGAAGAAGAATAGGGTGCCACTCTTGAAACATCAGCACAAAAATTTCACCATGCCTCTTTGTTGTTCTTAGTTCCTTGTTTAAGTGTGGAGAATCTTAATCATGTCCAGTCTTAATATTACCAATCCATTTTTTTTTCTTTGACTTCTTCTTTCACCCTCAACTTTTAGATAATTTTGGAAAGGGAATCATGTCTCAACATGTGGCCAAACCTCACAAGTTTATGAGGCTTCACCACTGCCATGAGATGTTCTTGTTTGCCTGCAAAAGTATTTATTCTGCTTCTCATGTGTATGTTGGTTTTATATACTCGTGGGCCATGTAATTTTGCCACCGGGCCATGTTTGGCCTGCATGCTGTAAGTTTCACTCCCCTGCTCTATACAGTGTCTTGTTTTGGCAAGTTATCCTCATTCCCTGGTGTTTATTTCTCTTCTGATTTTTCCAGGATCTTCCACATTTTTGCCAGCAAAAGCAGAGGAAAAAACAATAGATTTCAGAAAAAACAGACAATCTATTGATTTTATTTGTATTAATCAAAAAAAAAAAATTTATTAGAAATTTAATTTTGTTGGTTTGTTCTCAAACTCCCACTGGACCTCTCTTATAGTCATATAATGGTCGTACAAGATTTCCAACAGAATGTTGTCCAGAGAATATAAATAAGTTGTGTCACTCTATTATTTGCACCAATGACCCAACATATCTGATTTCGTTGTGGTAATAACTTATACGTTCAATGTTTTACCACTTTCACTTATCAGTGGATGTCTGTAACCCATATTGCTAGTAGACCAGCAGTATGATAGAACTTGTTCCAAACTGTAAACTGAACACCAAACTCAAAGCTATCCACAGTCAAACTTGCTTGACCTTTTCACCGCTGTATGTATTGCTATTGAAATACCCACAAACACCCGCAGAAATATAATTGTCATTACAAAAAAAACTAAGATTTATATTGCTTCCTGTTAGAATATAAATGTTACATTTTACATATAAAAATGCATTCTTTTTTTTTCTGTGTCTCAAATACGATTGTTCTCTTTTGAAATGAAGGAAATGTGGTAATCATCATCATCATCAAGTGCCGTCTCCGCAACGAATGTTGGCTGCAACGTATCTCCAACATCTCCTGTCTCTTGTCTTGGTGGTGCACTCTGCTAGACTGTAACCTGTCCATCGTGTAATGTTACTCTCCCACGTGTATCTCTGCCTACCTCGTGCTCGCTTCCCTTTGACTTTACCCTCAAGTAAGGTCTTCAATAGGGTGTCATGTCTTTTAATGTGTCCAAAGTATTTTATTTGCCTGATCTTTATTTCTCTTAGTAGTTCTTTCTTCATATTAAGTGTCTTTAGCACCTCTTTATTTGTTTTCTTCTCTTTCCATGATGTTCCTATTCTATATACCCACATCTCAAAGGCATCAATTTTGTCTTCTAATTGTTTATTTAGTGTCTATGTTTCTGAGCCATACATTAATATGGAATAGATGTAGCATTTTATAATTCTCATTTTTAACTTGTTTGTAATTTGTTTAGATATTAATAATTTCCTCATGTCATTGAAGGTACTTTTAGCCATTCCTATTCTCCTTTTAACTTCTGTTTCACATCTGCCATCATTTGTGACTATGTGTCCAAGATATTGATACTGTTTTACTTGTTGTAGTTTCTCTCCCTGTATGTTTATGTTTATCTCCTGTTCTTCTGTGTCTTTGCTGATTATCATGGTTTTTGTTTTTTGAATGTTTATATCCAGTCCATAAATGTGGTAATAATTCTAACTAAATATGAGGTTGTTACTTCTCCCTATCTACGGGCTAGGGTAATCACATATGAAGAGGAAATATAGAATTAGTAATAAAAGTATATATTGTGATGTTGCAGAGTAAGGAAGTTGTTGACAAAAGTGAAATCATATGGAGAACAGACTACACAAGTTTTGCAATTGGATGTGACAAAGGGTAGGTTTCTTCATATGAATGTGCTCTTACTAAATGAAGGTTTTTGTTGGGAGATGGAACTTGAACTATCTGTCTGTTGTCAGGATACGAAGCCTTTTTCCTTTCCATGTCTCTCTGCTCTCTTTATCAACCCATCCACTTTCTATCTTTCTCCCCTTTCCCCTTCCTATCTCTCTCTCTCTCCCCCTCTCTTCACTGTCTCTCACTTGGTCTGCCCCTCTCTCATCCTCTCACCCACTTTATATCTCCCTCTATCCTTTCTCCTTTCTTTCCCTTCTCTCTAATATTCACTTTTATCTCTCCCTCTAACTCTCTCCCTTTCCCCTTTCTCCAACCCACTTTTACATCCACTTTCTTTCTCTTCGCACCTCTCTCTCATCCACTTTCTCTCCTCTTTCTTCCCCTCTATCCGCCATACACTTTCCTTTTCTCCCTCCTCTCTACCACCCACTTTCTCTTCCACCCCCTTTCTATCCCACTCTCTTTCTCTTCCCTTCTTCCTCTCTCTATCGACTTTCTCTTCACTAACACGATGCCTATAGAATAATGCTTACAGCTGACTGGAATTTAACCAGGTCTGTTCTAGCAGCACCGAATCGCTTTGCAATACAAGTAAACAGGTTTTCCATACTTGATCAACCACATCCCCAACCACAACCACATGCATTGATAGAATAATGCATGGTTACCAGTTGAATCTTAAATTTGAATGTTGTGTACATATAACTATTTTATGTAGTGCTCTTTGAATTCAGATCTCTGGATCCATACCCATTAGGATCACAGGGGTTCCACATTGGATGCATCAACATAGAGTTATCCATCAATTTCTATCGTCAACGATGTGGGCGAGAGAGGAAAAATTATGATCTGTCCAGTCATTGATGTTGTCTGTCCATTCTTTTCTTTATATTTGTTCTGGTTTGACATTTGTTAAAATATTCACCTAAATTCCAAAGTATGAATAAATGAGAGATTGAAGTAAAATTGTGTGCTATATGGTAAATAAATATGAGGTTTTTCCAATAGCAGGTGACTATAGCAGGTCTTCCTGATTCTAAATATAAATTGATTGTGCATATACACACTCTAAATATAATCTGATTTTACATGTCAACATTACAACATCATTTTTGCGCACTTTAAAAAAAGGCTTCATTGTGAAAGAAATATGTCTGCAACAATTAATTTTTTATAACTTATTTTCCGTCCTATTAGTTTGTTATACAACTAATACAACCTAATCCTAACCCAAATCCCAATAAATACATGTGTAAACACATCCTAAAAACAACCCCACCCTGAGAGTAACTAGCCTAAATATACTAGAATTGTCATTCATGATTTAACACCATTAACCATGCATACCAACTTAAAAAAGTAATGAAATCAACGCACCAACAAACAGGTGTCTGTACACTATAGAAAACTATCTTTTCATTATATTCTGTGACCTACATTATAGTACTTTTTCAAAAAATTGGCATCATATTGCTTACTTCTGCTGGCCTCAGAGTAAGCAGAAGCAAATGTATTAAACAAATATAGGCACATGTTATGCAAATGTGGCCTCATCACATAATAGTCCATCTTTTTAATAGCAGGTTTAATTTAATTGAGCTTCAGTGACGTGAAGATTAAAAACTCGAATCATCTGCTAGAGCTAATGCAATCTTCACATAATGCACTGAGAGCCCGCCCCAAGGGTGTTCCAGGGGATGGGGACGAGGGGCCTGTCATTGTGTTAAGCACAGATTGATGGATGCTGCATTGTATGTGCCTTTAGTGAAGGTTTGTTTCGTGAAATAATATTTGTGATTAGTTTCGTAAAAAATAGGCCACATCTTCTTCACATGAACCCAAATATAAAATTGGTAAAATAACAGTTTGACAAGTAGCGAAAACAAGGTAGAAGGAATCAGCATTTCGACCAAAAGTCTTTATTAAGTAGGGACACACACAAATCTACATCTATTCTCATTTCTGATTATAGTTTCATATAAACTATAATTCCATGTGGTAATCAGATTATTGCACTTCAAGTCATAGTGTGTGTCCGTCCATATCTTGATAAAGAGCTCTTTTGTCAAAAGATTGATTTGTTCTATCCTGTTTTGTTTGATTGTTTGGCAAATGGGAACTAGACGTCTAGTTCAGGATGAAAGAATAGTGTGACTGTCGTTTTTTCCAAGCATGTCGTTGGAGGCAGCTATTGAAAGTTGGTGGATAGGCTGACAACTTGTCACCTGTGAAAAAATCATCATTGTCACTGCACGTATTGTCTCGATTTCTTACTTTTGTCTTTTGTCAAATAATCCCCATGGATGGCAAAGAGATGCAGTCTAGTAGACATTGTACCTTTGTCCTTTTGTGACAGATTCCTATGTGACAGGGAATAATAGATATGTCATCACTGCAGTTGGGTCAACAGATCTGACAGAAGATTGTTAAACTAGTTGGCCCAGAAGTATATGCCATGCACTGGCAGGATGTGATGACCCTGGGATACTGCTACACTGGAATGCCTCACTTCAGGGATTAAACATACATTCATAAACCCCCACCCCCTCCCCCTTGATAAACTCCCCATATCAAACCGTATACGATTTCCGGTGTCACCTCTTGAAGGACCTGTCACACCTTAGGTTGACCTGTGCTTTTTTTTCAGATTAGCTTTAAGCTGTCAAGAGGTTCCTGCTCACAGCTAAAGAGATTAATTCATCATTATATTACTTTCTCACAGCTTCATCATCTTGTTTTGCTTTCTGTAAAATAGTTATTTAATTTATTAAAAAAAAAAAAAGAAGTCATATATACCCAGTAACAAAATTCCAGGCTATGAAAATCTTCATGTGTATATTCTAACATTTTCATGTATGCAGGTCAGTCTGTGTGTTCAACTTCCCAGCACTGAAGCAGATCTTTACCATCAAAATCCACCAGAAAATGATTAATTGTATTAGGTGGCATCCTGAAATGACTTCAGAATCTGTTCATGGCTCTCCTTATCAGAACTGGATAGCTTTTGCTGGCAATGACAGACACATTTCAATTGTTGATATACCCAATTTGTTTGGTATGTACAGAATAAGTTTTAAATTTATAGATTTATATTGTTGTTTTTTCACTCTACTAATTTTTTTCAGATTAATAAACTTTTGAATTATAGTTAGGTCTTCTGAGATATGAACTAGCATTATAGCATAGTTTTCATGTAAGTGCTCAGCTGGTCTAGTCAGGTGTTCACTAGAAATCACCTGACTAGCGCGTCATCTACTGCGCTTGCTCAGTAGCGATGGCACCATTCATCAACCTTTCCAAAGCATAGGCCTTTGTACTCCACTTTGTCGTGGCTGGATGAGACATAGAAGCAGTTTTTATTTCAAAGGAGTGAACTCGAACCCAGATCAGCTGGCTGGTGGGAGGGTGACTTAAAACTTCACAACCGCAGCTCTCGAATTATATAAATTTCAATATTGTAGTTATGCTTAGGTGAAATCTAGTCTAACCCTGTTTAAATAAAAAAGATTCTAAAGTCATATAAAAAGTAAAGTAACCCATAGCATTTATTAATGCCGTAGGGTTGTGAGATGTTAGCGATCTCACATTTCAGAGGCTCTGCAAATGAGGGCGTAGCCATCTCCTTTCCCTCACAGTCTTTACTTCCTGGATTAATTCGGTACCCATTTAAGGCTGGGTCGACCTGTGAGCCATTGCAATCTGAAAAACATTTCCGCCTCAACTGGGGAATGAACCCAGGACCACTCATATGTGAAGCCAGTGTGCTAACCACTGCGCTACGCGGCTCCTATAAAAGTCATATGGTAATTGGTAAAAACAGCACAACATACTCACTCTCCAGATGAAATCGCTTGGGAAATCTGTATGCAGTCACCATCTGTTTATATCATTAGATCATGATCTATTCATATCATTAGGCCACCTTCTGTTCATATCATTAGGCCACCTGTTCATGTCATTAGGTCACCATTTGTTCAGTGGAGCGCATTGCAGTATGGTTAGAACCAATATCCTTCATAATCAAAATCCGTCATGTGCATGTTGCGACGTCTGCTATGGCAAAGCGGCTTTTATTTCCGCATGATGTTTCCATTTGAAGATGCGGTTAGTCGAGTACAGAAAACCCCCATGTACGAGAGTTGCTAGGCGATTTGGTGCCATTGAACGGACTGGTTCAATTCCCGTTAGTCTCATGGCTTTTATTTCCACAGCCCATAGAAAGCCTACCTGCACTCCAAAAATACAGTTCTTTAGTCAGATGTGTCAGAAAGAAGGTGCAAATATTGCAGACAGGCTGAATACCATCTATTTTCCATACTACACCTTGCTAATTGGCAGAAATTTGAGAACAGATTTAGAAGATGGATGAGTTGTAAGAAGACACTAAGCAGGGTTGCCAAGGTGGTGACTATTTAATCGGACATAGTCAGTTACTTCAAGATGTTACTCTGAGATTGGATGTATAAAGCTGAACAACACAGACATCGCTGCAGTAAACCACCTTAGAATCTGTTCTTCGAGATTGAATGTACAAAACGACACAGATGTCACTGCAGTAAACCACCTCAGAATCTGTTCTCTGAGATTGGATGTACAATGATGAACGACACAGATATCACTGCGGTAAACCACCTCATAATCTGTTCTATGAGGTATACCCTATTAGCCAGAACAAGTTTGACAACTAAAATAGATGACAAAGATCAGGCATGTGCTGTGGGGACTTGAAAGGATAACAAAGAATATCAGTACTGTTTACTTTCCATGCATGTCATAAAGGTAAAGTAGGTCCACCGGCAGCAACCTGCCATCAGGGATGAAGATAACTCTTCATGTATAAGCTGCAGCAACTATTAGGTGGGGTGACCAGTTCCCTTCCTTGCTGTGTTTACCTTCCCTAACTTATGCATCAGTTAGGTATTTACAGCTCGATTGACTAGAGAAGCGGTCGTATCAGCAGAGAAATTACAATCTGGATTTTGTTGCTGTCCAGACGTAGGCATGTCATAAGAGATGGTGATTAAGAAGGTTTTGGGGTGGAGTTTGCTCTTCCATCACATATAGGGTAAAAGGGATCCAGAAGGCACGGTGAAATCAGATTTCTATCTATACACTGTGGCCCTTGTTTGCCTTGCAGGGGTGGAAGAGTTTTCTGGAGATGGCCGTTTTGTAAGCTTGTTTCTGTGGCTTCTTTGATTTCTGTGATCCATCTTTTATATAGTCTGCCTCTGGCTTTATAGCCGTTATGTCTGTGTGTCATGGCCATTTGTGACATGCTATCTGTTGGTAATCTGGAAGCATGTGAAAACAACTTGATCTGCTGTCTTTTGATGTGTTCCAATACTGGTATTGTTTTGGTTATCTGTCTGATGTTATCGTTTCTAATTCTATCTCTTAATGGCACTCCGAGTATTCTTCGTAGACATGTCATTTCTGCTGTCACTATTTTTTCTTTTGTCTTGAGCTGTCATTATCCAGGTTTGGCACTGGTAGCACAGTGATAGAATAAAGAGATGCAACTTTAGTGTCTATGTTTACATTTTTGTTCTTGAAAATAAGTGTCATCTGTCCTATGATCTGGTATATTTTGTTGCATCTATTTTATGTCTCTTTACTGGTTTTCCAGTCACTTGATATAATGCTTCCTAAGTAGGGGAGCTCATTTACCATTACCTGTTTACGGTGTTTATCATTAATGGAGATGGTGATATTTCTTTCTTTGCTATTTCCATTTTTTCTGTCTTTTCAATATTAATCTTCATGTTGAATTTTTGACATGTGTGAAGTCTGTTCATATGTTCTTGCAATTGTTCTTCTGATGTCACTATTAGTACTTGGTCGTCTGCAAAGAGTAGTTCGTTCAATTTGTCTTTATACAAGTCATATGTGTCAGTTTGAAAGGTGCAGATATTACAGGTAAGCTGTAAACCATGATAAAACATTTTGTTCTCCGGACTACATCATGCTAATCATCAGGACTTTGAGAAACAATGCAGAAGATGAAGATGAAGATAGATGTGTTTAGTTACTAAAATCTTAATAGATTGTTTTCTTCTTCCATAGTAGGTACAGAGGCAAGCTCCTTTACTCCAACAACTATCACAGAAGCTTTCTGCCAGTTACCAGGACATGCTTCAAAGACAACTGATATATCCTGGAGTCCTCATCATGATGGAAGACTTGTCAGTGTTGGTTATGACAGCACTGCTGTAGTAAGTCCATGGTCCATTTATAATGGGTGTGCAGGGACATACATACATACATACATACATACATACATACATACATACATACATACATACATACATACATACATACATACATACATACATAACATACATAACATAACATAACATAACATACCATTACATACATAGTAAGTATATATATATATATATATGAGAATACTGAATATATACCGTCTTGTGGCATGTATAAGCCGAGAATTTTTGAAAAAAAATCTGAGATTGCTTTAGGCTCCTTATCTTATAAATGAGTATAGTCAAATTTAAAAAAAATCATGTCAAATGAAGGTAACAGAGGGGAAAAACTTACCGGTTATTCTCTCCCCCCCCCCCCCCCCCCCCCCCCCAAGTCAAAAACCCATGACTTGCATGTTTTTGTCAATAAATTCAAGCCAGGATAAAACGCCTAGGGCTATAATATACCAGTAACTAATGTTATTTATTGACTGAAATACGGTAATGGTCTGTGAAAAAAACAAATAAAATAGCCTAAGCTGATCTACCAGTAACACACTTTTATCATCTAGGCCTAGTCTTGTTTGTGTCCTGGAAACACAAACTACCAATAGTCTAAACAAAGGAATTCTATGTCACACACTTTCATGTTGTTGGTAAAGCAAATGTTACAACAGTTACTGACCGTCTACTATAAGACCTGTGTACATAAAATGTAAACAATACCTCAAAGGCAGATTTTGAGTATTTCCGTGCATGTCGCTGGTCGGCCTTGCCTATTTTTAACATGCAACTCCAAGTATATAAATAGTGACCAAGACAATAATCAGAAACATAAAGAATGGAGTCCTAATTAATTCTGGTCTTGCGCAAATTGTCACTTTTTTTGACATCCAAAAACTTTGCCGCTTAGGCAGTGTTGGAGGGAGGGGGATGGGGGAGAGAAATCAATAGTGAAACTTGTCTGAGCTGTGCCTCAGATTACTGGTTCCAAACATGACATACCACCAAGTTTCAACCTCACTCACATTTATATTACTGTATAAGGTAAACATACAGGTCACTAAGTTCAAACTCTTCTGTATATTTTAAAAACAAACATAAAACTGAAATCCAACTTGCAAAACTTGGAACAGGGTAATGAATTTTTGCTAATCACTGGAAACACAATAACATACACAAATTTTGACGTTTTGACTAAAAGACCTTTATCAAGAACACATTCACAACATAATACATTGAGTAGGAATGGCACTATTGATTATCACTTTCACATGGCAGAGCTAATACAACCTAATCCAAACACAAAACCCTAATAAATCTATCTGGGGGTAGAGAGGGGAAGAAAGGGGATGGAGGTAAATAGGGGAAGGTAGGCAGAGATACAAGTGGAAGGGAAACATGAGATGGACAAGATAGTAGGATATCAGAGAGTACCAACAGGGCAAGATACAGGGGATGCTGGAGGTCCTTTGTAGTTTACAACTTGCCTGTGATATATGTGCCTTTCGACCTGATACATCTGACTTCAGCATGGCTTCTGAGTCACTTTAATCCTATATGAGATGGGGCATCCATCCGGGTTGTATATTTAGCTCTGCTTTGTGAACATGGATGTCAATAGTGCTGTTCTTGCTTGTAATATTATATTGGGAATGTGTTCTTGATAAAGACCTTGTGGTCAAAATGTTGATTTGTGTGCGTTATTTTTTTCATTTCCAGTGATTAGCCTATAGTCACTATAGTGATCGCCTATAGGAGAATAGGTAGAACTTCATCAAAAGAGTCAGAACTTCAACAAAGGTTCTGGCAATACTTCGTATGAGAAAATAACTGTTGAAGGAAATAAAGATCAAACAAATATTTTGGATATATTTAAAAGACCTTCAACCTTGTTAAAGAACTTACTTGAGAATAAAGTGGGAGGGAAACATCACGAGCTGTGTCCTCTCTACGGTGCATGGCCATTCACATCACTAGAAGGTGCCACTCATGAAATGTACCACCTAAAATGTACGCACATAAAAGTACTAGAGAAAGGCTTTTGTGTTTAAGGTCATGTCATGTGACATATTCTCTCAAGATGTTGTTTTCCCAATGAACTCCTTGAAACCTTCTCTGTCTTGGGCCATGCGGCTTACATTTTCCAATGACGTTTTCATGTTATCTTTAATGCTGTAATTCCATCATCTTCTTGGTCTGTCTTTCCTCTTCCGTCCCGGTGATCTGCCCTCCATTATTTGTCTTTATAAACAGTTGTGTCACTTTATATGACCAAACAAGTGTAGTTTTCTTTTGACTATTGTGTTTAGTATTCAACACCCTGGCATCTTCAATGTGTTTATAATATCTGAGTTTCTATTTTTTTCGTTCCATGATATTCTAAGTATCTTTCTGTAGCATTTCATCTCAAAGGTGTTGATATTCTTTGCCGCAGTTTTTCTTAGGGCCATGTTTCACAACCGTATGTTGTAACTGGAAAAATTAATGTTCTTTGCATTAGCAGTTTCATTTTTGTTCTGTTTTTCCATATGTTTTTCAAACGTGTTATTTTACAAAATGCCATTGCCAATCTGTTTCTTATCTCTGCATGCAGTCTCCTGCACCGTTGATGTTTGCTACTAAGTATTCAAATTTATCCATACAAGTTCTCTCGGTTTTGCCTGTTCTGATTTTTGTTGTTGTGTTGTTATATCTGTTGACATGGTTTTTGTTTTTTGCTCATTTAAATATAATTTTTGTAATTCTCTGTATTTCTTTGTGTTCTTAATTAGTTGTTCTAAACATTTTATACCATTTGAAAGAATCACAGTGTTTAATGCATAGCATAGTTCAGGGTGTTCAAAACCACCAATGTTTAAAGCGTGGTAAGTTTTGAATGTCTTCTCTCACATTCCTCATTGTATTCTCTGCTTAATGTTGAACATGTATGGGGAGAGAGTGCATCTCTGCCTTACTCCACTCTGTACCTAAACCACTCTGAGAGATCGCCCTCTAACTTCACTGCAGCCATTTGATCTTTGTAAAGCTGTTCTATTAGATGAATCAGATGTCTTGAGAAACCCATGCTGTTCATTATCTCCCATAGTTTCTGGTGTTTGACGCAGTCAAACGCTATGAAGTACATGTGCAGGTCAGTTGAAAATTCCCTACACTTTTCTATGATCAATCTCATGTTAAGGATGTGATCTCTTGTTCCTCTTCCCGATCTGAAGCCAGCCTGTGTTTCATTTATCTCCATCTCTAATTTTAGCGTGATTCTTTGCATTATGATGTTTAGCATTATTTTACTTGCTTGACTTACAAGGGCTATAGTTCAGCAATTTGAGCAAATCTGGTCGCCTTTTTTAGGGGAGGGATATACATAATAATTTTTTCCATCCCTCTGTCATGTGCCGCTCCCATATTTTGCAGCAGAGTTTGTGGTAAATATTGATTCCAGCCTCGCTCCCTGTGTTTATCATTTCTGTTGTTAAACTATCGTTGCCTGGAACTTTTCCTTTCTTTAAACTTTCTATTGTGCATATTACTTCTTCGATTGTAGGCTCTGGCTCTCTTTCATATTCATTTATGGATTTGTTTTTTGTTTTACTTGGGTCATTGTACATCTCTCTACAGTATACCTTCCATCTATGTAAGATATCTTTTGATTCTGTAAGATATCTTTCGATTTTGTCAAACGCGAACTGAAGCTGATCTTAATAATCTTCAATTTCATTTTAATCTGTCGTTGATATTGGAGCATAAATCTGTGTAATGTCGTAATATCTTTTTTCTCCCTTTATTCTGATGGAGATTATATGCTCATTTATGGGGTAATATCCCAATAAAGAGGATTTTATATTTTTTGAAAGAAGCCTACACTGCTTAATCCTCCATTTTTTTAATCCGGAGAAGATGCACAATTCTCCATTTGGTCATGTGAATTGCCCTTTATTTGCTCATCTATGTTCTGCTATGCCCAGGGTGTCCACTTTTGTTCTTTTCATCTCTTCTATTACTACATGTTGCTTCCCATGTATTAAACTCCTAATGTTCCTAACATGTTTAAGGTAACAGACAGATACCAGCTAGGAAATATTCATTGCTCAAACAACTTCAGATTTGCTCACAAGTGAAAAAAATTAGAGAGATTGTTGATCACAAGATGGATAAGATACAGTCTAGCTTAGAGCACCAACAGAACAAGAAAAAGAGGATGTTGGAGGTCCGTTGCATTCAACTGTTGTTATGGAGATGGCACCTGATGATGATGATGAACTGCATTTCTTTGTGTGATTCAGCCAGTGTACTTACTGGGATTCACTACAGAACTCTGCTGAAGAAGTATGTGCTGGGACATTGGAGCAAATAAAACAGTGTGATCGAAGTACCTACAACCTGTTGAGATTGTTTTAAATGAAATCCCATTGTTTGGATTCAATTATTTTGAATTAACTCATTAGTTACCTCTTATGATATACATGGCAGTTCACAGAGCTGCTATTTTTTAATTCTCATTCCGGACAGTCAACACACAAGCAATAGGAAATAATTTGCTACGGATTAGATCTCATGAACTTAGCTCCAGGCACTATTTATAATTGTTTTTTCCTTACAGGTATGGAATGTTAAGAACAGGGAGGCTCTGGCAAGCTACAGTGATCATAATGACCGGATTATGACTGTCCTGTGGAGCTATCTCGATTCAGATCTTATTATGACCGGAGGATGTGACTTCACACTCAGAGTATGGCGAGTGTCCGCACAGCCAAAGATGGCTACTAATATTAAAGGTGAGTGCATGTGACATTTAAAGAAATTTTCTTATGCATTCATTCTTGAACACCTGCTGGTTAGTAGGATATGGTCCTGAGATTGGTGTAGTAAAATAGGTAGCGGCTGATCAATCACCAAAACATTGAAGGTTCAATGTCAGTGATTGGGATTTTTTTAAAAAGGGACCTAACCTGATCTAGTGTTTAAGCTGTTTGCTTTGTGCTCAAGAGGTAATGAATTTGAATCCGGTTAGCATATCCTGCTTATAAAGTGAATTTTTTCTGAGATCCCTGAGGAATATCATTGACGCTACAGAGCATGTGCTATGAGTGGTACTCTCAGCAAGCGGGGTGCCACTTCATTGAGAGGGGCGAAGTAAATATAAGGTAATCCGAGTACAATGAAATTGTACATGTAGATGGGGATTCCCACAGAAGATGGAGGTGGTGGGTCTTTGGTGCAAACAAAATGGCAACACATCTCATTTCTATTTTCAGGTTTACTTCCTGCTTAAAATCTAGAAGGATCATTGTCCTGCTACAAGAGAGATCAAGTGGGAGTTTGAGAATGAATGATGAAGAAGAAGATGATGGGAATTATTTTGAGTGATAGCGATGTTTACCATGTACATTGTGTAGACATTTTTTGCATTTGTAATATAAAGTTAGAGAAAAATAATGATGCATTACTTTCAGACCACGCCTCCTTGTAAATCTTCCTCATATTACCCCCCATAGTTGTCATCTTCTTTTACTATCTCCCTATATAATTCCAAATCCTTCAATTTATTAAAAGTTTCGTCCACTACATTCTCATCCAGTCTCGTCCACTAGTCTCATCCAGTCTCGTCCACTAGTCTCGTCCACTAGTCTCATCCAGTCTCATCCACTAGTCTCATCCAGTCTCGTCCACTACATTCTCATCCAGTCTCGTCCACTAGTCTCATCCAGTCTCGTCCACTACATTCTCATCCAGTCTCGTCCACTAGTCTCATCCGCAACAATCTTCGCCCACCACAGTCCTTTGAGTGTTCAACTCCCTGCCAGTAGTTGACTAGAAACTGTTGTAGCAGTGTCCTCCTTTAGAACATGATTTTAGCAAATCCAGGTTTTGAAATTGCTCATTATTCGTGGTTTGAAATAAAAATTATACCCAGCCACCAGGAGTAGTGTACCAGGAAATGCTTTGGAATAGTCGGAGAATGGCACAATCACTATTGAGCAAGTGTTGTAAGTGACACAGGTCAGGTGATTTCTGGTTAACCACTGCCTAGACATCTGAGCACTTATGGGAACTCGCGTGTAATGATGCTGGTTGATAACTCTCATAGCTTTTTTTAACCATTACATACTTTGTAGATGGACTTCCGGTTAATGGCGTGGATGGCGGTTGCTATCCTGCTCACCCAAAAGCAAGTAAAGTTCGGTGTTTCAGTGCTTTCTAAATGGAATATGTGATTTCTTTTCTGAATGTGATAGATTAGAACACGGTTTAACCATTTGGAAACTCTGAAACAACATTGTGACAGGTCTAGCAAACCTACAGTGTAGAACTAAAACACTCATAGGAAATTTATGAGAGGTCTCAGAAGACGACATTCATTATTAAAAGGCCATCTCCAGCGAATTCTTCTACCCCTGATGCTGTAAGGCGCAAAGGGGTATAAAGCGAAAAGAAGAAAGAATGTAGAGATGGCACCAGAGTGTGAACCATGGTACTGGCTTCTAAAATGACTAAGTTTCCACCGAAGATGGATGCGTCGAATCATTGGCGCAAATAAAACGGCGACACAACGCATTTCCATTTTCTGGAGTACATCCTGCTGGAAATCTAATAGGACAATGGTCTTCTAGTTTGAGAATGAGAGCTGAAGAAGAAGAAAATTACTAAGATGACTATGAGAGTTTCATTCTTCAAATCATAAGCCGACCATGTGTTGCCGTGACCCAAAAGGGGAGCAAAGAATGGCAACACTTTATCTTCCAAGCATGTCATAAGAGATAAAAAAACAAAGTTATAAGGTGGAGTTGGCTGTCTCATTCCATATAGAGTCAAAGTGACCCTGAAGCCATGCTGGTCAGATGTGTCAAGTTGAAAGGCGCAGATATCGCAGAAAAGCTGTAAACTATAACACATTCTGTTCTACGAACGTATCTTGCTAATCTGCAGGAGTTTGAGAGCGAATAAAGAAGAATAAAAAATAATTCGCATAGCTGTCAGCTTAAATGAAGTTGTACATGCAGATTTGTCTTGTTGGTTGGTGAATAACGTAGCCATTACATTATAGCACTGTAACTGTCTTATCTTCTTCTTCCATGTTCTCCCATCTGAGAATTTTATATTAAGAGTTAATCATTTATGTTTGTGATGTCTTTTAGCACATTTGTGGGGTGCAAAGGGAACGCATTGCTCTAGGCGGACCCAGGGTTAGCAGATAACCAAGATCCCAAATGTACCTCCACGTGGTGCACCCTGGAAACAGAAACACAGCAGCTCGAGCTGATTCTGGCCAAATCATTTGGGGATCGTGTCCGAGAATGTGGAGGTAGCAGATGGAAAGAGGTTTGACTGCACAAGAGACAGACAATATCTCCGACACCATCAGCATCACCACATATAACGACACTGTCGACATACAGTGAAGCTAGTCAGCTCAGTCCGAACATTGGAGGGGCGGCCAATGTAAAATGCACGTAAAGGTAGATGCATGGCGAGAGACGAATAGATTTCATACCGAGTACAATGAAACAATGAAAGGGCAGAACAGCGCTAGAGGGCAGCGTGAACTGCAAATAGAAAGTGAAAAGTCCCTAGGAAATGGGAACTACAAGCTCCGTCAGCTCGAGTCGAGCTTCTAGTTACCTGTGTCCCTTACAGGCAGAGACCCAGAACCATTCATTGGCGTTTGGTAAAGCAAGAAGACCTAATCCAACTCTAATGTCAAGCCTTCCTAAACCGGAAATATGCTCGCGAAGAGAAAGGGTTCTGTACCCCATGGGCTTAGGCAAGAAAGGGACAATGATGGAAGCCCTGGCCCAACTCTACTGTCAAGGTTTCTTATACCGGAAGCGCACTTGAAGAGAGAAAGGGTCCCGTACCAGATGGGCTCAGGCACAAAAGGGACAACGATTTAGCCCTGGCCCAACTCTACTGTCAGGTTTTCCTACACCAGAAATACACTTGAAGAGAGAAAGGGTTCAGTACCTGATGGGCTCAGACGCTATTGGGACAAGGACGCTTATCTCGAGAACGCCTTGCTCTCAAACGCGTGGTGTGAGACTCGAACTTGGAAAAGGGGTACACGATGTCGGTGAATGACACCTCGGCTAAGAGGGCGAAAGAGCCAGGGTCCAACTCCTCTGTTGAGTTCTTCCCTTAAGGAACCAGGCTCACGGATGAGAAACGGTTCAGTACCCAATGGGCACAGGCACAGCATGTCCAATTACACGAGGCAAGTTCATAGACAGTGGAACACCTCGTGCGAGTCAGACGAGAGCAAAAATCGTCTGGGCGAAGAGTCGCCACTACGCATGCCTGGAGACAGATATAGAGGCTGTCACAGGCTAAGGGTAGCCCACCCAAATTGTCAAGGCATGCCGAAATGGGATGTGCTAGGCCTACAAGGCGCATAATGGTGGCACAACGTAATCACGCTCCCGGCGGAAATCGCACGGATATCCGTGATGGTTACAATGGAGCGAACGCAAAACAAACAAACAAACAATCACATTTTTTCTGATCAGTTTCATGTTTTTTATTCTTCATTTCAGAACGAAAAAAGAAAAAAAAGAAGAAGATGCTGGATTATTCTTCCATTGTCTCTCATTCTGATTCATTGTCAAAGTCAAGTCTGCTGATTGCATCAGAGCAGGAAATTCAAGATCTGCAGGATTTGTTACTGGCCAAGCAGCAACAATTGATGTCACAGGTACACATGTATACTTATTTTTCAAATGTTAATATAGTAGACACCTTTCTGACCTTCCAGATGATAGTACTATTGTTGTGCTATAATGAATATAATCTATAATCCATGGCCATGATGGATGTGGCTTAATGATATTGAATGTGTCTTTCACTATCAGAGATAGCTCATGGCAGTCTTTCTCTATGCCAATTGAAAAGGACTTGTAACCTGTTACTACCATATCCCGATTTGATTCTGAGATGCATTAAAGCCAGGGATGGAGTATATTTTCCATAGCACAATACACTTGCTGAAATATAGAGATTGTGTTGACCATGCAGATACCATGTTCTACCTTGTTAACTTCAAACCAAAAAAAATGTCATACTAAACATTTGGAATAAGTCAAACTGCAGGAGCTGCTAAATCAGCAGTGTTGTTTATATCAAGGAAATAGTCCCATAAAATTTCCATGTTTTGTAGTCAATGGGAAATACATTCATCAAAATTTTTGTCATATTAAAGGTAAAGGTAGGTCCCATGACAACAACATACCATAGGGAGTTAAGATAACTCTTCATGTACTAAGCCGCGCCAACTATTAGGTGGGGGTGACCAGTTCTCTCCCTTGCAGTGGTTACCTTCCCTAACTCATGAATCCGTTACCCATCTATATCTGGGTCGTCTGGATTTTGCGTGCTCCCCAGGGTATGGTTTTACTAGCAGCATGTAGTATACATCTATTAAATTCACTCACTGCTCTATTGATGTCTTTGTACATGTTTGTGTCCTTTTTCCAGTCTGCCCTCTTATAGTTCCACCTAGTGAGTGTGCTGCTGTTCTTGATAAATTCATTGTAGATGTCTAAAAATACTGGTCTGTGGTCACTACTTCCAAGTTGCTTTCCAACGACTCGTGTGATGTTCCAGTCAAGGTCTGGTGAGTGGGATGCCAGGTCTGGTGTAGAAGTGGTGTGCCATGCTCTCGAGTAGAAAGTCGGTGAGTCTACTGACTGGTTAATAAGTATGTGGTTATTTTCATCTTGCCAGCTCTCAAGTTCCTCACATCTCTTGTCCATGTGATCATAGCCCCAACTCTGATAATGACTATTGAATAAATCATAAATCTCTCCTTTTCTGGGATTGTGTCTAGTGCCAATGGTCTATCATTTGGGCAGTAGTAGTTCAGGAGATATTGTTTTTAACAAGTGTCAGAATTCCACCCTTTTGTCTGTCCTTTTGGTCTGATTTGTAGTACTGGTAGCCTCTGATTTTAAAGACTATATTGCTACTGAGGTGTGTTTCTTGAATACAGCATACATAAACTTGTTCTTCACATAGGATATTTTCAAGCTCCGATTTTTTTACTGTATCCATTTCTTTTGCTGTTGATACTTTCAGCATTCCAGTGCATTATTTTTATTGGTCGTTGGTTTGTTTGGCCATAGCTCTATTCCCTTGCTTCCTGGCTCCTCTGGGCAATTGAGAGAGACCTCAGTAGTTGGAGTTTTGCCCCTTTTGAGTGAGGTATAGGGTCTGACGCCATCCCTGCCTGAACGTCAGTCACATAGCTATTATTAGATATAGACATTTTACCATTGTGTTTTGTACGTGGCATCCTGATTAATTGTGCGCCTTTTGGCTGGTTGCCTCCATCTTTAGCACCCTGCTTACTTGGACAGGACTGTGTACCTGCTCGAGCGGGACTGCCTGACTAGTCTTAGTGTCCAGCCCTTATGGCTGAACTAAGCCCCAACACCACTTCAAGGTGCAGGCCTTAGTGGGATCATGTCTGTCCTTCTTATAATTTGTGCTATAATTTATCTTTTTACTCCAGCATCTCTGAGGTCATCATCTGCATTGATTTTCTTAGCTGTCTATGGAAATTTTTTCACATGGCCATATCAGTATCCTCCAGTTTATGCTGAAATTTTTTGGGTTTTGCAGTTAATGCGTCACTTCTGTAAACAAAATAATTGTTTCAATAAAACACCCTAGCACTCAAATTCTATCAGTATAATAGAATATTTCTCATGTTTTAATATTCTGTTTTGGCTTGTGCTATCCAATTCTTTATTGAATAGTGTTTACTTGTATAATAGGGATAGAATTCTATAGTAAAACCTGACTTTGAAAATGTGTGCATATGATGTGATCGATAATGTGTTATTTTGTGTGTCAGCTTTGCTATTAGTTATAAACAAATCAATAGTTTGTCACATTCTGTTTGTAGTTTTATATGATTAGTTTTGTTTCATGCCTAAATTTATTAAATATATTTTTTATATTCTTTCTATTGACAGTATTATGAGTGTTGGTTTTTTTTAATGTCTCAACTCATTATATACAGTTATTTATATTAATAAACCCAGTGGTTCTTGAATAATTTACGCTCTACACAAAAACAAGACATAAATCACAAATAAATATTATCTGCGCTTTACCAGCACCATATTCTATAGAAATCATTGTAGACATCTTTTCTAATTTGGGTTTTATTTTATAATTCTATACCGTATAATAAACTAAAACGTTCTTCATTTTCTGTAGATGCAGTTGGAACCAGGCACAACAGATTCTGATTCAAGAAAAGGAACTGAGCAATTACAAGACAACCGTAAGTTAAAATAATTGTAAAAAGTCTTATTTTTATTTGTGACTTAGTTGGTTTTTGCTTAAGTAAATATTGTGAATAAGTAAAATGTGTTACAAAAACCTTGTTCATCTTATAATATTAATATTTATTATATATAGTCTGTGGATCACATGCTACTAATTTGTATGAGTTTTGAAACAAACATATAAGAAGAAGAAGATGGCCAGAGTCACTTAAAAATGACTAAATTTGTGAGATTTGCTCATGACATGACTAAATATGTGAGTTTTGGTCATAAAATTACTAAATTTGTAAGATTTGGCCATAAAATGTCTAAAGTCTGGCAATGCTGCCCAGCACTATATCTATCTACTGCCTCATCATACATATATCATTCGTTTAGTTTCATACATACCACCTCATTGTCTTTCTCTTCTGACCCAACACTGTACCAATCTTCTTTTTCACCCTCCACTTTTATCTTTTCCTCCCTATTTATTCCAAATATCTCACACACACTTATTTTTGAAACATACTTCAGCAGCTGTATTTGTGGTATTTCTCTTAACATGCTTCAGCGGCTGTATTTGTGGTATTTCTCTTAACATACTTCAGCAGCTGTATTTGTGGTATTTTTCTTGCAAATTCCATAAGCTGTGCTGTAGTACATTTCTCCCTGAAACACCATCTATTATGTTTCCCCAGGTGAATGATGGTTGGTCATATCTATACGTCAATTAATTGTGGGGGTGGGAGCATCAGTTGTCATTCCGAGGCCATATCTGTTGCCTTGAGTCCATGTGTGTTCAAGGTTATTCTGATGTTTTCTATCCTGTTTTCTTGGTCTATCTTTGCCTCTAAATCTGGATATTCTTTGGTTATATGCTCTTATTGGTAGTTGGATTGGGTTCATTCTCATCAGGTGACCGAACCATTTTACTTGCTGTCTTTCGATATGCTCAATACATGACATTATACATACTCTTTTCCTAATTTCTTCAATTCTTATTTTATCTAGTTTAGTGGGCTGCACAGGGTCTCGCATTGCTCTCATGTGGACACAGGGTTAGCAGATAATCAAAATCTTAAAAGTACCTCCTCGTTGTGCACCCTGGAAACAGAAACACAGCTGCTCTCGCTGTCTTCCTGGCCAACACTTTTAGGCTTGTGTCCATGGATGTAGAGGCTGAAGATGGAATGAGAATTGCCTGCAAAGAGATAGCAACATTTCCAAGATCTCTATGTCAACACACCCAACAGCACAGTCGGCACATGGTGACGTAAGACATCTGTGCATTTCGTCTCGGTCAGCCAAAAATCCAGAAACATTGGTGGGGCGGCCAATGTAAATGTTCTGATATGGGTAGACCTCACTAAGATATGGTGATCCCATGAGTACATATTAAATGTGGAAAAGCCAACACCCGCTAGAGAAAGGCATTGTGTGTGTGAAACAATATAGTGGCGATGAAACTACGATTGTCCAACACAAGACCAACTGACGGAATGCCGTTCATGCTAGAGGACACACAGAAGCCCATATGTCCCACCACAATTGACCCCATTTAAAGTAGGAGTCATGACTCGGGTATTCTATCCATTCACTAAACTCTTTGTGGCCTTTCAGCGTAGCGATAAAAGAGTTTTATGGAAATGGCTGCTGAGTATATTGTGGAATTTGTTGCCTCTTTTATTTTGGTGGTCCATCGCTTTCGTGGTCTGCCTCTAGGTCTGCTTTCGCTGTGAATGTGTAGCATAGCTTGCTGTGGTATGCTATCTTATGGTAGTCTGCTGATGTGTGCAAACCATTTGATCTGTTGTCTCTTAATATATTCCAAGATTGGGGTGGTGCCAGTTCTTTGTCTAATGTCCTCATTCCTCACTTTATCTCTTAGCGATATTCCTAGGATTCTGCATAAGCATGCCATTTCAGCTGTCATAAGTTTATGTTTGTCATGTGCTGTCGTTGTCCAGGTATTTGATAGGCAAATTTGAACATGCACTCCTTGGTATGGGAAAAAGCTTTGAATATAGCTCCCCATTGCACACAGGAAATAAGAGCTAGTCGCTCACAATTAGCGAATTAATTAGATAGAAAGAAAGGGTTAGAAAGAAAGATCTAGTTTAGTAATCATCACAGATTTTCTCAGACACTTAATTTTACATGTAATGATTTTACTTTGCTGCTAGTCTGTTAAAGAGCAAGTTTGACATTGGTAGCAGAGTGTTGGTATAAAAATTGTATATATTATCTGTCTTTTGATTTCCATCTTGATCTTCTGGCAGAGAACACCCTAATGCGGCACACATCATCAGCATAATTTATTCATCTGTCTCGTACACATACGCATGTGCATGAGCACACACTTATGTGCATGAGCACACACTTCATCAGCAATCTATGTTTAAAACCTCAAACTATCTATCTCTCTGAAAGTATCTCAACATTGACGTCACATTCAGGGAGTCTGCCGCTCAGAATCACCCATTGTCCTGCAGCAACACCAGCAAAGGTCCCTGAGAAAACATGCTACTCGAAAAGACAGAACATAATAACACATATGCCAATTCTGATCATATGCAATATTCTCTCTATTGTGCACTGTCACCATGCACATCATTAGAAGGTAACGCTTACAAAATGTACCATGATGCACACAAAAAAACAACAACCCAACGAATTACTCTTTTTGAAATTATGTAGTAGAAACTCACATTGAAATGATCACTGCTCAAGCATCTTCAGATTTGCTCACATGAGAAGAAAATTAGAGGGATCATTGATCATTTGTGTCCTTATATGTCACGATTGGACTTTTTAATTGGAACAACATAAGTCTGAAATGTATTGTCATCATCACCTGCAATGGATGGCTACATACACCAGAAGGGTGCAACAAGTATAAATATCTAAACTGTCAGAGGATACCCGACGAGGTGGAGAGTGCTGCAGTAACAATATCAATAGTGATATCTGGGATAATGTGCTATTGTTACTGGTTTAACTCATAACTAACAAATAATAAAATTAACGTAAAACAGAAATAATAAAAAACCGAACCAAGAACTTTTTCCACATTATGGTCCAACTGGGACCTTTGTCAAGAAATGAACACAAATGAAATACACAAAATCAAATTAAAATAGAGAGATATGGTTTCACTAACTTCATTTCCATATGTTAGTGAGTGTGAACCGATATTGCTAGTCACTAAACATGACTGAATTTCTTTCGCCATTTCTAATTCAGGGCAATGGAGTTGGTGAAAATTATCCTCTGTATTTTAATTTGACTTTATGTGTTTATTTCATTTGTGTTTGTTTCTTGAAAAAAAAGTCTCATTTGGACCGTAATGTGGGAAAAGGCCTTGTTCTTTTGTTTTCTGTTATTTCTTTTTTACATTAGTTTTATTATTTATTAGTTAAACCAGTAACAATAATACATTATCTTAGTTATCGATAGATACAACAACACAAGTCTGAAACTGTTATCATCTTGATGGACTACAATTATGTTTATAACCAACCTTTATGATGACATGACAAATCATATAGGAAACAGTACAAGTAGATGCCACCACATGTATAATTATTTCCCTTGTCTATGTTTGTAAATTTTATGTTCATCATTTAATAATTGATATATATATTTATTTCAATTATTAAATGATGAACATAAAAATATATATATTTGATATATTTATTTGATATATATATTTATTGATATATATATTTATTTGGAACATAAGACCAATGTGTACGTAAGAAATAAAGTAGAGATGTGTGCAGGTGTCCAGGAACCATTGCTTTCAATAGTGAAACGACGAAAACTAGCATGGTTCGGACATGTATGCAGGCACGATTCCTTGTCAAAAACAATACTGCAGGGAACTGTCGAGGGTGGAAGAAGCAGAGGAGGACAAATAAAGACATGGACAGACAACATCAAGGAATGGACAGGGCTAGATATTTCCACACTCATCCGCATCGCTGAGGATAGAATTCGCTGGAGGACTCTGTGTGCTGAAGCTTCCAATGTGGTACCCCTACGACCCTGAAGGGTTATGGGTTTTATTGATATTGATATATATTTATTTATGGTTAGGGTTAGTTATATAAAACACAGCTATCCTAACTCAAACCCTAAAATAAATTAATATTTAAATTATTAAATGATAACATTAAATTTACAAACATAGACAAGGGAAATAACTTGATTATGTGATGATGTCTACGTGTACTGTACCTCATGTAGTATATCCTTACATCTCAGGATCTGTGGCTACACTCTTCTCACACTAGAAGCATACACAACCACAGCTATTTCTTACCCTCACCATCATCCCTACTGTACCATGCCTACATGTGCACCTAGGGTTTATTTCTTCATCAATCTCAATATCACACATCATATTGATTTGATGTTTCATTAAGGTGCACACAATGGATATTGGACATCAGGCTGTTTGTTATCAGTGGAATCAAAGAATATTATCTCTCATTGCATCAGTATCACGTGTCTCCACATGTCATCTGTTCTTTATTGTGAAAATTGATCAAATAATAGTTTGCAACAAGATAACACACGTCAGAATAATATTGTCAAATTTATTTTCCCATATGTGATAAAAAATGTGTTTCTCCTTCTGCATTGGTTCTCAAACTCCTGCGGATTGGCAGGATTATTCCAGACAACAAAGTGGTATGACTTCTGTGTCACTTTGATCCTATATGGGATGGGACAGCTAGTTCCATTCCCAGAGCCTCTTTAGTTCATCTTACGACATACTTGACAGGTAACTGTGTCACTATTCTTTGTTCTCTTTTTGGGCCCAGGCAACACATGGGTGAAATATCAGTATAAAGTAGTTCGTCATACGTGACAAATATTAGAATAACATGGCAGTTTGTCATATATGAATATGAGATTTTCTTCTTATTCGCAGTTTATCATGTCTACACAGCAAGTCAGTTTAAAAAAAAAAAATGCTGCTGTATTTGAATGCTCCTTAGTGCTCCCATACAGCTTTCTGTGGATATCTGTCTCCGTAGGCCAGTGCTACTCCCTTAATTGGTTTAGTGTAATGCAGACCTGCAGGATATGTTTAGCAGTCTTCCCAAATGGACACAGATGTGATGGAACCAGTCTTAGTCTATTTAAGTAGCTGTTTAGAGTATTGTGTCCTGTTCTGATGCGGAAGATAACGTCAGCTATGTCAAGATAGTGATAGTTATCTTTTGGCTAGTCGACTTTCCTAATAGCTTTGATGAGGTTCCTCTTTTTGTGGTAGGTGATTTCTTGGTCTTTTTGTTCCTGTGTAGCTCAATCTTTTGCCAGCATATCTACCTGTTCAATATGGGATGGCACATAGTAGTGTAACAAAGCATAGTTTGAATACATCACAAACGTACCAAAGATGAGATGTATAGTAATAATAAAACCCGTAACCTGTCAGGGTCGTAGGGGTGTCACAATGAGACCTTTGGTGTAGAAAGATCCCCACGCATCTCTATCC
This sequence comes from Meghimatium bilineatum, assembly GCA_034231615.1. NCBI lineage: Eukaryota > Metazoa > Mollusca > Gastropoda > Stylommatophora > Philomycidae > Meghimatium > Meghimatium bilineatum. The sequence goes on along the minus strand of CM067319.1, from coordinate 38,187,091 downwards.
TCTACCATCCTGATGAGTTTGGAAACTTATTCTGATGTACTCTGATTTATTTATCATACGTTTGGCATTATTTAAGCGTGAAATGTGGCTGTTTTGTTCTCTCACAAGACAAACGGTGTGTTTAAAAGTCGTATCCAGGTTAATATCTGAAGTGTTAAAAATTGTATTTCAAGACATAATAATTAGTATTCCGACAAAGATTAAAGAATTACATTCATGCATAAAAACTGGATATGATGTACTAGTATAAAGTATACATTTGTTGGGTATAACCAAAAATAACACCGTACTAAAAAAAATGAGGAGCGCGGTAGCCTAGTGGATAGTGAGCTTGCTTGCTATCATCTGGTTACAGCGTGCCAGGTTCGAATCCACGTCCGAACATAAAAAAAAATATCCGGGTTGTGATTTCTCATTTGACACGACCACTCCTCCAGTCAACTCAGCTGTAAATGAGTACATGACGCATGAGTTAGGGAAGGTAAAAAAACAGCAAGGAAGGGAACTGGCCATCCCACCTAATACTTGCTGCGGCTTAGTACATGAAGAGTTATCTTCATCCCCGACGGCAGATGCCATGGGACCTACCTTTACCTTTATCTATTAAAAAAATGGCATTAATACGTTAGGTAATTACTCAGATAATTACATTTGTTTGAGGGCAAAGCTATTGAAACTTGAGGGCAGTCATTGATGTACTACAGAGTGAAGAAGATGATGCTGAAAGTGAACGCATACAAAGAATAATTGAAATGGGGATAACAAGGAGTGATGGGAGAAAACATTCCTTCTCTGGAAAAATCCGCAGATCACAAAATCAACATCCGACTGAGACTCGTGGATGACTGCTGGAAAGGAGAGCGGAGCACTTATGGGAATGTGTGCCATGATTCTGGTTTCTAATCAAGAATTAAGAAGAATCAAGTGTCAATGTCGACGAGGTCCCCGGCTACTTCAACCAGTAATACAACATGCTGCGCGTGTTTTGAATCCTTTACAGAACATTTATAATATTGTCTACCACTTGATGCGATGTTTGGGGATATCACAGTTAAAGAGATATATATTTTTAAATATGTTTATAGAAAGTGTCTGCTGAATTTTATTAACGGTTTGTGATGACATGTTATCTCCTAGGAAATTTCTTCAGCGTTCATTCTTAAACTCCCGCTAGATCTATCTTATAGCAAGACAAGTGTACTAGATTTCTAGCAGGATGTAGTCCAGATAATGGAAATGCGTTGTTTCACAGTTTTATTTTCGCTAATAGTCCGACACATCCGTCCTGGGCGGGGCATATAACTCAAAATTTGAGATTCTGAGAGAGGGAGGAATGAGAGCTAAAGAGAGAGAGAGAGAGAGAGTAATAGAGAATAACGGAGTGAGAAATAGCGAAAGAGAATGGGCGGAGAGAAAAGATAGCAAGATAAGAAAGTGAGAGACAAAGAGTGGCAAGATAAAAGAGCAGAAGAGAGAGAGGGTAAAAGAAGAGAGAAAGAGAAGGGAAAGGAAAAAAGAAAGAGTAAGGAAGAAAGAAAGAGTAAGGAGGAAAGAGAGAAAGAAGCGAAATGGAGGGGAAAGTGAAAAGAAGAGAGTGAGAGGTAAAGAGAACGAGAGAGGAGAGCGAGAGGAAGAACGAGAGAGGAGAGGTAGATAGAGAGGTGAGAGAGAGCAATAGAGAGAGAGAAAGATCGAACGGGAAGAACGAAAAAGGGAGATTGAAAAAGTGATAGGGAGAGTTAAAGCGTGAGAGGTAGTGTGAAAGAGTGATAGGGAGTGTAAAATAATGATAGAGTGAGTGAAATAGTGAGGAAGAGTGAATGATAGAGAAAAGGAGAGTGAAAAAGTGAGGGAAAGTGAGAGTGAAAGAGTGTGAGGGAGAGTGAAAGAGTGTGAGGACGAATGAAAGAGTAAAAGAAATATGGCGAAAGAGAAAGTTGACGATATTCACTGAAACATATATCTGTCAGATTTGATGCCCTTCTCTTTGTTCAGTGATAGTGTCTAGTCTGTCCTTTCAAAATCTGCCCCCAGGAAAAAGCTTTATTTTTTCTGATGTGTCCTATTTTTCTACGTTTGGCATTATTTAAGCGTGAAATGTGGCTGTTTTGTTCTCTCACAAGACAAACGGTGTGTTTAAAAGTCGTATCCAGGTTAATATCTGAAGTGTTAAAAATTGTATTTCAAGACATAATAATTAGTATTCCGACAAAGATTAAAGAATTACATTCATGCATAAAAACTGGATATGATGTACAAGTATAAAGTATACATTTGTTGGGTATAACCAAAAATAACACCGTACTAAAAAAACGAGGAGCGCGGTAGCCTAGTGGATAGTGAGCTTGCTTGCTATCATCTGGTTACAGCGTGCCAGGTTCGAATCCACGTCCGAACATAAAAAAAAATATCCGGGTTGTGATTTCTCATTTGACACGACCACTCCTCCAGTCAACTCAGCTGTAAATGAGTACATGACGCATGAGTTAGGGAAGGTAAAAAAACAGCAAGGAAGGGAACTTGCCATCCCACCTAATACTTGCTGCGGCTTAGTACATGAAGAGTTATCTTCATCCCCGACGGCAGATGCCATGGGACCTACCTTTACCTTTATCTATTAAAAAAATGGCATTAATACGTTATGTAATTACTCAGATAATTACATTTGTTTGAGGGCAAAGCTATTGAAACTTGAGGGCAGTCATTGATGTACTACAGAGTGAAGAAGATGATGCTGAAAGTGAACGCATACAAAGAATAATTGAAATGGGGATAACAAGGAGTGATGGGAGAAAACATTCCTTCTCTGGAAAAATCCACAGATCACAAAATCAACATCCGACTGAGACTCGTGGATGACTGCTGGAAAGGAGAGCGGAGCACTTATGGGAATGTGTGCCATGATTCTGGTTTCTAATCAAGAATTAAGAAGAATCAAGTGTCAATGTCGACGAGGTCCCCGGCTACTTCAACCAGTAATACAACATGCTGCGCGTGTTTTGAATCCTTTACAGAACATTTATAATATTGTCTACCACTTGATGCGATGTTTGGGGATATCACAGTTAAAGAGATATATATTTTTAAATATGTTTATAGAAAGTGTCTGCTGAATTTTATTAACGGTTTGTGATGACATGTTATCTCCTAGGAAATTTCTTCAACGTTCATTCTTAAACTCCCGCTGGATCTATCTTATAGCAAGACAAGTGTACTAGATTTCTAGCAGGATGTAGTCCAGATAATGGAAATGCGTTGTTTCACAGTTTTATTTTCGCTAATAGTCCGACACATCCGTCCTGGGCGGGGCATATAACTCAAAATTTGAGATTCTGAGAGAGGGAGGAATGAGAGCTAAAGAGAGAGAGAGAGAGAGAGAGTAATAGAGAATAACGGAGTGAGAAATAGCGAAAGAGAATGGGCGGAGAGAAAAGATAGCAAGATAAGAAAGTGAGAGACAAAGAGTGGCAAGATAAAAGAGCAGAAGAGAGAGAGGGTAAAAGAAGAGAGAAAGAGAAGGGAAAGGAAAAAAGAAAGAGTAAGGAAGAAAGAAAGAGTAAGGAGGAAAGAGAGAAAGAAGCGAAATGGAGGGGAAAGTGAAAAGAAGAGAGTGAGAGGTAAAGAGAACGAGAGAGGAGAGCGAGAGGAAGAACGAGAGAGGAGAGGTAGATAGAGAGGTGAGAGAGAGCAATAGAGAGAGAGAGAGCTTGAGAGAAAGATCGAACGGGAAGAACGAAAGAGGGAGATTGAAAAAGTGATAGGGAGAGTTAAAGAGTGAGGTAGTGTGAAAGAGTGATAAGGAGTGTAAAATAATGATAGAGTTAGTGAAATAGTGAGGAAGAGTGAAGGATAGAGAAAAGGAGAGTGAAAAAGTGAGGGAAAGCGAGAGTGAAAGAGTGTGAGGGAGAGTGAAAGAGTGTGAGGAAGAATGAAAGAGTAAAAGAAATATGGCGAAAGAGAAAGCTGACGATATTCACTGAAACATATATCTGTCAGATTTGATGCCCTTCTCTTTGTTCAGTGATAGTGTCTAGTCTGTCCTTTCAAAACCTGCCCCCAGGAAAAAGCTGTATTTTTCTGATGTGTCCTATTTTTCTATACATGGCATCTTTATACTTCTGACATCTCGACCACAGCCCCAAGTCAGTCTGTTTCTCTAATGCCAAGGCCTTCTCCAAAATTGGTCCTGTGAACTAATCAGACTATCTATATATACACCAATAACCCGTCAGGAGCATAGGGACAATACATTGGATGCTCCGTTGTATCAGTTTGTTTGTTTGTTTTTCGTTCGCTCCATTGTAACCATCACAGATATCCGTGCGATTTCCGCCGGGAGCGTGATTACGTTGTGCCACCGTTATGCGCCTTGTAGGCCTAGCACATCCGATTTCGGCATGCCTTGACAATTCGGGTGGGCTACCCTTAGCCCGTGACAGCCTCTATATCTGTCTCCAGGCACGCGTAGTGGAGACTCTTCTCCCAGACGATTTTTTGCTATCGTCTGACTCGAACGAGGTGTTCCACTGTCTATGAACTTGCCTCGTGTAATTGGACGTGCTGTGCCCATTGGGTACTGAACCGTTTCTCATCCGTGAGCCTGGTTCCTTAAGGGGAAGAACTCAACAGAGGAGTTGGACCCTGGCTCTTTCGCCCTCTTAGCCAAGGTGTCATTCACCGACATCGTGTACCCCTTGTCCAAGTTCGAGTCTCACACAACGCGTTTGAGAGCAAGGCGTTCTCGAGCTGAGCGTCCTTGTCCTAATAGCGCCTGAGCCCATCAGGTACTGAACCCTTTCTCTCTTCAAGTGTATTTCCGGTGTAGGAAAACTTGACAGTAGAATTGGGCCAGGGCTAAATCGTTGTCCCTTTTGTGCCTGAGCGCATCGAGTACGGAACCCTTTCTCTTTGCGAGCATATTTCCGGTTTAGGAAGGCTCGACATTAGAGTTGGGTTAGGTCTTCTTGCTTTACCAAACGCCAATGGATGGGTCTGGGTCTCTGCCTGTAATGAACACAGGTAACTAGAAGCTCGTCTCGAGCTGACGGAGCTTGTAGTTCCCCTTTCCTAGGGACTTTTCACTTTCTATTTGCAGTTCGCGCTGCCCTCTAGCGCTGTTCTGCCCTTTCATTGTTTCATTGTACTCGGTATGAAATCTATTTGTCTCTCGCCATGCATCTATCTTTACGTGCATTTTACATTGGCCGCCCCTCCAATGTTCGGACTGGACTGACTTGCTTCACTGTATGTCGACAGTGTCGCTATATGTGGTGATGCTGGTGGTGTCGGAGATATTGTCTGTCTCTTGTGCAGTCAAATCTCTTTCCATTTGCTACCTCCACATTCTCGGACACGATCCCCAAATGATTTGGCCAGAATCAGCACGAGCTGCTGTATTTCTGTTTCCAGGGTGCACCACGTGGAGGTACATTTGGGATCTTGGTTATCTGCTAACCCTGGGTCCGCCTAGAGCAATGCGTTCCCTTTGCACCCCGTTGTATCAGTAACTTATTAACATTTTTTTTTATAAATTGTAATATTTACACAAGAAATGGATATCTTTAAGTGAGCTATTGTTATATATATATAAATGTGATATTCAGCTCACGTAATGAATATTGTTGCTATATCGACAAATGCGCGTTCTGTCTATCTATCTATCTATCTATCTATCTATCTATCTATCTATCTATCTATCTATCTATCTATCTATCTATCTATCTATCTATCTATCTATCTATCTATCTATCTATATATCCAATCTCTATCTATCTTTCTATCTATCCATCTATCTATCCATCCATCCATCTATCTATCTATCTAATCTATCCATCCATCCATCCATCTATCTATTTATCTATCTATCTATCTATCTATCTATCTATCTATCTATCTATCTATCTATCTATCTATCTATCTATCTATCTATCTATCTATCTGTCTAATCTAATCTAATCTTATCTATCTATATCTGTCTGTCTGTCTGACTCTGTGTCTGTCTGTCTCTTTCTCTGTCTGTCTGTCTGTCTCTCTCTCTCTCTGTCTGTCTGTTTGCTGTCTTTTCTATGCTTTTTTCTGTAAGGCGTCGCAGGATAGAATGACGATATGTTTTCGGGCTATGACACGTTTTGGTCGCTTTGATGTAGTTAGTAATGTTGTGATGAATGAGATCGTTGGTAACTCCTTCAATTGATCATCTTTTAGTTTTCTTCTGATTCTTGCTGTTTCCATTCTCATGTTGTATGCTCTTGCTACTGGCCACTATTGGTTCACACAGCTTAAGTCTCTGTTTTTCCAATGGATCTTCTTCTTCTGCGTTCGTTCTCAAACTCCTGCAAATTAGCAGGATGTAGTCCGGAGAACGGAATGAGCTGTGTCATGGTTTACAGCATTGCTGCGATATCTGCGCCTTTCGGCCTGACACATCCTACTTTAGCATGGCTTTGGGACACTGACCCTATATGGGATGGGGCAACCAACTCCATCCCATAACACCCGTAGTCGCCTTTTACGACATGCGTGGAAGATAAACAGTTTTACTATTCTTTGCTCCCCTTTCGGGCTCCGGCAACACACGGGCGTCAATTATATCTGACCACAGATGTTGTTCCAACAGTTCTTGTAATCTTCATCCCTCACATGACCTCTTCTTGTTTTGTTTGCTGCTTTTCTTAGACATTTCATTTTGCACGTAATGAACTTTCTCTCTTGTTCTTTAGTTAGTGTCCATGTCTGATATTGATAACACAATGTTGATATGAAGATTTATTTTTTCGTTTCCATCTGAATAAACTTGTGTTTCAAGATTGTAAGTTTATAATTTACCCAGTCTGTTCGAGAAAAATACGCAATATACTAGATTTACTTCTCATAAAAAACAGTAGAAAGTTATGGCTGAAGATAAACATCAGCGCATACCAGACAAGTCCATATATACTCCTATCCCCGTCTCAGTAAATCCTGCAGAGTGTAGCTGCCAACAGTTCCTGTTTGAAGCCGATTTATCAGTCTCTTCATATATTTAATATGTTTATCTGTACGGGCTTTTCCGATCTTTACACTAATGGCACAAAATCTTCAGTGCGACCATGATTCACACTTTTGAAAATCTTCTAAGTGGGCAAAGTTCCCTTAACTCATTAATTTGTTGCTCAGATCGATACATTGATGTACTTATTGACACCGTGATCATGCCCGCCAGCGTATTGGCTCGCACATTACTTTCAACCCCCGCATGTCCTGGCACCAATATAAAAGTAATCTTTCTGGTCATCGATAGTGTCAATAACTCCACCCATTGACGGCAAACAACTCCCCCTTAAAAAACTTTGCTGATATATATGGTGGTTGATCTGAAAGGCAACTGGTGTGACATTCCTTATGGCCATATTAGTGGGTAAGAACTGGTAAGCGCAAATAAAACGACGATACAATGCATTATATTTCCCTTCTCTACGTCCAGGTGTAAATCTAACATGACCATTGTCCTGCTACAAGAGAAATCATGTGAGAGTTTGAGAATGAACTAATAATAATAATTTAAAAAAAAACCCTAGTAGATGACATGATATATATCATCATCATCAGGTGCCGTGGTAAATCATAGGCCGCCATGACTCTTTTATCAGGATAGTTGTTGACTATTTGCCATGCCACGATGCCAGACTAATATTTTCTCACGCTGTCGTCCTCGACCTTTCTTTGCCTTCTATATTTCCCGTTGCAACTAACTTCTTCAGACAACCCTTCCCCCCCCCCCCACTTTCCCTGTCCCATAATGTGTTCAAGAAATAAAGTCTATTTCTGATATTGTAAAATATTTCTCGTCTCACATTTGACTTTCAGCAAACCCCTGCCCCCCCGTTAGTTTTTCTAGCTGCCAATATTATATATATATATATATAATGTTCCTTCAGTACCGAATACGGTGCTTGTGACAGAAACAAAACTTCTTCAGTTCGAGCGACGTTATGCTACTGTATGTAATTCTTGCATATTATTGAGGGCCATAGCCATACTCTCTTTGATGGCTGTTCTGCGAAGAGCCTCTCTTAGTTTTCTTCTTTTTCTTTTGCTATCTATTACCCATTTAATGTTTGTACTGTGAGTCTATTTTCATTTATTCAAATTGCATATCCGATGTGCGTCCTGGTGTCTTCTTGTGCTTGTTTGGTGTCGTCCCTTACTTGCTTGTGATGTCATCTCTTGCTTGTTTGGTATCTTCTCTTACTGGCTTGTTTGGTGTCTTCTCTTACTTGCTTGTTTGTTCTCTTACTAGCTGGTTTGGTGTCTTCCGTTGCTCGCTTCTGTGATTTGAATTCTTCTCAACCAATATATAGTGAGACTTTAGCTTTCGATGGAGTACTATTATCACATCACTTCATCTGTATAATTATGTTTGTACTTGCGCACCACTGACAGTTGGGATCTTTTGGTGTAATAAAATTCTAGAGGAAATATCTGAACCCTGCAAGGGACATTACAACATATAGGAAAGTAGAATAGTTTTTTCATAGGCATGTGTGGAAAATGCAGTCTAGTAAATGCCTCTGATCATGTGTGTGTGTATATATAAATTTAGAGAGAGGGAGAGACGTTAAAAGTAAAAAAAAATATGATTATATGTTTCAGAGCATAACATCCACTTTTTCTGTCATCTCCAACCCGCCACCACCCCAATTACCCATGTATCGGCGGGGTCCGAATGAGAAGCAAAGAGTAGCAACACTGTTACATGCCACGCATATCGTAGGAGGAGACGAAGGAGATTTTGGGGTGCATTTGACTGTCCCATCTCACAGGTGGTCTAAAGACTCGATGAAGTCGGATTTGCCATGCCTTAAGGCGCGTTATCGCAGCTGAGCTGTAAATAATGGCATTCCGTTTTCCGGATCTCATCTTGCTAATCTGCAGGACTTTGAGAACAAACGCAGAAAAAAGATCACTTCGTGTGATTGATGGCCGAGAGCTTATAGCATTGGTCTTTTCTTGATTCTTGATTAGAAACTGGCCTCACAGCACGTGGGGCATACCCATAAGTGCTCCGCCCTCTGTTCCAGCAGCCATTCGACTCGATGCTGTTGAGTCTAATGCTGCCGAAACAGACGTCGACATCAGGGAACAACTATGGCCCTTGCGACAGGATTCTTTGTTGTTCCGCCCACCCACGCCGTGCCCGTAACTAGTTAAAGCACAACGTCGGCCTGTCGGAACAACATGGTAACTGTTATCGAAGGTTACGACTACGGGATTGTATAATGACGTGCCATGAAGCTTCTATAAGAAGATAACCTCAATATAAAGGCATGTCATCTACTAAGGTTTTCTGTTGCATGGTTAGTCTGTCTAGTGAGCCATTGGTGAGACCCACAGACGCAACCGCATGATGAAGTCGGATATCGCAGCTGAGCTGTAAATAATGGCATTCCGTTCTCCGGATCGCATCTTGCTAATCTGCAGGACTTTGAGAGCAAACGCAGAAAAAAAGATCACTTCGTGTGGTTGATGGCCGAGAGGTTATAGCATTGGTCTTACACGTGAGGTTCAGGGTTCGACTCCCGGTAATGACTGAGTTTTTTTATGTTCTGTCTGAGGATAAATTTAAAAATCCACTTTAAATATGAGGTGGCGACATCAAAGACACGTGGCCTTTACCACACAAGTCACTTGCAACATCCCTGCAACTTGATAAGGGGTAAACATTTCATTATTTAAAGTTTGTTGACAGTTTAGAAACACTCAGGTTAGAACCGTGCCATGATTTTCTGACAATCACAAGTCATGTTTTACATATACAAGGATTTATCTCTCCCCGCGCACGTATATTACCGTGGCTCGAAATGAGAGTAAAGAATAACAACACTGTTATCTTCCATTCATATAGTAAGAAGCGACTAACGCGGTTATGTGATGTAGTTCTGCCGAAGACTGATGTGTCGGTCTATTGGCGCAAATAAAACGGCGACATAACGTATTTCCGTTCTGTGGACTACTATCGTGCTAGAAATCTTGTGGGACCTTTGTCCTCTACAAGAGAGATCCAGCAGAAGTTTGATGAACTATGAAGAAGAAGAAGGATGGTGTTGACTGTCACATTCCATATGGTCAAAGTGGTCCATAAGCCATGCTGAAGTAGTAAGTGTTAGGACGAAAGGCCCAGATATCGCGACAAAGCTGTACGCCATGTCATGACGCATTACGTTCACCTGACTACATCCTATTAATTTGTAGGAGTTTGAGAACAAGATCCTCTACGTGCCTCATCATAATCAAGGTAATGGAGTAGGCTAGTTTACAGCAGGCGTTCTCGAACAGTTTGATGCTCTCTTAAAGACGTGCTCGCGCGCTGTGCGAATTAGAAAATGCCCGCGAGCACTAACGACTACATGTCGGCGGTGCTAGCTGTCTGAAAAGTTTGAGAATCCCAGGTCTAAAGAATAAGACCAATTTAATAACGGGTAATCCAGACTTCTAAATTGACACATTTGACTTCCCTTGATTTTCATTGTTTGTCACGCATTGTACCATAGTCATCAGTGGAAATCACGGGTATAGTCAATTTAGTCATTAAGAATGCTTGATTTTCCAGTAGCCAGTAGGTTTTATATCACCGACGGTCATTTTGTCATTGAAATTCTATCACATGATCAAATTAGATGTAACGATTTTACGTGCATAGATATATTGTTGACTGTTATGACCAATTCCACGCCCACTCTACAGCCACATTTTACCACACGTGTGACAATATTGCCACTCTGCTTACCTGTTGGGATCCCGTATCACACGGGCGATCAATCGATATAATTTTCAAAGTTTGTACATACATACATTTATTCTGTTGAATTAATATGTTATCACATTTCTTGAGACAAAATGTATTAAAGTAAAATTTCCACGGCGGCTACAAGTAACTCTGGGATATGTTTATTGATTGTATGTTAATTCCTTCCTTTTGTCACAGCCTTTGTTCGTATTTATCTCTCTTTCTCTCTTTATCTCTCTCTCTCTCTCGCAGGTTTGCCATATTGTCCATTTCGTGGCCAAATGTGCAAATTGTGACTATTTTAATATATCACAGGCTATGAAATGTATGTTTTGGCCACTCACATGTTTTTAGAACAATGTGAAAATGATTAATTTTCTTGTATTTATGAGAATATTCTGCCTGATCATATAACAAGTAAAGGGCTGCCCATAAACTGCGTCAACTTATTTTAGCCAATTTTTTTGTTTTCTCCCCTCGTCAACCACTGTCAATGATTCATCACCCTACCTCTTAATTATTTCAAAGATATAATAATAGTACACAGAAATCAGATAAAGTACGAACAAAACATTATTTTTTAATAAAAAATGTTGGAATTCTAACAATTTAAGTGGTGTGTTAAAAAATAAGCATTGTAAGGTTAATGTTTGTTAAATCTCTCTCCCCCTCCCCAATGTAAATAACTCCTTTTTTCCAGACCCCCCTACCCCAATTATTGTTCGTAACGTATGAACATCCCCTAATGTTACTGGTGTAATTGATTTTTATATTAACTGTTGTAAAAACACAGGAAACATAATGCAATTTATTCTTGCACTTATCTTGAATTCAAGTTTGCTAATTGTCTTTATAGAATGTACAATCGAAACAAGTTGGTGATGTGATCTACATTCTACCACAATATTTTTAAACACCAAACAATCTGTATGGCTACAAAACGACAACTGATAAGCAGTATTTGTATACCAACTCTGTGTTACCAATGTCAAACACGGTCTTTAACAAAGACTCTAGCGAAAAAGATCGCAGTATGTGAAAATAGATGTTTGAGGAAAACTATAAATGTCACCTGAAGAGACCAACGGAGAAATGATGATACCAGAAAAGAAATAATGACCATCTCAAGTCAGACTGCATCGAGCGACAACAAACCAGATGAATTGGCAACCTCATGCGAATAGAACCAACGTAACCAGCCCTCCTTGTATACAATGGTAGAAGATCAGGATACAACGCACGAGGAAGACCAAGAACTAGATGGTTGGAAACAAAATAAACCTTAAAGAGGCATGGGGTGACCATGGCCAATGCGACCCCAATGGCTAAAGACAAAAAAGCTCTAACTGCTCCCCACCACTCTTGACGGCACATGTGGAAATGCAAATAGACAGACTCTGTACACAGTATAGGCATTTGGCAATTTTTTGACACTTTTTCAACCTTAAATTTGGCCATAACATAAAATATGGCAACCTTGCTCTGTTGTCTGACGTGTTCATAGTTACATCTGGGATCAACACTAGTTCAATGGATATCGTTAAAATATCATTGTTAGCCCAGAGTCTGTACAGCAAACACTATCGACATTTCATTATAGAATTTTAGGAAACATCATAGAACAATTAGTAGTCACTGAGTAAAGGTCATGTACCCCAAGATGTCATTCTAAAAATGGAAGAATGATTCCATTTGTGTTGAAATCTCTGTAGACATTTGGAGTCGTGTCTAAAGGTTACAGACATAACTATGTTTATTTTTTTTAAATTATTGGCTCTGATCCATAAGGCACTGGAAATGTGGATTTTTTTTTCTAGTGCGACGCGTTGGAGTACTTCGGGTTAACGGAAACAATTCTTCTAAAGTCTCATTTGAATATGGTCCCATGCTGAAGTCGGATGTTTTATATCGAAAACGGTGCAGATAGTGTAGTTAAGCTGTAAACCATGATACAGCGCAACCCGTTTTGTGGACTACATTCTGCTAATCTGCAGCAGTTTGAAAATGAAAGTGGAAGAAGAAGATAAGCATGGTCTCTCCGTGAGTTGCTAATTAAGAAAGGCAAAAAAGAATAGTAGTACTGATCTGTCATGAGCGTAGTAAGAAGTAACTAAAGAGGATTTGGCATAAAAGTCCATCTCTGAAAGTCTAGTGACCGAAAATTTATGAGAAAGTCAGATGCATAAGGACCCCAATGTCAGATGCATAATGAACCCGAAGTCAGATACAGAAAGATCCCAACCTACAACCTCTTGAGTACAAAACGAACGGCTTTGAGCATTCAGTACTGTGGACTACATACTGCTAGTCATAAAGAGTTTGGGAACGAACGCAGAAGAATCTGAGATGTTTACCGGGACTTGTCATTAAATCCTTCTGTAAACCTAACTACACATTCTGATGTCCGGGCTACATCCTCCAAATATACAGGAGTAGGAGAACGAACGCAGAAGTTTTTCTGTGTAATGGATTGATTTATCTAGAGATTTTTGTTCATACCAAGACTTTAAACGGTGTGCAATACTTTGAGAAGTTTCCTCACAGGTAAATTCTAGGGATTTTATTGCTCTTCTACCTTTAAACAGCATGAAGAGCGGGAGTTATGGGCTTCAAATTCCATATCCAGCATCCTTTCCTGTCCATAGCAACACCATGATGTAGTCATCTCTCAATGGCACATGCACCGCCGGATTATTGTATCCCCCACAGAAAGTTCTTTCCTTTCGAGACTAAAGCTGCTCATGATAATTTGATGGTTTCGTCATAAGACATGTGGGTCATAAGACATGTGGGTCATAAGACATGTGGGTCATAAGACATGTGGGTCATAAGACATGTGGGGCATAAGACATGTGGGTCATAAGACATGTGGGTCATAAGACATGTGGGGCATAAGACATGTGGGTCATAAGACATGTGGGTCATAAGACATGTGGGTCATAAGACATGTGGGTCATAAGACATGTGGGTCATAAGACATGTGGGTTATAAGACGTGTACATCATAGGATTTGTTGATCATAAAATATGTGGTTCATAAGATGTGTGGGTCAAAAGACACATGGGTCATAAGATACCTGGGTCATATGATACGTGGGTTATAGGACATGTGGGGATATTTTCCTTTGGTTGTGTGTTCGAATTTCCGTGGCATAATAGTTTTAACAGTTCGTTCGTTTTGTGCTCAAGAGTTTGCGTGCTAAGATCTGGCTCACGTCGTCATGTTTAGAAACTTGGAATTTTTCGGTAATCCCTGTTTCTACGAAACTATGATTGATACTCTATGCAGACTGCATGCCGCTTCGTTGCGAGGGACGAAGCACAGATGGGGAAGCCTAGTAAAGTAAAGTTAACGCATAGCATTTAAAATAAGATGTTAGCGATGCCACATTTCAGTGGCTCTGTTATATGAGGGCGGTAGCCATCTCCTCTCCCTCGAAGCCTTTACTTCCCCGACTGATCTGGTACCCAATCCAGTCTGCGTCGACCCGGGAGCCGTTGCGGCTTGAAAAAAATGTCTGCCTCAACTGGGGAATGAGCACATGACACTCATATGCGAAGCCAGTGCGCTAACCATTGCTCTACTCGGCCTCTGCGGGAGCCTAGTACAGTGAAGTCAATCCTCTACACATTTTCAACCTTATGTCATTCTGGGCTGCTTTGCATATCATTTCTATTTCACAATAGCGCAAATAAGCAACGCAGAAATGTTTTCTTTTCCTCTCAAGTATATAGCAGCTTGCTCGCTGGCTTTTCTCGTCTTTTGTCATATGTATGTTAGTTTGTTATCAATGTCAGCACATATGTTAAAATATTATTGCTAACAGCTAGAATCACAACTGCAGCGCTAAATGTGTTACCATATCTCTTTTGATCTCCAGCTGACGGGAATGTTCCGGACGAAAGTCACTTGTCATCTAAAGTGGCGCTCATGAATCCAGTCTACCGACCACCACACCTGAGAGGGACCACCAACCTCGACTCTGCCATTAATCGCATAGTGCCTTCATCAATATTATCCAAGGGCACCATCATTATTCAACCTGGTCTCGAGAACTCAACGTTCGTCCCTACTTTGAGTGAATCTACGGTAGAACAAACCGCCCTTTTTTCATCAAACGACTTCGACAAATCATCTTCAGTTTCCGAGAGACGCCTTTCACCTACAGTATACACCGCTGTCGCATCAAGTAAGCAGAATGAAAACTGTAACAACCACAAGGACATGGATTTAGTTGATGACCACAACAACGCTCCGTTAGTCACAGACCTAGTTGTTCCTGTTCGCCCACTGTTTGCTAAGGCAGGATATACCTACAGCTCGTCCAAACCTACAGGTAAAACCAAACTAGAATGTACATTTAAATAACATCTATCCGTTTTTCCCCCCTAAATGAGTATATGCGTATACGACTCTGGCTTTCTTCATTTATCCTCACACCTCTGACTTCTTACCTAATTTATTTTTATCTCTTCTTTCAACTATCATCTCACCTTTTATCTCTTCCTTCATCCTTAATAACACCTTTCATTTCAGTTTTCCCATAATTTCTTATCACTCCTTCTACTTCTCCCCTACTTCTTTCTAAAACCTTCCATTTCTTCCCCCATTCTTTCTAATACCTTTCCTTTTTTTCCTTAATTCTTTCTAACAATTGTTTTCTTTCCTCATTCTAACACTTTAATTTCTTCCATCATTCATTCTAACACCTTTCATTTCTTCCCTATTTTAGTCACATTATATTGCCCCTTTTCCTTCATTCCGTTTAATATTTCATATAAATCTAATCCTTGATTTGTTTAAAATTTCATTTTCTGTCATATTTTTATGCTTCTAAAATGGAACTGCAGTAAATGTGGGATCCCAGCTCTACCCATGAAATTGTTTTTTCATAACAAATCTATATTGAAATAATATCTCTGAAATCAACACATTCATACCCATTTTGCACCCATAAGTGCACACACTATCTCTTTCAGTAGATTGTATTAATTTAAAAGCGCTTACGTAGTTGGGCAGACATAATTCTGAATATTTCCCCAAATCAGATAGTCCAGATGCTCATTTTGAAGCTGGGAGACTGAGGAATAGAATACCGTTTGTGAGTAAACATTCACATCTCACTACAACTGTGTACTGCATTTTGTCCGTTGAACTGGATTTATCTGAAGTTTTAACTTATGCCTTTATCATGATCTTGGTATGTCTTTTATTATTAAGAGATTGAAGTTGTTCCAGGAAAAATTGACGGATAGGAAGGCGATAGTAAGGAGGAACAATTGACGGATATGACTAGGAAAATGTACAATTAACGCTTCACAGGAACTATCATCATACATACTCTTCAACATCTGCTAAAAGAGACAAAAATCCTATAGGAATGCCCAGATTGTACTGCCATCAGATAATCACTAATTAGGTATGTTTTGTAGTTTCGTTCCAAGGAATTATGTTTCCTATGTGAATTGTGGATCTTTCATACCAAGAAGGCTCCAGTTCTCTACGGTGTGCAATGCTTGGGGAGGAAACCTTCTACTAGAAAGGACGAGGGGGGTTGTCTATATAGAAGATATGCTTCAGCTTTTTGTATGCAGACATCCTATCAGAACATCATCAAGTACGTCTTCTGCACCAGCATTTGGCAGCAATGGACTTCCAACACCATCTTTCTCTTGCCTTGTTGGTGCGCTCTGATAATCTGTAGCATCTCACAATGTTTCTCTCCCACCCGTATCTCTTTCTACCTCTTTCCAATCAATTCTACCTTCAAGTCATGCCCCTAGATATAGGGGATTACGGGAGCGGGTTAAACCTCACTTAGGAAGTGAGAACATAACTATTAGTACAGTGAGATTTGCGAAAAAGTGGGTAACTCCCCTTCCTTAGCGACTTCCTGCAAAAAGGTCATCAAAAATATAATTAAAAAGTGGGAATTATAGCGAAAAGGATAAAGTTGTAATGAAAATTGTAATGAAAATGGGTGAAGACCTTTCTAAAAGAAATTGATAAACACCTTTCTGCCAATTATCCTTGAAATGTATCTACGGTCCTGCTTCAAGTAAGGTCTTCAACAAGGTGTCATGTCTTTTAATATGTCCAATATATTTTATTTATTTGATGCTATTTCATTTAGCAGTTCTTTTTTTCATAGGAAGTGTTATCAGAAACTCATTTTTTTTTCTCTTTCCATGAAGTTCGTCGTATTCTATTCTTCTATATTTCCACATACATCTTAAAGGCATTAAATCTGTCTTCTAGCTTTTTGTTATCACATAAAATCTTGAAAATGTTTGGATGTATGTATGTTAGCAGTGGCGTCAAAAACTTGAAGTGGAAGCATAAACATTAAGAAGTTAAATTCCTTGCACATACCTAGGATCCTTGACAGGTAGTGATGGAATATCTAAAACTGAATTAAAGATAAGGTTGGAATTGACCGTGGCTAGTCAAGACTAAATCTAAGATGGAAAACCAACATCAGTGTTGGTGTGAATCATCAGCATTTTTAACTCACTATGCCATCTTTACAGTAACTCATAAGTGACCAGAACCGGCTCAGAAAGCATTGACAAACTACTGGACGTAAACAATGCCAAGAAACTCACCATGACCACACAATGGGTTGGAAAGATTAATCATGGAGGGAAAAGCTCCAGGAAAGAGAACAAGAGATAGACCAAGACTATGATGGACAAATCACATCGAAGACATTCTGAATATGACGCTGGAAGAAGCTGGGCAGCTTGCACAGAATCATCAAGAGGCTTACCGAATGGCACTGATGACAACGTACTGTAAAGGACACGTCATAGAGAGAGTGAGAGAGAGCGAGTGTTATCTATTATTTTGTATGGTTGAATTAGTCACTCACTGCAGACATGGGAGACGGATATAGCTTTTCGAATACAAGTATTGTAGATGAATTTTGCGATATATATATATATATATATATATATATATAGTGTGAAGTTTTCAAACTCGTTAGGATGGTAGGGGATAGAGAAGCAATGAGATCTTTCTGCACCAAATGTCTCAACGTGACACGACTATGACCTTGACATATGGGTTTTATTAATATTATTATTATTATAGAGAGAATAAGACAAATTCAGCCGAAACTCAGGATGTCTGGAAGCATAACCTGCGTGCAGGAGAAACATTGTTTAGAAATAATATGTTTAAAGATATGGTAAAAAAATAAGGAGAAAGACACAAACAAAAATCTTCCGTTGCTGTGATATGATTGCTTGAAATCTTCCGTTGTTGTGATATGATCGCTTGAAATCTTCCGTTGTTGTGATATGATTGTTTGAAATCTTCCGTTGTTGTGATATGATTGTTTGAAATCTTCCGTTGTTATTTGATCGCTTGAAATCTTCCGTTGTTGTGATATGATTGTTTGAAATCTTCCGTTGTTGTTATATGATTGCTTGAAATCTTCCGTTGTTGTGATATGATTGTTTGAAATCTTCCGTTGTTGTTATATGATTGCTTGAAATCTTCTGTTGTTGTGATATGATTGCTTGAAATCTTCCGTTATTGTGATATGATTGTTTGAAATCTTCCGTTGTTGTTATAAGATTGCTTGAAATCTTCCGTTGTTGTGATATGATTGCTTGAAATCTTCCGTTGTTGTGATATGATTGTTTGAAAAGTCACATTCCCTGAGAAAATATTCAACCGATTGCTTCTTTTTATTGCTAAATGACCCGCCTGCAAGACGTAATTAGTCATACATACAAGACAAATGTGTATGTGAAAAACTAAAGTAGAGAATCTTACAAGTTCACAAAAATCACTACTTTGAATAGCAAAACGAAAACTTTCATGGTTGCCAACATGATTCCCTGTCACAATGGTCTTACAGCAGGGCTATCCAATTGGCGGCCAG
This sequence comes from Meghimatium bilineatum, assembly GCA_034231615.1. Taxonomy (NCBI): domain Eukaryota; kingdom Metazoa; phylum Mollusca; class Gastropoda; order Stylommatophora; family Philomycidae; genus Meghimatium; species Meghimatium bilineatum. Next base: position 38,168,435 of record CM067319.1, on the reverse strand, counting down.
CGGGCCAAATCCGGCCCGCAGAGGCCTAGTAAGTGGCCCGCGGATCATTGCTAAAACAGTGAAATAAAGTTCTAAAAAAGGCTGGGATTCGGACCTATGGTCCGTGATGATCCCCATTTTCTACATTTTGGCCCCCGAGTAAATATAATTGAATAGCCATATCTTACAGGGTACAGTTGAAGTTAGAAGAAGTAGAAGAGGTAAGAAAATCTTGGGGAGACAATATAAAAGAATGAAAAAGTCAATATTTTTCTACGCTCATTCACATCCCTGCTGATAGGATGGGGGAAGGGGAAGGGAACTCTGTATGTTTATTCATACAATGTAGTATCCCTACATGCCTGACTGGTCATGGGTTTATTCGTGACCGATAGACCTGTCAAACAACGTAAACATGAGCTGGTTTCCGATTTGCGTGCAATATTTTGGTTGGCCGTAGCTATTGTTGGCACGAGACTCCAAGTATGTAAATAGTGACCAATCAAAACCCAACAATAATATTTTTAAATGTAACGAACGGGAGCCACATTAATTCAGTAAGAAGGTCTGTAGTACCGTCGATAACCATGGTTTATGGGTGGATGATATTGGCATAATTATGACCACACGATTTCCATTCCACCTCATGTAGGGAAAAATAATTCGGCCTTATTCATGAGAAAATTATTTCGCCTTAGGTATGAAATGATAATTCTGCCTTGGGCTTGGAAATATAATTCAGCTTTAGGCTGGGAAAGATAATTCAAATATAGGCAGGAAAAGATAATTAGGCCTTAGGCAGGGAAAGATAATTCGGCCTTAGGCGTGGAAATATAATTCGACCATAGACAGGGAAATATAATTAGGCCTTAGACATGAAAATGTAATATAGAAGTGCCATTTCACTTCACTTCCAGAGAAGAATTCTTCACTTCTCCCATTCTTACATCACTGTAATATTATTAAATTATTTCTCCGGACGACATCCGGCTAATCTACATGATTATGAGAATGGACGTAGAAAATGAATATTAAATTATCCTTCGGTGGCTTTGTGATGAATTACCATCTTCGTTTGTTACAGCATATTTAAGGTACACCGGTCATGTTATCTGAATTATTAACCACAAGTTAACTCAAGGTGACAACTTGTAAAATCTTCCACACCCAAGGATATTTGGAAATGATCTATTTTTGTGTGTACCGGGAAAATCGGGCGACCTCGAGAAAACTGAGTTATTTCTCTTGTTGTTTGATTCACTTTTACAACATTTCATGGCTTCAAGTTAAATTAAGACTTGCCATCAGCGTTACCAATGACGTTTTTAGAAATAACCCGATTTCGCCCTGGAACAAAAAACCCAGATAACCCTAGATTATATAATTAGGAATAGGGGAATAGTATGATAGATATGGATGAAAACTTGATGGTTGAAACGTCTTCTATACTGTTATCTGTATTTTTTTCATACGAGTAACAATTATTCTGACAGTATGTGAGTTCACTGTAAAACTGATCTACCTTGTGCTTTACATAAGTACTATAGTAAGGGAAGCTAGTAGTTCTAAAAAGAAAAAGATAATTCACATAATTTTGCTCGCAATTCCATCTTTTTAATGAGACTTTTTGTGGCTGGTGAAAATTGTTATAGGTGGGGAGGGTCTTTCCTTCTTTTGGCTAAATTCTTAGAATATCATAAAAGAACTCTAGATTAACCAAATTTGGCTAAAGAAATTCCAACACTTCAGACGGCCCAAAACACCAGATCTAGTGACAAAACATGCCACCATCGCTGGTTTCCAGAGAGTTGTATCTGTTTATGGATAAATTTTATGTAAAAAATTGATTTGTTTTGACCACATTCGTAAATTGAGTACAGCTAATTACTACCTAATAAAAATGAGTTTTCATTCAGTTAAGTACATTTAAAAGTTGTAATTCTAATAACTATGAGGAGTGTTCAAACGACATCTTCCATGCTACGTCACCTATGCCAGCAGACGAGGAACGCGAAGATGTAATCACTGATGTAATAAGTACAGAAAAATCACAATGCAGCAAGGGGATTTGAACTAGGTCCGCTCTAATGACACCTACTCGCCCCGCTACTTGATTCAACACGTTTTCCGTCCTCGACCACACCACATCAATTTTGCATGCGTGAACACGTGTTGACTCAAGTTGCGAGGAGAGTAGGTGCCATCTAAGCGGATATGGTTCAAATTCAGTTTACTGCATTATTTTTTTCTGTAATAATAAATCCTTGATGTCTCTATGTTTTATTATTAATTTATCCATTTAATATACACACCGATGAACAAATGGTCACTCTTCGTATGCTTGATGTCCTGTGCAGGCAGTGGACAACATGGTCAGCGTGGTAACGAATCCGTCCAGATTTGATCATCAAGCAGTGATTCAGTTTCTTATAGCCGAAGGATGTCGACCAACCAACATTCATCAAACAATGCAGGTGGTGTATGGTGGAACATGTTTTTTTTAGAAGACATCATTATTTGATTTACATGATCATTCTTGGTTGAGTAAATCGGCGTGGTACAGAGCGCATCCGTGATGTGATGATCAAGGTATCGGGTTCAAATCTCACTGCATGCAGCTAATTGTGCATACAAATAGATCAGAAAGCAATAGTTAACTACTGAACATATTTTTATTGCCTAAACATACTTGATTGATGGCTACGTCCTGAATAGAGGCGGTGAAACAGAATATAAATCAATTTGTGTTATATCTAACAAAAAATTCTCTACATGGCTCCATGAGGTGGTGAATCAACATCTAAGTGAGTGCGTTTCTTCTTCCACAAACATTTCAACAAATACTTCCAAGAAGCAAATGTGGGCAGTAATGCATTCACTTATCGATCAACTTTGAGTCTGTCTTGATGTCTAGAGATTGTCTATTTGCAATGCTTACTCTTGCTTCTTTGATCATTCTGCATTTTGTAGCTCTGTAATGTGTACCATCTATTCCGCAGGAGATGTCTCGTTTTTGATGTATCTTGTTTTTTTGTTTTTTTAAATGTATAATATCTTATGATATAAATATACTCTTAGATTGTTGCACATATTTCTGTAACTACTTCTGCCATCCTATTATGCTATCAATCCAAACCGATATTTGTCATGTGTAGTACGATTTGTCTTAGATCATTGTAGGTTCCTGATACTACCCAACATTTTGATGACGCGACGATACTGCTACTACAAAGTTGATGACGCGTCGATACTGCTACTACACATTTGATGACGCGTCGATACTGCTACTACACATTTGATGACGTGCATATAATGCTACTGATGATAATAATATCAGTCCATCGCACGTGATAATAACAACAGTATCATACTTGCGTTGTTGCATCTCACTGGTAATTGTGGGGGGATGTCTGACAAGTCCACATGCTGGCATAGAATCGCTTGCCACATTTGGGGCACGTACGATCATAATTCTGCGTCTATGTATTTGTTGTTTTGTCTTTTCGGGCACCACGTTTTCTTCGTCCCTCTGAGAGTTGATGCTGCTCCGGGATGCAAGCACCTTTGCTGGTGTTGCTGCGCAGACTAGTTTATGCACTATAATATATGATACTTTTTTTTGCTGTATTTTTCCACGTATCTGTACATTAAGATGTGGTTTCTATTATAACTTCCAGGGATCTACATTTCGTAGTGGTTAAGACTTTCGCTTTGTTCTGAATGGACCGGTTCGAATCCAGCTCGCATTGTATTGTTTATAAAGTGAATTTTTTTCGCAGACCCCTGGGGATTATCTCTTGAAGCAACGGAGTACGTGCTATGAGAGATACTCTCGGCCAACTTCGTGCTGCTATGTTGAGATGGACGGAGTACACATGGAATAACCCGAGTACAATGATGTCAGTATTCTACCCATTGTGAGCCCTTTCTATTATATTTTGCTGACAACTGTAGTTTATGTTTTTTGAAATGTTAAAACAATGAAATTCTTCTATAGCGCATCTTTGTATAATATATTTCCATATTTTAACATTTCAAAATCCCCAATTATGTTTGTTCTTTATTCTGTATATAGCGATGTTCTGCTATTGCATACATATTTCGTCGGTCTGGATCAATTTGTTATAATGAGATTTGACCGTATTAGGTCTATATTCGTTATGCGATTTCTGGTGTGGGAAAAACCACGATCAAAGACATAACTCAAGTCTCAGGGTTATGTCTTCACAGTCGTACATCACTTTCTAGTGTCTAATGGTACATTAGTCTCTGGTTGAAGCTACCCTCTGATACTGTACGAGCTAAACTTTACTCTCCTAGACTAATTCTTCTATACAAACTCAAACTCAAGTGTTTAAAAAAAATTAAGCTTCTGTGTGTGTCATTTAAAGTATTTGATTTATCTTTGGAATCCTAGACAGCGAAACCCGAGGGTGTTGTGGGACGATGTAATGATTACTGCGGGCTGTTGGAGATGTAGTAATTCCCACAATCTTTACTGTCACATGGAGAAATAAAGTGGTATACTTCAAGTAGAAAAGTTTTGTCGAAATCAGATGTACAACAGATTTGCCTTTGGCGCAAATAAAACTTCGACACACACAACACATTTCCGTTATCTGGACTACATCCTGCAGTAAATCTGTAGTACCATTGTAATGCTATAAGAGAGATCTAGAGTGGGTTGTGCTTGCACAATCAGTATTATATGTGGGATATGCTCGCCAGCTATGTTGAAAAATAGTCGTCTACTGTTTCAGACCTATTGGTTAATTGGAAATCAGTTCGTCTAAATTGACTCACTTGCAATTTCCCTTGATTTTCATTGGTTCTCACAAAAAGTAAAATCATAGTGATCAATTATAATCTCTCGAATAGTCAAATGAGTCATTAAGAAAGCTTGATTTCCCATTAGCCAATGGGTCTTATATTTTAGACGGTCATTATCTCACAGTTTTCAATACAACTCCTCCAGTATTCCTCCTATCTATCATTATTTGATCGCCATTTGTTCTATCTCGCAGACATCAGGCGTGTTGTACTGGCCAGTTCAAATTGTTAGCAGCGGGACGACTAAGTAGATCAATTTAAACATACCTCCCTCGTGAAATGGTCATATCATTGTTTGTAGTGCACGTTTGGTAGTGCACGTTTGGTACAGTTCTGTCATGTGACGTATTCTTTCCAGAACGTTGTCTTCCCAATGAACTCTCTGAACCTCTCTCTGTCTTGGGCGATGTGGCTTGCATTTTCTAGCGATGTATTCATATTATCTTTAATGTCGTCAGTCCATCGTCTTCTTGGTCTGCCCCTTCTCCTCTACCCAGATACTCTTCCCTCCATTATTTGTCTTTCTAAACAGTTATGTCTCTTTATATGACCAAACAGGCGTAGTTTTCTTTTTGTTATTGTGTTTAGTAACCAACACTCTGGAATATTCAGTGTGTTTATAATATCTGAGTTTCTGATTTTATCCTTCCATGTTATTCTAAGTATCTTTCTGTAGCATTTCAGCTCGAAGGCGTTGATCTTCTTTGCCGCTGTTTTACTTAGAGTCCATGTTTCACAGCCGTATGTTGCAACCGGAAAAATAAATGTTCGTAACATTAGCACTTTCGTTTCTATTTTGTTGTTTTTCCATATGTTTTTCAGCCGTGTTATTTTGCAATATGCCATTGCCAATCTCTTCCTTATTTCTGCCATGCAGTCTCCTGCACCGTTGATGTTTGCTCCTAAGTATTCAAATTTATCCACACATTCTATCTCGGTATTATCTATTCTGATTTTTGGTTGTTGTGTTGTTATATCTGTTGACATGATTTTTGTTTTCTGCGTGTTTAAATACAAATTTTGTGCTTCGCTATATTTCTTTGTGTTCTTGATTAGTTGTTCCAATCCCTTTATATCGTTTGAAAGAAGTACTGTGTCGTCTGCGTAGCGTAGTTCCGGGATTAGGAATCCACCTATGTTTAAAGCGTGGTAGTCAGTGTTGTGTATGTCTTCTCTCACGTTCCTCATTATACTTTCAGCGTAGATGTTGAACAGGTATGGGGAGAGTGTGCACCCTGGTCTTCCGCCAAAATGGCCGACTAGAACGAATGTGTTCTCTTTACGGTGCTCGATTAATGGTTGTTTCTTCCCGAAAGTAATGGCAACCTACGGGAATATTGTGCCTAGAAATTTCCAATGGTACAGTTACTGTTCAATTATGTCAGTGGTAGACAAAATACGGCTTGTCATGAGAATCTAAAACGTAGCATATGAAAAAACACACAGAAACAATAGTAATTGGAGCTCTAAGAGACTAAAAAAGCTTTTTTATACCGTACGGAAAAGGTCAACCTGGCCCGCCATCCGAAAAAAGGTTGTTCATATCTGGTTTATGTGAATGTTGTTTATCCAGAGGAATTACCAGCGATGAAAGTTCGGTTTTCCGTGTACAATTGCTGTGGTAGAGGTCATTCGTGCTCTCATGTGACATATTCATTCCAGAACTTGGTCTTCTTTATGGATTTCTTGAACACTGCGGGATACTGGGTGAGTTGACCTACCGCAGCTGGAAACTTGTTTAAGCAATCGGATATATCACTGGACCATCGTCGTCTTGGACGCCCTCTTCCCCCTGTTGCCATTAACTCTGCCTTTAGATATTACGTCCATGCTGTTATCTCTTTATAGGACCACAATTTGTTTTAAATAAGGCTTTCTTGTTAATGTGTTGTTACGGAGCCAGACTTTGTAGACATTTATTGATCCTAGTACTTCTTGATTTGTCTTTCATGCTCAGACTTTAATTTTTCAATTGTATGTAATGTTTTGAGATGAAACATGTGGTCTTTCATACACATACGACTAATTCTTAAGAGGCAGGCAATGGTTTGAGATGACGACTTCAACTCGCAGAGAATGTGGAAGGCGTGCCTCACAAATGTTTTATATGCAGAAATCCAATGACTTGAAAACCTACAGACATTTGGTAGAATCAATGTTCATCACACAGTTCATGACACTGCATGCATGTTGTTAGCACGAGCTGTGCTTCTTACAGAATGTGATCAGTAAGTTTCCTACTGTTTGACGTAGGTGATCATAGAGCCCCATAGCTTCCTATCGTATCAGTTCAACCAGGGCTGTTGTTTTTCTTCAGTAAAGGCGGTGGGTGGGGGGGGGGGGGGGGAGAGAAGATTGCCTAAAAAAAAACTTTCATTAATTTTTATATATAAGTACTTCTATGTAATTTCTATATGTAATTACTTCTGTCATTTCTATATGTAATTACTTATATGTCATTTCTGTATGAATTACTTCTATGTCAATTCTTTATGTAATTACTTCTATATCATTATATTTTTATGACATTTTTTGCAGAAAATCGGGGTGGGAAGGAGAGGGGAGGGGCTATTCACCTTTTGACTTAATTTCTAGTACTGTACTAAAAGTCATGTTTTCATTTCCTATTCTCAAGGGTTAAATACCCCTCCCCACCCACCGATCAAGTATACGCGCGTGAGTTCAATTATCGATCCCCTTTCATGTCATTTTGTACTCGTATGTCCAGAATCTTCTCTCTTCTTCTTCTTCTGCGTTCGTTCTCAAACTCCTGCAGATTATCAGGATGCAGTCCGGAGAACGGAATGTGTTGTGTCATGGTTTACAACATTGCGGCGATATCTGCGCCTTTCGGCCTAACACATCCGATTTCAGCATAATTTTGGGTAACTGACCCTATATGGGATAGCCAACTCCATCCCATAACCTCCTTAGTCACCTCTTACTACATGCATGGAAGGTAAATAGTGTTGTTATTCTTTGCTCCCCTTTCGGGCCCCAGCAACACACGGGCGTTCTCTCTCTCTCTCTCTTTCTCTCTCTGAAGCTAATCATGGATTACAATTAAGAAAGCAAGTAGAAAACTAGAGACCACAGAGACATGGTCCTACAGAAACTAGAGACCATAGAGACATGAAAAATAGGCCACACTTGTTGTCCACATCGTGAGTAGTGGTTTGAAATACAATGCACCAACGCTGATCCATTTTAGCTCTGTTAAGATATGTTCGTGGTCTTCGCCGTTATTTTCTCATCTTGTATTGTGTTCTTGCTAAAGGAAATTAGCCGAAACGTAGATGTTTGTTTATTTTTTCTCAGTAATTAACAAAAATGTATTACCATGTTTCACAATGTACCAGAAATAAATAAATTAGGAATAGGAGATATGTGTGTCAGCTAGACACTGAATCGTTTGATATGGTTGCATGTAGGAGAGTCAGCATACACATTCGTACGGAGATAATATTGTGGAGATCAATGATTGCCTACGAACAAACACGGCGTACGATTATGAGCCATTGAGTGTCTTTATAATCATAGTTTATTATTCAACGTTGCTGTGAACATTGAACTGAATCAATTAGAACTTAAATGAAATATTGTGAAAAACAAGTCCGGAAACCATAAATTGGAGAAAAGTGCATGCAGGAGTTGAGTGATATTGATTGATGGGAATCGCATTTGATGAGTGAGATAAAATAACGTCCATGAAACAGACACATGGCCTGCCGCATGTTAATTTAACATTGTGAAATATGTTGCCTGATCGGGTTTGTGTATTTGTCTAAAAGAAGCCGAAGGTTTTTGCGTAATACAGCGGTTCTATCACTGTGAGGACGCGGCCCCTATCAAGATTACAGTGCTGATAGATTTAGAAGTCTGGGCTGTGATCAGTAATAATATGGATATTATTGTTTACACTTATTGGTAATATACCGTACAGTTTTCTTCTTACGTGAGCATATCAGGAGATGATCGAGCGGTGAATGTATCACTTTTTTGGTGTCAAAAAAGGTCATTCGCTTTATGTGCATGGGTGGCGCATTTCGTAATCAATGGTATATTTTAATTGCGTGCGCGGCTGCTCTACCACGTACATTAGAGGAAATATTTCTGTTGAGTCGGTGTTGCGATATATGCGCAGTGCTTGGGCATTCACAGGTGAATGCAGAAGGAAGTGTGTTATGGAAGAAAGTGGTGCTTTTAGTACTAGTCTGAAGATGCAGGTAATGGAAGTGACCAACGCAATAACGTAGATGGAGATCAATAGTGTTAAAGATGTATTTGTTCTGACTGATTGTATGAGTGTGGTTGGAAAGATTCAGTCGGGCTATCTAATCTGTCGGTGGTTTGGAGTCGTTTATTAGTCTGTACTGATAAGAGATACTTTTATTCTTGTGATTGGACACGCGGGTGTGAAGGAATATGAAAGAGCAGACAGATTTGCTATGGTTTTTATGTCATTTTGAATTTATCCCACAGGCGGTTGAAAAATATTGAAAATGTGTATAATAGAACTGATTTGTACATGGGTCGACCAATATGTACTACGCCCGTCTCAACTAAGTGGTACGCCGCTTGCCGAGAATACCATTTTAACACGTAACTCCAAAGTTTCAAGCGATAATACCCTAGAACAAACGCTGCTGTATTTGAAAGCTCGTCAGTGCTCACATACAAGGTATTTCAAGGGATTATACTCTGGAACAAACGCTGCTGTATTTGATAGCTCGTCAGTGCTCACATACAGGGTATTTCAAGCGATAATACCCTGGAATCTTTTAACAAAATCCACTATAAACAAGATCGGGATTTGAATCCGCGATCACCTGAACACAACAACAACTGGGTAACCACCACTATGCCAGGGAAATCTCCATAAAGGAGGGAGACAAATTAACAGACGATTGTGTCTGAAAAAAAAGTTTGACCACTTCAGACATCACACCGGGATACAACTTTTAAACACTTTGTCTTGTGTCCGAGAGTACAAAAATAGTCACATTTCACGCTTAAATAATGCCAAACCTATATATATATATATATATATATATATATATATATATATATATATATATATATATATATATATATATATATATATATATATATATGATAAATAAATCACGTGTAAATGACGTCATTTAATTGACTGTAAACACCCTGATTTTTGTATGTGAGATGTGTAGTGACAAGTAGACGTTTAAAATATACCGCAAATAAACGAAAATTTAAACTAATGAACGCAATTTAATGAAAAAAAATAATTCGTAGGTTCTACACCATTTTTAATGCACACACGAAATACTAATTAAATGTGTTATATATTTGCTGAGATACGTGATTTTTAAGTTGGGCATAGTTGGCGAAACGTGCTATAGGAGCGTACACAAGTATGTATGCATGTTTTTAGTAGAAATTGTTTTTCTCTAAACGTGTCACCACCAAACTCATAGTTTACTAGGCATAAGTAATACCATCATTTCTTTATGACTGTGAAACGTAGAAAGTATACGCCAGACTTGCTAGAAGACTCGACCATGTCCACGTAAGCTGAAGTCGTACGGTAACATTTATTAGTGGGATAAATTACCAGACGGTGAAGTACTGATGAAATGTAAATCTGTAAGCTAACATACAATGTTGATGAAAGCGCAGACGCGCTGGAGGGTCACGTGGCCATCACGAAAGATGGTCATCTACCAAAAAAATTGTTATATGGAGAACTGCAGACTTACTCCGTAAGGATGGAGAACAGAAGAAACATTTTTACAGACACCCTTAAGACATCACTGACTTACCCTCAAAATACACACATTCATGGGAGAATCTGGAACAAAGACAAATCCGACTGGTGTCGCATAATCAGCGTGGTGCAGTAACGGCAGAAACCATTAGACATCACCTCCAGACATCATAATGCACAACAAAAACAAGCTAGAAGAAAGGCAAGAGCTGATCAATGTCCGACAGATTCCTCTCACACATGCTCAGGGTGCGGTGGACAATTCCAGACACGCATAGGACTCATTTGTCACAGCAGGGCACATTGTGGAGGACATCATTTCTCAGTTGAACTGAATGGTTATCGCCTATTACGACGGACGAACATCATAGAAATGTGCTTTTAATATTTGTGCAGGAGTTGTGATTTTCTTCTTGTTCACAGTTTAACATGTCTACACATCAAGTCCGGATTTCTTAATAAATGCTGCTGTATTTGAAAGCTCCTTAGTGCGCTCTTATACATCGTTCTGTGGATCTGTTTCTGTGCGCCAGTGTTGCTCTCGTAACTGGTTTAGTGTAATGCAATCTTACATGATAGTTCCGCGGTCTGTGATGCCTGCACACATTGTCACAGAGGTGTAGGAATTAGTCTTAATTTACTTAAGTGGATGTTTAGTTTGTTGTGCCCTGATTGATGCGGAGGATGATAACCTGCTCAGCTCTATCAAGATAGTGATAATTGTCTTTTGAATAGTCGATTTTCCACCTGTGAGGAAAATATGTTTCATCACAATACAGAAGTAATATCGTGGATCGTCCTGGCGTAGTGGTTAAGCTATTTGCTTGGTGTTGGCAAGATGTTGCAGATTATATCCCACCCGTGTCGTCTTACAAATGGTGATTTTTTTGTTGTTGTTGTCAAATGAGATACCTTTTTCTGAGTATAGCTTGAAGAGATACGAAGGTATGAGTGGTACTTTCTACTTGCCATTCCGTTGAGATGGGCGAAGTACAATGAAATCAGTCCTCTACGACTTTTGAACCGAAGTAATATCATAAAAATGAACGAACAAATAAATGAGTATATTATTAATCAGTCTCTCTATCTGCTTAGTATGCCATATCCATATTCACAATGTCATAACTCGTTAGGGTCGTAGGAGCATTGGTTGCTTCCACACACATAGTCCTTCATCGATTTCTATCTTCAGCGATTCGGAAGAGTGAAGAAAAATCTCGACCTGTCCAGTCCATCATGTTGTCTGTCCATAATTTTCTTTGCCATCATCTGCTTCTCCATCTTCGACTGCTCTATGTAGTATCGTTTTTTATCGAATATCATAGCATGCATGTCCAAACGATTCAAGTTTTCGTCATTTCACTATTGAAAATATTTTTTCGAATCTGTATATATTTATTATATTTCAATTGGTTTTCTGTATATGAGATTTTTATAATTCTTCTGTAGCCTTTTTTTTTATTGGAAGGCCCGGTAACTATCTCTCCATATCTGCAGTGAGTAGGCATGCCATAGATTGAGAGATTCCTTCTATTAATCTTCTATTCTTAATTGTGGAAGGTCACGTTTTGTCTATCGACTCAATGACATCAAGGCCATAGTTTATGACATTGACCGTCCATTTTCTAGCGTTAAGGAGTAAAGAGGTTAGAATATCTGGGCCAGTGACTATACCATCGATATAGAAAACCTATTGCGTAATTGGAAAACAGCATTGTAAAAAGACGCATTTGACTGTCCCCGTAATTTTAATTTGTCACTATTATTATACTTTATGTTGACACCTAATGAAAATCATGTGAAAAGTTTGCAAATTTAGAGGGCTGTTTTCCAGTTAGCCAACAGGTTTTCATTATCGACAGTCACGATTAATGATAGTTCTATTTCTGGAATGAATGGTTGGTTCGAGACTATTCGCTTATACATTTTTAAGTGGTGGGGTGAAGCTGAAGTGTATTTTTTTTACGGAAGGTCTGAAGGTATTTTGACTGGTCCATTGCACAGTGAAAACATTACACCTTGCAAGTCAGACGTATGGAAGCCGGCGTGACTCATCTGTACAATTAGGTTTTTATCCCGAGTAAATAGCATCTTCTTAAAGAATTGCCCACGGTACCTATCAAGTTTCTTATCAAAGAATTGTCCACTGTACCTATCAAGTTTCTTCTCAAAGAATTGCCCACGGTACCTATCAAGTTTCTCCTCAAAGAATTGCCCACGGTACCTATCACGTTTCTCCTCAAAGAATTGCCCACGGTACCTATCAAGTTTCTCCTCAAAGAATTGCCCACGGTACCTATCACGTTTCTCCTCAAAGAATTGCCCACGGTATCTATCAAGTTTCTTTTCAAAGAATTGCCCACGGCTGCTTGTCTCGAATGTCATAGATTAAGGAGGTTTTGGGAGAGAATTTGGCTGATACTCATAATTCATGCTGAAGTCTTGATTTGTCCGACCAAAAGTCGCATATATAACAGCTAAGCTGTAAACTATGACAATTCATCCCGTTCTCCGGTTTTCTTATGGTCCATGCAGCCTGGCGTTGGTTATCATTTTTTCCATAGCCTTCTATTTCGTGTGCTGTCAATAATTTCCGATACCGATGTTCTCCCATGCCACAATGTTAAGCTGTACAGCATATTTTCTCTTGGTCTTTCCCTACTTCTATTACTCTTCAACTTGCCTGTTGTTACGTGTTCTATGTTGTATATCAGCCATCTGATGTTTGTAAGGTACACAGGGAAGTGAATGCGCGGAAGATGCAATGGAGGCCACATAAAATCATGGGCAGATAATCATGTAAAGATTTTTCCACGCTCATCCTCATCGCTGGAGATAGAAATCGCTTGATGAGTGCGTTGGCCACCAAATGTAGTACCCATACGACCCTAGCTAGTTATGGGTCTATGCATGAGATGGGACAGCCAACTCCGTCACCAAACGTTCTTTTTAGTCGCCTCCTATGATAAGGATGACAGGCAACATTATTACAATTCTATGTACCTTTTTGGATACTGGCAACACACGCGAGGGGATGCTCTTGTTCACTCGTTTGATAGCCATCGATATATTTCTACCTATTGGTCATCTGTTTCTACCTATGTTCTTTCTATCTGTTAGTATTCTTTTTCACATGATCTTTATAACTATTTATCATCTGTTTCATAATCATCAATGTCTTTCTACCTGTTGAGCAAACATGTTATGGATCATCTGTTTCATACTTATGTATGTTTTTACCCGTTGATTCTGTCATTAATTATCTGTATTACAATCATCAATTTCTGTTTCATGAGTGACATTAATCATCAATATCTATCTCATGAGGTGCCATTAATCATCGATTTCACAAGAATTACTATCTTTCTAACAGCCTAACATGTCATAGATTATCTATTTCACAACCACCACAATCTACACGTTATAGATCGATTGTTTCAGATATTCCTGACAAGTTCAAGAAACGAAAACCTAAATCATTCTTTCCTGTCTCCGCTTCTGCCAACAACCGCGGCAAATCTGTACAACATGAGGATATTCTGGACCTAAGTAGAATTGTAACAGGTTAGTGAACTTACCAATATTTTCACTTTGAATGTAAGTCATCGTGTGAACGTTTATGAATCAGTGTAATGAGTATCATTGTTGGCGAATTGGTATATGGTGATATATATATGTGAATGATGAACGTGAATTAGTAGCAATTGTGAATTTTGATAATCAGCGTAAATGTTAATATGAATGTTGGTGTTGTGTAGGAGATGTGGTGATCGATAAAAAGATTTGGAACATAATCTTGAGTTTAGTTACTTTGTTGACAGTTGATATTTATTGATTGGTTTGTCGTAGTTTTGTTGTTGAAAGTTTGTATTTATTGGTTGGTTGGTCGTAGTTTTGTTGTTGACAGTTGGTATTTATTGGTTGGTTGGTCGTAGTTTTGTTGTTGAGAGTTCGTATTTATTGGTTGATTGGTCGTAGTTTTGTTGTTGAAAGTTGGTACTTATTGGTTGATTGGTCGTAGTTTTATTGTTGACAGTTGGTATTTATTGGTTGGTTGGTCGTAGTTTTGTTGTTGAAAGTTGATATTTATTGATTGATTGGTCGTAGTTTTGTTGTTGACAGTTGGTATTTATTGGTTGGTTGGTCGTAGTTTTGTTGTTGAAAGTTGGTATTTATTGGTTGGTTGGTCGTAGTTTTGTTGTTGACAGTTGGTATTTATTGGTTGGTTGGTCGTAGTTTTGTTGTTGAAAGTTCGTATTTATTGGTTGGTTGGTCGTAGTTTTGTTGTTGAAAGTTCGTATTTATTGGTTGGTTGGTCGTAGTTTTGTTGTTGAAAGTTCGTATTTATTGGTTGGTTGGTCGTAGTTTTGTTGTTGAAAGTTGGTATTTATTGGTTGGTTGGGTGTAATATTGTTGTTTACAGTTGGAACATTTTGGCTGGTTGGTCATAGTTATTTTGTTAACATTTGCCACTGATTCGGTAGTTACATTTATTTTGCTAACAGTTGCCACTCATTGGTTAGTCGTCCTACACTTACTTTGGCAGCATTCATATTATTCTTTATTCTGTGTTGTTATGTTGCTGTCATTTTGAACTCATTGTTTTTAGTTCTAGCAATTGTTTTGTCTTTTTTTAAACTTTTATATTCGTAGATATTTTTTGCTGGTCTCAACTCATTATTTGACTATTTTTAGTCATTATTGTTTTGACCATTCAGCTCACTATTATAGTCATACTCTTTCTCTCCTCCCCGCTTTAAGAATATTTTTTAATTGTGGTTAGTTTCTTGAACGTTTGATATCATTATTTAGTGTGGTTAGTTTCTTGCAGTCTTGATCTCGTTATTTAATCTGGTTAGTTTCTTGCAGATTTGGTCCTATTATTTAGTCTGGTTAGTTTCTTAATTTCTTGCTGGTTTGATCTCATTATTTAGTCCGGGTTAGTTTCTTGTAGGTTTGATCTAATTATTTAGTCCGGGTTAGATTCTTGTAGGTTTCTAGTCATGGTTAGTTTCTTGTAGGTTTGATCTAATTATTTAGACATGGCTAGTTTCTTGCAGTCTTGACCTCACCATTTAGTCCTGGTTAGATTCTTGTATGTTTCTAGTCATGGTTAGTTTCTTGTAGGTTTGATCTCATTATTTAGATATGGTTAGTTTCTTGCAGTCTTGACCTCACCATTTAGTCCTGGTTAGATTCTTGTAGGTTTCTAGTCATGGTTAGTTTCTTGTAGGTTTGATCTCATTATTTAGATATGGTTAGTTTCTTGCAGTCTTGACCTCACCATTTAGTCCTGGTTAGATTCTTGTAGGTTTCTAGTCATGGTTAGTTTCTTGTAGGTTTGATCTCATCATTTAGACATGGTTAGTTTCTTGCAGTCTTGACCTCACCATTTAGTCCTGGTTAGATTCTTGTAGGTTTCTAGTCATGGTTAGTTTCTTGCATGTTTTATCTCATTATTTAGTCATAACTATTGTTCTGCCGGTTTGCTATTTATTCGTGGTTATGTTGTTGCAATTTCTATTGAGTTTAAAAAAAAAAAATTGACAGTGATTGAAACATGCGGTATCCTCTTGTGTACTATCGATTTCAACGATGATTGTTTTTCGTAACGTCTGCAGTAACATTGATGTATACACAGTCTAAGATCAATGATTAGGTGTTAATCTCAAATTTCTAGAGATGAACGTATCTGTTAACTGGCGTATCTAATACTCGTGTGTAGGTTGATCCTGTCTTATCTGTAGGTGTGTGTCGCAGTGCGTGTATGCGAAAGAGATATGTGCCGAGTCTCTTGTAGATTATGCAGTCCTGTGGATTCATCATCAAAAGTGACGTTATTTTATTTTTCATGTGATTTTCATTGATCACTTTGTATACCCTTTACGTCGAAAGCTAATGAAAATCATGGGAACATTTAAATAGCGCCGCTTTTGAAAGATTATTTCCAATAAACCAGAATGTCTTATAGTTGTCGATGAATACTGATGAGTCCACATGACTGTGTAATTAACGAGGGACTAGATTTGTACGTATATTGAAAGTATTTTTATCTCACAAACAGTGGATTTTTCTTTATGTAATTTGTGTTTTCATGATCTCACTGAGATTGTATAGAGTGTTTTTATTAAGATTGTTTTAGATACTTCATAAGTAGCTCTTATATCATTTTGTCAGTATAAGGAACGTTTGAAGGACTCACCATGGCCCATCTGTTCAGCCACTATGCAAAAGCAAATCTTTAGTACATTGGTTCCCAACCCTTTTCCAGTCTTGATCCAATTTGATTGAATCAAAGTTACCAGCAATCTCATTTTCTGCCCCATAGAAAACATGGAGACCCCTTTTAGTATCTCATCCTGTGGGTTGAGTACCACTACTTTAGTCACGCTGTGTTGCAGCGTCCCGAAAGAGGAGCAATGAATGAATGAATGAATGGCAACACTGATTACCTTCCATGCATGTTGTAAGAGGCGCCTAAGAAGGTTATGAGATTGAGTTGGCTATCCCATCCCCTATAAGGTCAGTGACTCAAGAAATTCCGAAGTCGGATGTGTCGGTAAAAATGCCCAGATATCGCAGCAAAACTGTAAAACATGACACAATGCAGTCTTCTCTCCGGGCTACAACCTGTCAATCTGCAGGAGTTGAGAATGAAGCACAAGAACAAATTGCTCTAGTAGAGAACATGCATTATACCAAAGGTCAGCAACCTTTTATGGTCCAAGGACCAGATGCACAAATACTGAGCTAGTCGCGGGCCGAACAAAAAAACTAGTCTTGTGGTGACCATGCTCGAAATAAGCACTTGAATAAAAAAATTTTTTAGGAACACTGTGGGTCAGCCGTCACGGCTTTTGTTTCATGATTCGCGGGCCGTGTATTTTGGGCAGAAGGGCCGTGTCTGGCTCGCGTTCCGTAGGATGCTGATCCTTGATAATAGTCTGGTTTTGCTAAAGTGAAAGCACATAACACTTCATATATAAAATTATGTTTTTTTACACCCTATCCTTTTCTCCTTTCTGTGTAGAATACTACGTCTCACAACATTGCACACCCATGAGAATGGAAGGCCTGGGGAGGATAAAGGGTGGGGGGCTTCTGAGTATTATATAAATCTCTGGAGAAGCCCCTCCTTTGTTTAAAAGATTCAAGAGCTGTAATGCTCCTTAATTGCCAGAGGTCAAAACAAACCAATCATTTTGTTGAATTTCGTCATCTGATCTTTGCACCGTTTATGTCTTTTCGTTACCAGTGATGTTGGTGTGAGTTTATCCACTCAAGACTTGAATGTCTTATTAGCAGAACGGAATACATTAGTTCATGGTATATACACACTCACATATTTGTGTGCATATATTTCTTCATTATTAAAATAACTTTGCGTTTGTTTCCAATATGTATTCTTTTCGTGAAAAATGTCCTTATTGGACTGCAACGTAGAAAAAGTCCTTGTTCTTTTGTTTAATGTAGTTTTTTTTTACATTAGTTTCATTATTTGATAGAATATCCAGTATAGTACCTTAATATAGTATTCTCCCACCGAAGATTAATGTGTCGGGCCATTAGGGCAAATAAAACGGCGACACAACGCATTTCCATTTTCTGGACTACACCCTGCTCGAAATCTAGTAGAACCATGGTCCTGCTACAAAGAAGATCCATCGAGAGTTTGAGAATGAACGCCGAAGAAGAAGAATATAGCATATATTGCTTATATGTTTTCCGCCTGTGCGTTGCCGGGGTCAGTTTTTAATTGTTTGTTCTTATGTGCCAAGTAATTGAGGTGCATGCGCTGTGACACAGCCACTTGTGTGGGAGCCACCTTCATAATTAACCTTCTCTTACACAATTTAAGGTTTTCCATAATAAAAATATGATTACCCGAATATTTCAATTGTATAAGGTAAAGGTATGCATAGTATGTTTTAAAAAAATAATTACAAGTTGTGTATTAATGTTTCTATTGGAGGGGTAATCTTTTCTCTGTAATGTGGTTTTTAGAGGTAAAGAAGTTTGTTTTTATAAAAACTAAATGCAGACATAAACTAAAGTGGTATCGGTACTTGACAAGGATTTTTTAAAAAGCCAACTACGTGAATTATGAATTTACACCAATTTTGAAACCTAAATCTATCACAATGGAATCCTAAAAGACAAATCATAAATTACATATTCATAGCTACATTCTGTTATAAATATCAGACGTGGACACTAACTAAAGAACAACAGAGAAAGTTTACTACGTGTGAAATGAGATGTCCAAGAAAAGCAACAAACAGAACAAGAAGAGATCGTGTGAGAAATAAAGAAATTACAAGAACTGCTGAAACAACATCTTTGATAAAATACATTTAAAACAGAGACAAAATGATTCTGCCACTTAATGATAATGAATCCTTATTGGCCAGCGGCAAGAGCATATAACATGAAAACAGAAAGATCAAGATGCAATGGTAGATTGGTGGATAAGTAGATAGGTGTCGATACGGAATATTTTCATTTCAGGAAACTAACTAAAGTGAAACTAAAGAAATTATACCTTATAAAAATGCACATACATTATTTCTTTTCACAATGTTTTGGAAATTGTTTTTATAAATTTAAATACATGCAGAATATCAGACAAATCGTGTATTCAATAAATAAATCGTGTATCAATCGTGAGAATTTCAAACAATCGTCGAACAATTTTTAGCTTTAAAGGGATATATCCGTTACAATTATGAACACAAACATGACGAAGATATACGAGTCGAAATGGTTTTTGTAAAAAAAAACAACCAAACAACTACACTGTGTAATATGGGGTTGAACTATTTATAAAATAATTATAAAGATATGGACACTGTTATCTGACGCGAGAATATCATTTATAATGATATGACGGCATATGTCGACCAACAAAAAACAAATTTATAATGATGTGCTTGATTCCATGTCATGTGATTAAGAGATGATAAATGATATGCACTGTAAACAGTTTTGCCTGTAGGCTGTGTCATCCGTTATTTAGTGTTCATTGTATCGAAAGACTTTAATGTCAGTATTTCAATTTGTTCGATTTGTTTTTCGTTTGAAGAAAATTATAAGTCGTTAGTTTTCTAGGTTAATTTTCGTTAAATTAATGTTTTAAAAATAGTTTATATTGCTGGCCCAAAAGACGAGAAAGGAACAGTTATAGCGTTATCCTCCATGACTATCATAAGATTATGACTAGACTGGGTTGGGTGTGATGTTGGTTACTTCATAGCGCACCACAAATAATGTATGATAAACATCTTATTGTTGTTGTTAGTCCATCACTAGTGATGGTGCCCATTTGTTACATTCACTTTATGAAGTTCAGGTAGAGATATGTCTACTATGAGTTGGTAGATGGTATTAAGGCCCTCAATTAGGACACAAATGTCCTTGGACAGGCGGACATGGTATGATCACTGTTTTTTTTTATATGCTCCAGCGACACGATAGACGGAGAAGAGTTTACAGCAGAGAACACGAATGCTACGCACAGAAAAGCGTTGATGAGGAACATCCACATGGTGGTGGAGGTGTACGGATGTGGAGAGCGATCAACTTCATTAGAAGTGACATGGCAAAAATTTAAGGACGCCTGAATGCCGAACGATATGTCGCTGACATTATTCACTTTCGCATCCTTCTAATTTTGGCTGCACGAGGGTCAATATTTCAGCAGGATAACTCTGGACCTCATGTGGCACAACTTACCACCCAGTTCCTCGCTGATAACAGCGTCAACACTATTCTGTGGCCAGCCATGTCATCAAATATGAACCCCCATAGAACATTTATGGGATGAACTCGACAGACGACTCCGCCAGCGAGCTGTGGCTCCAGCCAGTCTCCGACAGTCACTGTATATGGTGTTTATCTGCCCATATCTTTCTAGCTAGCCTCCGCTATTGAGCTGTTGCATGGCTCTTCTTTTTTCCCCCTCTCACAAGATACTGTACCTTTTTTGAATTGTAGAGCGACATTTAGCTGTGTCTCCTGCAGCGTCTTCCTGCCTATCATAATCTATGTCAAATACTTTCAATGAGGTTTTTGGCGAAGTTCACTTTTCGCTTGTCCATCTAGAATTGTATACTCAGCAGGAACGCGTCACACATGGCATATTGTGACAGGGAAGGATGGATCCTTGCCTACTCAGCAGGAACGCGTCATACATGGCATATTGTGACCTGGCCTACTCAGCAGGAACGTGTCACACACGGCATATTGTGACAGGGAAGGGTGAATCCTCACCTACTCAGCAGGAACGTGTCACACACGGCATATTGTGACAGGGAAGGGTGAATCCTCACCTACTCAGCAGGAACACGTCACACATGGCATATTGTGACCTGGCCTACTCGGCAGGAACGCGTCATACATGGCATATTGTGACAGGGAAGGGTGAATCCTCACCTACTCAGCAGGAACGCGTCACACATGGCATATTGTGACCTGGCCTACTCAGCAGGAACGCGTCATACATGGCATATTGTGACCTGGCCTACTCAGCAGGAACGTGTCACACATAGCATATTGTGACAGGGAAGGGTGAATCCTGACCTACTCAGCAGGAACGCGTCACACATAGCATATTGTGACAGGGAAGGATGGATCCTTGCCTTCTAGATATACACAAAAGCCAAAGCTTATCTTCTTTTTTTTTCCTGCGTTTATTTTCAAACTTAAAAAAAAATAGAACATAAAAATTATTAGCAGAATGTAGTCAGGAGAATGGAATGCGTTGTGTCATGGTTACAGCTTAACTGCGATCTCTGCTTCTTTGGCCCTGACACATAAAACTTCAGCGTGACTTCTGTGCCACTTCAACCTTCTGTGGAGTAAGACAGCCAACTCCAACACAAAACCTCATTAGTCGCATTTTACGACGTGCGTGGCAGGAAACAGTGTCACTATTCTTTACTTCCCTTTTGGGTCCCAGCAACACACGGGGGGGGGGGGGGGGTATCTAGAAGTTCCCATCTAATAAAGTGTTGAATGTGTATGTGTAAAGTGTGAAAATGATTTATTTGTTTATTTTTGAAATTCAAATTTAGTGGCGCACTGCAGGTTGCCTTACTTCAATGTGCTGACAATGTAGTAATCCAGCCTGTCCATATGTCTATTGTTTAATTGCAGTGAAACAAGAGACATGGCAATCTTTGACATCCGCCATATATGCCATCTTTGGCTCTAGAGGAATAACTAACTAAAGTATAATGAACCTCTTAAAGTACGCTGCTTTCATCCGCGGACGTTAATCCAATTTGGGTAAATCAGAGCTTTACAATCATCTAAAAAATAGTGGAGGCCGCGGTTGTGGTAATCATCCAGCTACAACGCTGTCTGGATATAACAATAGCTAAAAATAACTGCCGGCAGTGTTGTTAAACAGTTTCCGACGTACATGTTGGCCTCGGACATCCACAATTGAGAGGAAGTAGTATAACACTGAACGTATTTGTTACCACTGCCGAAGTAGGATGTGCTGGGTCGTCATCGCAAATAACACCCTTAAATGGCCTCTCAATTCTCAGGACTCTTCAACCTGCTGGAAATCTAGTAGGAACATCGTTCTGTTAAAGGGATATTCAGCGGGAGTTTGTGAACGAACGACAACAATCGGTGTGTCATTGTTTCATTAGATTTCAGAAATCACAGATAACTCTACTCAACTTGAGGAATAACTCTAGCTAGTGAATAACTTGTGGGACAACTTTAGAAATATAAATCACTATTATCTATTCCCAGGTGAATGATGGTCAGAATATCCACACCAAGTGTTAAGCATATGGGTGGTGAGTGGGAGCTTATATTTGTTCAGAGTTGTCCTGATATTATATATCAATCTTTTTCTAGATCTTTCTCTGGCCTTGTATCCGGATCTTCTCATGTTATATGTTCTGTCGGCAGTTGGTTATGGTTCATTCTCATAAGGTGTCCAAACCATTTTATCTGTGTTTCTTGATGTATACTGTGCATGATCTTATACCGATTCTTCTCCTGATTTCATTGCTTATTATTTTGTCCACTTTGGTCACTCTTGCGGCTTTTCTCTGGCATTTTATCTCACTTGTTGTAAGTTTTCTCTTCTGGGCTACTGTCAGAGCCCATCTCTCGCATTTATAGCAAAGTGTTGGCATAAAAATAATGTTTAACATCTGTCTCTTGACTTCCGTCTTGATCTTAAGGTTTAAAAAAAACGGCAAACGGTCAAAAATAAAAATTACAACGATTGTAAATTAGTTTAGTGGTTCTCATCTATTTCGTAGCTGTGTTTGTCCTTTAGTACAAAATAGATTACATTCTATCCTTCTGTGACTTAAAGAAAAAAAGTTTTTTCTTTAAATTTTCAATTTCAATTCTTATTTATCTCACTATATATCATTGAAAAGGAAGACTAGAAAGTTGAGGGAAGATAAAACATGGTCGAGACACGCTCAAACTGACCAAGGACATTTAGGGCTATCTTAGGGCGTATTAGCCACCTACGAACTCATAGTCATTCATACCTCAAACTGAATCTCATTAATGGGATGTACAAATTTGCCGCTATAACGTGTGATGGAGGAATAGCATATCATCAAATCGTTAATATAGTTATCTTTTTAAACCCCATCACCCTCAACGTATGCCGAAATCGGATGTGCTAGGCCTACAAGGCGCATAACGGTGGAACAACGTAATCACGCTCCCGGCGGAAATCGCACTGATATCAGTGATGGTTACAATGGAGCGAACGCAAAACAAACAAACCCTCAACGTGTCTGATCTCCTACACCCCCTCTCCAGTTGGCATGTTTTTTTCATCGTGGTTCATCAGAAGAAAAAAAAGCTGTGGTCTTTGGGGAAATGTGGCCTACGAAGAAAACTATTAAGTTAGATGTTGTTGGACGTTTATAATTATATTTTTTTGCGAGCCGAGATAGTGTAAAGTTAAGTCAATCTCTCACTGACCAGCAGACCTGGGTTTCGAGTCCACTGGTTGTTTCAGATACAAATTACTCTCTTGTTTCACCAAGCCACCATGACGCAGAATACCAGGGTTCATGTTCTGGGAGGATCGAGAAATGGTACCAATGCAACTAAGCAAGTGCGGCAGCTGAGCACTTGAGCACTGACTGGGCAGCTGAGCACTTATGGGAAACCATGTACTGTGGCGCTGCTTCATTACTTAGCTTCCCTTTATCTTTATAAATATATTCAAAAATGTAAAATTAAATATTAGCGTGATGTGGCGCTGTAGCGGTTGCATGTACCACGGTTAAGAAACATTCCTAGAAAATGTGATACGAAGAAATTTTTTAGAATATTTATGAGACTCCTTGTCACTTCTCTCTCACTTCCCTTTACACTTCACATTTTCCCGCATGTTTCTGCAATGTCCTTAAAACTCTTCCATGTTAGCATGACGTAGTCCGGAGGACCGAATGCGTTGTGTCATTGCGCACAGCTTGACTTTGGTATCACCTTTCGGTCTGACACATCAGACTTCAGCATGGCTATTTCATCACCTAGACTTGCAAGATGAAATAGCAAACTCTACTTGAACACGGCGTTTCGCCTCTTACAACATACATAGCAGATTATATGGTTACTGCCCATTACTCTACTTTTATGCACTAACTAGTAACCAGAGTGCGTTTGTTCCAAAGTTATATATATATATATATATATATATATATATATATATATATATATATGCTATAAAAGAATGTATAAGAAATTCTTGAGACTAACGGGAATTGAAACAGGTCCGTTCTAGCGGCACAGAATCGCCTTGCAACTCGAGTAAATGGATGTTTCCGTACTTCATTAATCACATCCCCGGAATTAATATAAGGAATTATATTGGTCAATAAAACTATGTAATTTACAGGAATGGGCAAATATAACCCGCCTGCCAAATGCGGCCCTTCATCCCATTTGTACTGACCCACCAAGTTTATTACAATTACTAAATACACTGGACATTGAGTTTAGAAAATATAAAATTACAAGCTATATCAGCCAAACTGTAAAATGCGATGCTAAACAGTGTTAATGAAGACATTGTTACGTCAAACTGTTGATGCTGCTAGACGCAAACAGTGTTGCTCGCCACCAACAGTTGATGTTCGACATTTAAAACTTAGCAAGACCAATTATATATAGAAAGTTTTCTGCAGATGACGACAACTGTCTCGATGTCATGTGGCACTTCAAATGTCTAAAAGAAATTGTTGGTCCTATTCTATACTATATAAATGAATCTTGCCCACTAACCACAAATGTTGACCACCTTTTGTGTAAAAGCTACAACTCCCGGAGTTGAAGGGCGGGACTGAAATATATCTTCGTATAATTTCACTCTAAAGCTCCTACTCTTAGCAGAGAACGTGGCTATCGATTGTAAAGGTCTTCTAACAGAATAAAAAAAAAGCCTTCATACGTGATGATTTTGATTATTTAGCAATTCATTGCTCACTATGTATATACTTTGTGTCGCCTGCCAACTCAGACCATTGAAATGCACGGAAATAGTCGAAAACATTAGGATGGCTTGTTTTGATTCTGATCGTTGGTCCACTACAGACTATAGCCACGGCAGAAAGTCACCAGAATAGAATACGTTGTACCTTGAGTTGAATCGATCATACTATAGCCATTGGCCAAAGTTTGTCATTTAAGACCGATAGAAGAATTAAGAAAAACCGTAAGTACTGGCTTGATCAAGTGTCAATCAACACAGGATCATGTGAATACGACCGTATAGAGTGAGTTATTTGACTTTTCTCGCGATTTTCATTGGTCACTGCGTATGCATTGTGTCGACAAGCAATGAATGTAATGGAAAAAGTCAAATTACTCACTTTAGAAGGCTGTTTCCCAATGAGCTCACATTTCTTATTTTGGATTAATTCGGTGGTATATTCGGAATGTAATTAATGAAGTACGGAAACGCCCGTACTTGAAATTACCCGAGTTGCAAGGCGATTAGGTACCGCTAGAACGGACCTGTTTCAATTATCTTTAGTCTCAAGAATTTTCTATATTGTCGATTATTCACGGTGTTGGCCCATTTGCTCAGGAAATAGTGCTTGAAACTTCAAAGGACTATAAATATCTTATTGACCATCCAAAGACATCCAGATACACGGCTATGGCGCACATCACACTCAGTGTAGTTTTCCTACGGGATTTCCCGTTATTATCACTAGTATAACTAGGAAACAAAGTACTCATCGAAGATATTTTTGCAGTGATTTCATGCAGTCACTTATATTGGTCTATCTTGGTTTTTTTCGTGCTTTTAATTGGCTGGAGACAAAATATACACAATGCAAAACATCTGCCGCGTCATCCAAGAGTGTGAGATCAGCACGCATGACTATTCAGGAGAAGGACTTTTTAAATACTGTGCTCGAAACCCTGGCTATTTTTTGTGACAGCCGACCCTTTCTGTAACGCCCGTACTTTGTCCTTTTGTCCAGATGTCTGTGCCACATCCACACAAAATATGCTCAACCGGACCCCCGTTCCAGAAAAGGTTGCCTACCATTGTTTTATTCGATAGTGCTTCGATTTGATAGTGCATCTTTCAGCTGAACACATCCAACTTCCGCGCTACATTTTGTGGTTACCTTGTTGACTTTCTATCGGATGGAATACTCAATTCTATAACAAACCCCATTAGTAGCTTCTTATGAAATGATAGGCTATTGTTGCTATTCTTGCCTATCATTTTGTACCACTCACAGAGACGATTCAAAGCTGTGACGATGTAAAGGCAATGCTAATAAATAACCATCGACAATACAAGTTTTGTGGGATAAATTGGGAAGCATCATTCTAAATTAATGTATTCAATTTTTCCCGTGTTTCATAGGCTGTCGACACAAATTATACACATTGACAAATGAAAATCTCGGGAAAAATCCGTGTCACTTTATAAAGATGATTCCTGATGAGCCAGTCTGAGTAATAGACGAAAGACAGGGTTAAATACTGTGAATATATACATTTCAATTTTTGTATACACGTGTCTGCTGGTCGATGGTAACCTTAAAGTTCTGTGTTCTAGATACGATCTGGACTCTAGTTCTGGAACTCTAATGTCGATTTTGGTTCAAATATACATTTCATAACGTGGGTTTTCCCCCACTGTTAATATAGAAAAAAGATATATTGCAGGATGCGCGTCACAGTAGGGGTTGGTTGTAAACACTCTTTCTAATGCAAGTGAGCCGTTCTCTATTTGGTTGGTTGGTTGCCGATCCTGCGTTCCATGGGCTCTTGTCATGTGACTTAATGTCATTGTTTGTGAGCAGCTATGATGTTCCATATAAGGTGTTTCACGTATCTGACGTTGGACGGAGAAGCACTTTTCTGACGTCATCCAGTGAATGTCTTCCTGGACATTCAGAAAGTTGATGGTCAACAGTTTCGTAGGGATGAGCCCATATCTGGCACCCTGTAGTGTTTTGTTGTTGTATTACGTTATGGTGATCATTAAGCCATACGTACTCGTTCTGTGCGAATTCGGAAGATGGTCCTCTTGACTTTCCTTCTCAGGACGTTGATGTCTTTGGGATTTGGGCTGTTCATATATTTGTATCTCTATTATTTAATGAACACGTTTTTAGTTTTACTGGTGAGAATTTGTTAAAAACTAGTTCTATGATTTATATTGAGACAATCTTCACGAATATAGCTGGTTGGTTGGTTGCTGATCCAGCGGTCCATGGGCTCATACCATTTGACCCAATGCCATTAAAATGACATTATATTGCTGGAAAGAGGCACCCATATATCTAGAAAATGTATTTACAATAAAGGAACTCCTAGCAACGTTTGTTTACAACCAACTGTTATGACGTTACAAATATCGTAGTATATTTTAGTATCTAGATGTTAGTGGTATAACCACGACGCGACAATAATCATCACACTACAAACTTTTCTCGATACTATGGCATCGATACCAAACACCAGTGAAGTCTACCCTTGGTGCTAGTCGCCAACCTCCAGGATTAACAATAAAGCATGACTTTGTATTTATTTCCAGTTCATTGACATTCCCCGTTCATTTCAGTCACGCTTGCTGCTTAATTGGCATGTTCATATAACTTAATTCACACTTGCAAATATTCATAATGCAGGCAATACGCAGTACACGATTTCATACATGCTCGTCATATCTAAAGTGTTCCTGATTTAAGTCATGGACTTCTAGATATTAAAAAGGAGATGAAACGGGCATCTAATCATCTCTGAAAGAGTCGTTTGTCACCAAAATAGCCTGGATTTCAAGTACTATATTTGCCAAACTCGTCTCATGAATAGTCATGCGCGCTGACTTCACACTAATCTTGATTGATGCGACGGATCATTGGTCGCTTTGCGTGTACTGTGCGTCGCCAGCCAAAGAAAAACACGGAAAAGTTGGATATATCAAGATAAGGGACGATGTATGAGATGGAGGCGAAAATTTTTATCTGGCTCTGTCCCGGGGTGGGCAGAAAATCCACAGACTTCCCAGCAATATAATGTCATTTAATGACATTGGGTCAAAGGACATGAGCCCATGGACTGCTGGATCAGCAACCAACCAACCAACCTCGAACTGGAGAGCTATGATTTCTGTCCAATGTTCGGCGTTGCATCAAAATATACATGTAGGCCCATAGGTCGATAGATGGGATCGATAAGACATATAGATAGTTAGATAGGTATATAGATTAGATACATAGATAGCTCTTATCATCGAGAATGCATTTCGAACTCTGGACTACATCCTACTTACAGACTGCAGGAGACGCAGCGTATCTATTGTTACACCTTTGTTTTTATGTCAGCAGCTTCAAAAGCTGTACTACAAAACTATGCCTAGTATTTTTGTCTGCAATTCATCTTCCAGATACAGATATTAACCTTTAACACACCTGGCGACTTAGTAATAGCAATGTGTGTGTTACCTGCGAAAGAAGTTGTAAATTACCACGATTAGATAGTCACTTGATGTGGTGTATGTGTAGAGATACCCATGTTGGAACGTAACCTCCACACCTGTAGATAATGGGGTTACCTCACCCCACCCGTTATCTACAGGTTTGGAGATCACCACCCCCCCCCCCCCCACTTTAGCAAATCAGAACATTACTTTTAGTACTATCCAAAAGTTGGTAAAATCCTTCCCTTACAGATTTTTCGCCGAAACGTTATGACATTTCTCATCAAAACAGGGTATTACACACGAAAACTGGCGAATGAGCAGTTTTTATTTTAAAAAAGATGCAACCTCTTTCTTACTAAAAACGTATCGATTTATCTTGGTCAAATCCAATATATTACCCCGAAATACTAACTCATTTTGTGTCACTGCGTAAGGCCAACCAGACTTTTGTGTCTTTCGTTGGCTGGCGAAACAAAATATTACATAAAATGACCGATTAAAATGCATGTCAATAAAGTCGACGTGACCAAAATCAGTGATGTAGTACATAGGCTTGTTATATCGAAGCCCATGAGCTAGATGAGAGTAAGCGATGGAAAGTATACGAAGATAGCTTGTGAATATTTACCATGGATCTATAGATACAACAGCACACTTCTGGATTTCACGTCAACATAGAGTTGTGAATATAAGATTACTAGAAATCTTGTGGGCCCTCCATAAATCATGCCAATACTGGAGGGGGAGGGGGGGTCTGAAATAATTGAGAAAGTTGTTGACAATGGAGGGGATTGGGGGGGGGGGGGAATTGTCAAATCGTCCATCTGACAAAAGTTGATGTCAACAATACTGTTTTTCATACACCATGGTACCATTAAATTGTTTTTTGAATTTGCCCCACATGTCTAAAAATCGAAACAAACATAATTGTTTTTCCGTATGATTTCGGTAAAAAGGACGAAAGTGGATGGCTGATTTTTTTTTACATAAATAAACAGGGGCGGATCTGTACATTACACCATTCGTATGTTTCCGGGGTCGGTTAGGGGAGCAGAGAATAGCAACACTGATTAGCTTCCAAACGTGTCCTCGAAGGCAAGTAAGCAGGTTATAGGGTAGAGTTGACTGGCAACATCCCATGTACGATCAACGTGATTAATAAACTGTGCTGAAGTCGGATGTGTCAAGCCAAATGACGCAGATATCACGGCAAATCTGTAAAATCATGATACAGCGCATTCCTTTTTACGGACTGCGTCCTGTTAATTTGCGGGAGTTTGAGAACCAAAGCAGAAGAAGAAAGTACCTCTATGTTATTACTTAGACAAGTATGCAGCTACGGTTTCCGCCACATGAGGAGGTGAAGCAATGCTTTTATTTTCTGCCGATCTCATGACTACTTAGGACAGTTAATTTCAGGAATCTCTGCACCTCAGAGCTAGAGAGAGAGAGAGGGAGGGGGAGCGAGAGAGAGAAAGAGAGAGAAAGAGAGACAGACAGAAGGTTCAAAAGATATATTGGATTGACTTCATTTCACTCTAATTTCCTAATTCATACTTGGTATCTCGGAACTGAACATCACACAACTCTGCGAGAGTACCTGCTCATGGCACGTAACTCCGTAACCCCAATCGATGTCTGCTGAAATAGATGTGCTAATAACCTACCATCATAAGAAACAGATGATCAAAGCAATTAGAAAGCCAACACCAATATTAAGTTGACTACCAAATTATGAGCAGACTAGAAGTTGCACTTCAGAACAGGACACAACCGACTTCGCAGCCACGTGTATACACATTTCAAGATTAGCAACAGTGCCATGTGTTCTTGTGGACATGCACTTCAGACAGAGCACCTTCAGAAATTCCTGGAATATCTTATTCTAAGGCAGCCACACTGGCCCAGAGAAACAACAGTGGAAGAAAACAACTCTACAGACCTCTGCAAAAACAAACACAAAAAAACAAAAAAACCGAAAGAAGAGACGGTACTTCACATATAAGCCCATTCCTAGCGAGCGAACGAAGATATTCGAAAACAAAGGAGAATACTTCCAGATTTGAGCATTTCGATTGGAGTCCGCAATCGATTATGCCATTTTCATAAACATCCGACTACAGGACGTCATAAATCTCCGGTTACAGTAGGATTGTACAGACCAGACGACATATATATGATCTATGATATCTTTCTGGTTTGTTTGCTGTTTTATTCAATCTGGTAAACAATCTATTAAGTCACAGCAGACGTATTTCACCAGAGATTAGTATGTCCATCAAAATGCCGTTCTGTCTATCTACGGTCTCTATCTAGCTCGTAGGTATAGTGGGGGGGGGGGGGGAGTGTTGTTAAAAAACACACGCCCCAACTGATAGGAAATCTGTAAACTAGATAAAGTACTGAGATGCAAGGTAGAAAAGAGGGTACTCTTCCTTAAAACTAGATGACTTTAAAAAGAAAAGAGATCGCAAAAATATTTTCACGAAAATGATGACACTACCTACAAAAACGTGGAAATTTCATTATTTTTAGGTAGGCTTCACCCACATCCTGCTGGGGATGTTTCCGTGACCCTGGCCTCTTTTTATGTGTTTCGATCTATACATCAGTTTGCCAGCTTGTTAACTCACATCGTCATCAAATCACAATTCTTCATGATTTTTAGTGGTACCACTTCAGAAATATCAACACAAATATCGCGTCATGTCTCTCTGTTCTCAGTTGCTTTAAGTGTGGAGAAACTTGGCCCTGTCCAATATGTCCGGTCTATCAATCCATAATATTCTTTACCCCCTCTTCTTTTCTCACACTAACTATCCCCTAGAGGCGGTCACAGAAAGGGAACCTTGCCTGATCACGTTCCTAAACTTCACAAGTTTACAACGTTCACCAGTCAGGAGACATTCTTATTGCCTAGCTAACGCATTTCACCCACTACACAGTGAGCTCCCTCGTGTGGAAGGAAGCAGGCTCAAGAGAGGCAAATCGTGGATGGGTCGTTTCGAGGATACCGTTAAACAGATTAGCGCCGGGGCGCAACTCCTGGCGAGGAATGGGTATCTTTAAAGAGGCAGTCAAGGCCGTCATTGTCATTACACTCAGGGAACACCTGCGCTCTTGGCCTGTGAGCTTGGATGCTGAGGTTAAGGTACTCATATGCGATATAAAATATCTACCCACTGCGCAAAACTTAAATCCAACAGGTAAAGCGTGAAATAGGGTAATGCAGTTTTGCTAATCACACGAAACACACATACACACACATCGACGTTTCGACCGAAAGGCCTTTATCAAGTACATACACATATACATCAAAAACAACATGTAGGGACGACACAACTGGCGTTCACATGTCTAGCGAGATGACCGGAAGAATAGAAATTAGTTCAGAGGTGACACAAACAGGAAATGGGAAATATACAAAAGATGTACAGAAATAGGAAATATACAAAAACAAACCCAAATAAATGTGAAAGCGAGACACATCATGCATGTGTCAGTCGCTCTTTAATTCACAGGTCCAATTCTTCTTCAACGTTCATTAGCAAACTCCCTCGCATCTCTGTTCTAGTAGCACACACTTCCTGCTAGAATTCCAGCAGGATATAGTTAAGAGATCCGAAGTGCCATGTTGTCACCTTTGTATTTTCTCAAATGGCCCGACCTATCCAATCTCAGTTGTACATGGTCCAATTCAAAATAAGGTGAAAACTCCAGTATTTTTTACCCAGCCTTGAAATGTTCAAGTATAAATTACTTGATGTCTGTGTGTAAATGTCTATACACACTGCCCCTGTTATCACCTTGATATACATGTAGATAGTAAATGAACGCTGTTGAACAAATAGATAGTTTACACTGCTTCGTGCAAGCACACACATACATGTCAATTTTAAATATGACTGAGCCTGAACCATCTTTGATCCAGCTATAAATCAGATTAGCGGATGTTGTAACCTACAGTGAAAGTACAGTGCCATTTGCCATGTATAGGGTCACATAATCCTATTCATGGGTGATATTTAAACCCTGCCCTCGTCGCCTTTCCTTAGCGGGGTCCATTCACAGCATATTTATGACGTTTTGAAATTGAATAGTCAGATTTTTACTGTTTGACTTTATGCATGAGCTAATAATCTATATTGCGTTTCAAAATGTTTATAATTTAATTTACATTTAGTATCATCGTAACCAGTTCTTTCGATAATATGAATGTATGCATGCGATCTTACATTTTACATGATCCCATGATTTTATACTCATAATCGTCAATGAAGAGTGCTAATGGCCATGACACATAGACATAACGGTTATAAAGCCAGAGGTAGACCATGTAAAAGATGGATCACAGAAATCAAAGAAGCCACAGGAACAAGCTTACAAACAGCACACAAGAAGGCCATCTCCAGAGAACTCTTCCACCCCTGACGCCGCAAGGCAAACAAGGGATACAGCGTATACATAGATAGATAGATATATGGATGGATAGATAGATAGATAGATAGATAGATAGATAGATAGATTGATTGATTGATTGATTGATTGATTGATAGATAGATAGATAGATAGATAGATAGATAGATAGATAGATAGATAGATAGATAGATAGATAGATAGATAGATAGATAGATAGTTAAATAGATAGTTAAATAGATAGTTAAATAGATAGCTAGAAAGATTAGATACACGTTACCGCGGCTCATAATGTTCGAGCATTAATTTTAGTTTGCGTAAACTAGGAGATCGAACTCTTCGGGGAGCGTATCTCCCTGAAACAAGCATCTAACGGAATATGTATATGATGTGAAGACTACACTTGTACAATGGTTCCTTGTACTGGGTGAAATACCTCTTATTGGAATCTTATTCCGATCTTTGAAATACATATTTTTTAATGTGTGAAGTACGTCTTTGTATAATATGTGAAATACGTCATTATGTAATGTATGAAATACGTCTTGCAGACCTTGACATACATCTCTGGCAATCACTGAAATGTCCACTCCCTCAGAGAAGCAGACCATTGAGTCTTCTCCATGTGAAAGAAAACTCCATGACACTTCCTTTGTATAAAGGAAACATTTGAAAACTATACATTTCTAAGGGTTCATGAATAACATTCTCTCAACACTAAAGTACGATTCTGTCAATCAAAGGCCGGCAGTTTTCAGTATAGTTTGTTTGGTTTTAATACGTGTATACACACAGTAGCTTTATTTCTGTGTTCTAAATTCCGCAATTATCCCGTCTCTTGAAATCACGCGCCAAATATGACAAAGCAAATGTTTAAATATCTCAATCAAGCATGTTTATGCCAGTGCCAGGTTTACCCGGTAACATATATTTACATAATAGTGTCCTTGAGGGCTATGTACATTCAAACTTGGCCAGCCTGCTCCAAGCTATCTCCGCCGATCAGGCTAAATCTCGCGTCTCTAATGTTATCTAGTCGCGCGATTAGCCCGTAATGTCGCTCATTAGATTGCGCGCCTTGCAGATCTGTAGTAGTAGTAGTAGTATTGTGTATTGGTAGATAAACTGTACGATAAGAAGGGTTAATATACAATTGAGGCTATCTGTTCCTGACGCTAGGAAGTGTTTTTTTTTTGTGTGGTTTCCTCTTCATTTGGATTATATGTATTATGAAAGACATAGTTTGATGTGTTTTAGATTAAAGAACCAGGTAGGGGTGTACTTCTATGCATGTCGTGTCGTTTTTGTGGGTATTCTAGTGATGTTTCATTTCGTCCAGGAGATTTCGTATATATATATCGCCTTTATAACAAATAAAATAGAGCAAAGTACGAAAGAATAAACAGCACTTATTGTCCCGATAGTATGCAATGGGTGGCCATTATGTATTAAATTAATTTAATATTTTCTGTGAAGGATTTCATTTATATAATCTATATATGTTTAGTATAGTTTATACGGTATCTATAGAAATTTATGGCTGAGAACACTTTTGTCATCAACTTAAATGGGTACCAGGTTCTTCGTTACTAAACACTACTCTCTCTCTCTCTCTCTGTGTGTGTGTGTGTATGTAACGTGTCCTTTGCAGAACGTTGTTTCACTGCCACTCTGTAAGCCTCACGGATCTGTACGAGTAGTCCAGCTTCTTCCAGTGACATGTTAAGAATGTCTTCGATGTCTTGTGTCCATCGTAGTCTTGGTCTGCCTCTTGTTCTCTTTCAGGCAACTTTTTCCTCCATGATTAATCTTTCCAAACCATTGTGTCTTTTTATGTGTCCGAAATATGTAAGTTTTCGTGTTGCGATAGTTTTGAGGAGAAAGTCTTCTTCTATGTTCAAATCTTTGCGGACATCTGCTTTAGTTATTTTTTTCTGTCTATGATATTCTTAGGACCTTTCTGTAGCATTTTATTTCTAATGTAAATAATTTTCTTTTTCATTTCCGATGTCATTGCCCACATCTCACAACCGTATGTTGCCATTAGAAAGATATAGCTACTTAGTAATTGTAACTTTGTTTTCATGTTTGCTCCTTGCCAAAGATTTTTCATCTGTGATATGTTTTGTAGTGACATTGCAAATCTCTTTCTTTTCTTTGCCCGAGCAGTCTCCTGTGGTGTTAATAGTTAATCCTAGATATTCAAAGTTGTTTACATTTTCTAGTTGCTCTTTGTCAATGACTATTTTAGATGTAATTTCATTTCTGCTTACATGTATTATTTTTGTCTTTTGCATTGAGGAAAAGGTTTTGTGCCTCGCTATGATGTTTGACTGACATTATCATTTGTTCTAAACCTCTGGGGCTCCTTGATATTAGTGTGATGTCAACAGCATACTTAATTTCTGGGAGATCGTGTCCTCCGATATTAAGTAATTGAAATTATTCATAACGTGGGTCTTCTCGTACATTTCGTGGGATGTTTTCTACATAAATGTTTGGTGAAAGGTGTGGTGAAAGGATGCATCCTTGTCTGTATTCTTTTTGGACCTCAAACCAGTCAGATGTTTCTTTGTCGAGACGAATAGAAGCTTGTTGATTCTGATAAAGCTTTTAATGAGCTATATGAGATGGTGTTGAAAGCCCATGTTTCCCATTATGTTCCATAATTGCTGGTGTGTTACGCAGTCATACGCCTTTGAGTAGACAATGAAACAGGTGTATATGTCTGCATTGAACTCTTTGCACCTCTCTATTATATTTCTCATGTTGAAGATGTGATCCCTGGTCAGTCTAAAACCTGCCTGAACTATATTTATTTCTCTGTCCATATGTCAGTCCATTCTTTTCAGTATTATATTGAGAAGTATCTATTTAGCATTACTGATGAGTCCAATTGTTCTATAATTCATGCAGAGATCCAAATTGCCCTTTTTGGGAGTGATATAAAAATATACAGGGTACTGATCTTTTCCAATCTTTTGGCCATATTTCACTTTTGCAGATCTTAACATATAAGGCACGGTAGACACTGGTTTCTCTACCTGCTTGTATTAATTCGGCTACCAATTCGTCACATCCTGGTGACTTTTCAGTTTTCAAGTTCTTAATTACCCAACGTACTTCTTCCATGATGGGTTCTGGCTCAGGTTCTGTGTTTCTATTTGTGTTTGAGTCTGTGTCTATGTTTGGATCTTCGTACATTTCCCTACATAATTTCTCCCACCTGTTCAGGATGTATTTATTTTCTGTTAGTGTGTTTCCTGGCTTGTCTTCAATTGCTCATTGAAATTGTAGCTGTCAGCGTTTTCGCTTCTGTAAACGTTATTTGGTGTCCCCATGTTCGTGGAGTTGTTCAATTTCTTTACACTTGTCGATGTAGTTTTCTTGTCCTGTCCAAATTTTCTCCTTATTTCTTTAGTTTGTTTCTTGTATTCCTCTCTTTGTTTATCATCGATTAGTGATTTTAGCTTTTTTCCTGTTGCTGATTAGTTGCAATGTTTCGACTATGATGCAATCTCTTCTTTTTGTCACTCTTCGGGGTATGTGAGCCTAAGCAGATACTAAAACTTTTCTGCACATATGCGCTGTATTCTGTTGGTATTACTCTAATGCCGTATCTAATGGGTTTGGCTCTTTTCGCTAACCTCTTGAGTCTGATTTTTACATCAGCTACTAATAGCTCGTGGTCGCTAAAAACTACACCAACACTAAATGTGTAATCCTCTAACTGTTGCTCCTGATGTCAAATAATCATCTAACTGTTACACGTAATGTCAAGTAATCCTACAACTGCTGCACCCGATGTCAAGTAATCCTCTGACTGTTACACGTAATGTCAAGTAATCCTACAACTGCTGCACCCGATGTCAAGTAATCCTCTAACTGTTACACGTAATGTCAAGTAATCCTCTAACTGCTACACATAATGTCAAGTAATCATCTGTTACATGTAATGTCAAGTAATCCTCTAACTGTTACAGTCAAGAGCTGACAATACTTCCTTATTACTCTTCTCTTTTGATTATAATATTGAACGCATGCATAATAAAACTCTTGTTTGTTTGAGAACCCCAGAAATTGCGAGCGATTAGCTCTTACTTCCTATGTGCAGTGGGGTGGTTTTCTGAGGGTTTTTTTTCATACCCAGGAAAATTCAGCGTTCAACTTAGTGCAATGTCTATTGAAGGAGCCTTCTACTCAGAGGGGTCTATAATTGTATAGGTGACAAGCTACATAGCTTCCATAAGAGAATCTCAATATAACGGCATGTCATCTATTAAGGTTTTCTGTTGCACGTGTGGTTTGTCTAGTGTGCCATTGGTGAGACCCACAGATGCAATCGTGTGCGTATATATATATATGAAAAAGCTATGGCAAAGTAGTAATAACGACACTAAAGTAACCCTTTCAAGATCATGTTCTTTCCCAGTGGCAACACATGGATGCGAGATTTGAACTTTAAACAAGACAGTATCCAAAAGAATTAATTCATTTGAAATGAAGTGCCACAGAAAGATCCTACGAATATCATGAACAGAGAAAAAGAAGAGAATTGAAGTTTTGAAATTACTGAAACTAAATTAAAGGTGACGTCTAAATACCATCATAAGAAGGGAACTACATAATTTTGTATACTTAAAGCGACATGATGGTATCGAAAGGCTGATTCTAGAGAGCAGAGTGCCAGGAAAGAGAAGAAGAAGGGGTCGATAGACCAGCGACATCGAAGACTGTATGGAAGTCTCTGGCCAATACAGGCCTGCTTCCCGGGAACAGAGAGGCGTTCAGAGTATCCTCAACGAAGACAACGTTCTGGAAAGATTATGTCATTTGATATATATATATATATATATATATATATATATATATATATATATATATAGGGCCAACCCTAACAATTGCGGGGCCCAATGCGAAACGGATTGCGCGGGGCCCAGTTTTGGTAGGGAAGAGTATAATAAAATAAATTCTAATATGAATTTATGGCCTATGAGGTGCGGGGCCCACTGCGGCCGCATAGGTTGCAATGGCCTAAGAACGGCCATATATATATATATATATATATATATATATATATATATATATATATATATATATATATATATATACATGCATGCATGCATGCATACATACATATATACATACTAGTTCCCTGCTAAGCGTAGGTGCTCGACAAACTTCCTCCATCGTGTATCATGTATCATTAGCTGTTGCCTCCAGCTCTTTCCATGTTCTACCAAGCCTTTTTGTCTCTGCATATAATTGTTTCCTCCAGGTATTTCTTGGTATTCATCTTTCCTGTTTGGTTCCAGAAAAATGTCTTGTCTTACAATGATTTCTCTTGTTCTTCACAATGCTGGTCCTAAGAGATGTCCATAAATTAGGTCAACAATTAGAGGGAGTATGAAGAAGTTTGATATTTGTTGACAAGTAGTGATATGGGGGGGGGGATGGAACAAGTTGACGTGAACAAAACTGTTTTATATACCAACGAAATTTTTTAATTTGAGAAACATTTTTCTATTAACTAGGCTACTCTACTCCTCAAACTGGGGAAGGGGGTCAAAAATTGAGCTAGTCTTCTGTGTTTGAGTTAAAACTTTAAGGAACAAGTTGACGTGAACAAAACTGTTTTATATACCAATGCAATTGTTTGACATTTGAGAAACATTTTTCTAATAATCAGAAAAAAATCATGTACCTTTTGGCGTATTCTTTCTTCAACAATATTTTGCTCTGGGGAAGGCTGGGGTGTTATATTATTTGGCATAATTAAGCAGGTGGTCTCTGAATTTTTGGCAGTGTGCTGACAAAAGACACCCTTTTAAACACACTCTTCCTGCCGAAGACGGAGGTGTCGGGCCATTGGCGCAAATAAAACTGCGACACAACGCATTTTCATTCTCTGGACTACATCCTGCTGGAAATCTAGTAGGACCATAGTCCTGCTACAAATGAGATCCAGCGGGAGTGAGAATGAACGCTGAAGAAGAAGAAACACACTTTTAAGGCCACTGACTCACTTTCCCATACACAAACATTCATGGGAAAGTCTTGCAAATGAGATCTAACTAACGTTGCAGGATCAAGAGTGGTGCAGCAGCTGCAGAGAACCTCAGACACGATGCTGCACAAAAACAACGTGCTAGAAGAAAGACAAGATCGACTCAATGTCCCATAGACTCATCATGTTCAGTGTCCGGTAGAAAATTACAGGCATGTATAGGACATTAAACAGCCAGATACACCGCAGGCATTGTCGACTACGATTGACGAATAACTATTAAATTGGAGGAAAAAAGGTATGTCCCATGATAACTCTTCATGTACTAAACCGCAGGAACTATTAGGTGGTGTGGCCAGTTCCTTCCTTGCTGTCTTTACCTCCCCTAACTCATGCGCCAGGTACTCATTTACAGCTGAGTCGACTGGAGAAGTGGTCGTGTCAAGCGAAAAATCACAACCCAGATTTTTTTGTACGGACGTGGTTTCGAACTTGGCACGCTGTAACCCGGTGATAGAATGCAAGTTCACTATTAACTAGGCTACTGTACTCCTCAAATTGGGGAAGGGGGTCAAAAATTGAGCTAGTCTTCTGTGTTTGAGTTAATACTCTGGAGAAGACACCTCATTGTCCAAAGGGAGTAGAAGCTAATCGCTTGCTAATTCTTCGATTGATTGAAACAATAACTACAATACATATAACAGATAGAACAGAGACACCTGTGCGATTTCGGATCCTATCAACCCAGTCATTCCATTCGTTCTGTGTATTGAATGTGTCTCTTTTCTATCCGTGGTATTGATATTGTCTCTGTTACGTCTGTAGTATTTATATTGTCTTTATTACTTCTGTTGTATTGATGTTGTCTTTGTTCTATCTGTGGTATATTGCCTTGGTCTATTTGTTCATTCTTGAAGTATTATGGCTGCAGTTTGTGTATTGTCTTGGTCTCTCGTGTTTGGTACAATTATTTCCTAGGACTTGTGCTTATGGTATAGTCATGAATGTCTCTGGTCTATCATTATGGTGTTGTATTTGATATGTTGACTTTTTCCTCGTTCGTTAACTCAATGTTTCATCTATGACTGGCATAGTTCCATATTCTATTATCGCTATCTGTCTCTCTCTCTCTCTGTCTCTCTCACTCGCTCTTCTGTCTGTGGTTAGTTATACTGGTTTCTTGTCTAAATCTCTTCATAGTACGCAATTAAGTTATGGTGCGCACACTATTGTTTATCAACGTTATGGTACAAACAATATTGTTCATGAACGTTATGGTGCGCACACTATTTTTTTTTAATCAACGTTATGGTGCGCACACTATTGTTTATCAACGTTATGGTACAAACACTATTGTTCATGAACATTATGGTGCGCACACTATTGTCCATGAACGTTATGGTGCGCACACTATTGTTCATGCACGTTATGGTGCGCACACTATTGTTCATGAACGTTATGGTGCGCACACTATTGTTCATGAACTTTATGGTGCGCACACTATTACTCATGAACGTTATGGCTCGCACACTATTGTTCATGAACGGTATGATGTGCACACTATTGTTTATCAACGTACATTGTTCGCTTCCGTCAGAACATATGAAAAAAGATAAGGGATGTCCATAAATTATTTCAACAGTTTTGGCAATTTTTTTTTGCCACTCTCCTTTGTTAACACCCTGTACATAATTGAGCCCCCCCCCCCCACCTCCGTGCTTAATTATGTCCAAAAATAATGCCCCTTAAAAACATTGTTTGGCAGAAAAAGTGTCCAAAAACGCCATTCCCACGACAT
The DNA here is from genome assembly GCA_034231615.1 of Meghimatium bilineatum. Classification (NCBI taxonomy): domain Eukaryota; kingdom Metazoa; phylum Mollusca; class Gastropoda; order Stylommatophora; family Philomycidae; genus Meghimatium; species Meghimatium bilineatum. Next base: position 38,127,709 of record CM067319.1, on the reverse strand, counting down.
GTATGTAAGGTAAACAGTCTTGCCATTCTTTATTCCTCTTCTTGGGCGCAGAATTAGACAATTATGTGTCAACCTTTCTTCGTTTCCTTTCATTGATACATTTCCTTCCGTGTTCAACCCGCAGCCACAAGAAGTAAAACCCGCTCCACTACCACAAGAAGTTTCTTAACTCTGCCTAGCACATTGCGATATATCTTAACAAATTGTACTTCCCCCCCCCCCCCGATCTTTCGATAATGTTATTTCAAAAGTGCACATTCTAATTGGTGTATAAAACAGTTTTGTTGACGTCAACTCTTATTCGCCCTTATAACTTTTCCAGACCCCCTTCCCCTTAATGATTGACGTAATGTATGGACGGCCCCATACCAGTGACACTAACATGGGCATATGTTAACTTGGAAATTAAACATAATGCTGCTTGGTGAGGGGTTGGGGGGAGTCCGCGAAGTAATAGAATGGAAATTAGTGGGAGGGTAAATGTATGGGGGAAAGCACATAACACAGGCGATTTAGACAATACATTGTAACATATATTGTAATGTGCTGGGCAGAATATTGAGAAACTTCTTGTGGAAGGGGGGGGGGAGGCGACAGCGGGGTGAACACGGAAGGAGTCAATGAAAGGGAACGAAGAAATGTTGATAAATAATTGTATAATTCTGTGCCCCAGAATGGGAATACAGAATGTCATGACTGTTTACCATAAATGCATGTCGTAGGAGGCGACAACTAAGGAGGATTTTTGGTAGAATTGACTGCGTCATCCTCGTATAGGATCAGTAATCCAGAAGCCCTGCTGAAGTTGGATGTGTCAGGCCCGAAAGCGTAAATATCACAACTAAGCTGTAAATTATGTTGTCTACAGTAGATCGTGCTAACCTGCAGACGTTTGAAAACGAACACAGATGAAGCTGTCAGAACACAGTCTAATTCTGAGAGAGCCGAAATGGAAGACATATGAATTGTTTAGTGTACTTGAATACATTTCTCAAAATAGTTTTTTCAATCAATCAAATGTCTTGCCGAGTGACGTAGGCGCGATTGTGTTTATCAACAACTAATTCTTGTGTTGTTAATATATAACCATAATCATTTTTGTTCCGATCCCTAGGGGTTACGAGCAAGGAAGTACAATGATCCCACATATTTTTTTCTCACTGGAGCAAATTTGAAGATGTCTGAACAGGGAATATTTCCATGTGAATAGCGCTTTATATACCAATTTTTATTACGTTGAAAAAAGGTCGTATTCGATCGTTCTTTATGTGCGCGGAGTGTTTCATTTAATGAGAAGTACTTTCTAATTATGTGCGCGATTGCTCAACTTCGCACATTAGAGGGAATGTTGATTTTAATCTCTTGATCCCTATCTGATGTGGGGGAGGCGGCGTGTGGTTTTCTTGAGAGTTTTTTTTTCCATACCCGGAAGATTCCCAATTCTAAGTGGAATACATTGATTGATATTTATCTCTATCATATGAAAGTGTACAGTGCCATTCTTACTCTTCGTTTGTTATGTTGTGCATGCATTCTTGATAAAGGACTGCGGTTGAAACGTCGCTTCTCGTGTGTTATCATGTGTCTATCCAGTAATTAGCAAAACATCAAATAACCAATGTTTTGTAGAACAAACAAGCAAGAGCAACCAATATAACCAATGTTTGGACATCTACATTCTAACAGAACAATAAAACTTGCTGCTGTCAAACAAGGAAACAGTCCCCATGCAAAACTACTACTGCTTAATCGCTACTACGTGTTATATAAAAATGAACTTTCCTAGTAAATAAGAGAGTAGACAAGACTGCATCATCCCCGCATATATTGGTCACTGAAAAGAGGGATGAAGACAGTTTACTTCAGCTGCCTTGTGGCAACTGTAATATGTGAGGGTGCTGTGATTTGACTAGTCAGACACAGGAGCCATCGTCATACATGTCATCTGATATCTGCCAGTGGAAGAGGATGATCTGCCCTGGTGTTTTCCTAAATGTCTATGAAATCAGTTTGCCTATGAATAAGAAGGAGTTATCATTATACATGCCATCTAATATCTACCAGTGGAAAGACTGTCGTGTGGCTTCCTAACATTATATGAGATCCGTTCAGCAATGAATAGAAATTTGATACCTGTATCGATAAACAAGTGTGACAATTTCTACTACCAGTGGTCGCGAGATACAGTGACAGACGACGTTCCGACTAAAAAGCTTTCATCAGGACAAACAAAAGAACACAATCAACAAATCTTACATAGCTTATAGAGACAACATGGTAGTGATAATGAAAAAAGATGACAGAAGGACAGTAGCGAGGGGGAGATGGAAGAATCAAAGCTGACAACATGACAGAGGACAAGAAGGTGTGAAGTAAAACAAAAGTGGTAAGTAAGGAGGGAATAGAGCACACACAAATAGTGGAAATAGATCAGATGTAATGCAGATAAAATAAAACTGTACTTAGCTCAATGTTGGTTCGCAAAGAAAAAGAAGTCTGAAATAAAAACGCAAAGTTAAATAGCAAACAGTGGTCACACGTTCAATGACGCATGGGGTAAACAAAGGCGAGCAAGACCATCCTGGGACAATTAAATGCAATAAAAACAAATGGGTGAGGGCCGGATCAAAGAAAATGAAACGAGGTACGAAACAAAGAGTTAGGAAAGAAAGAATCTAGTGTACGGCAGGCGCGTAGTAGCCGAGTTTGGCAGGTACCAGCAATCATGACTGAAGCAAGGTGGCCTTCATTTGTGGTTTTTCATTGTGGTTTTTGGATCACTTTGACCTATGTGATGGCATACAACTTCACCTCCAAAACCTCTTTAATTGTTTCTTGCGATATGCTTGGCAGGCCACGGTGTTGCCACTCTTTGCTCTTCTACTAGTTTCGACAATATGCAGATAATGGCGGTCGTGGTCTTAATGTTGGAAAACACCATAGGAGTATGAGCTTGTTCCCTATGCCAGGCGGTATCGTTTTTTTTTACATTCATCTTCAGATTATTAGTGTTTCTGTTACATTCATATTCATGGTAAGGTTTTTCCACAACTTGTTGCTTAACTCACAGATCATTGTTTGTCTCAATAGCGTCGCCAGTATAGACTTCTGTACAGAAAGTAAACATGACCTCAAAATCTGATTTTTTAAATATTATTTCCGTACATTTCGTTAGTTGGCCATGATTTATTTTTGGCACGCGAATCCAAGGTTATAAATAGTGACCAATGAAAAACACGATAATAACCAAAAACGTCACGAATGAAGTCTTGTTTACATTCTGCTGACAGATCTATACTGGAACCTGGTTATAGTTTGGCCCAATTTTGGTGGTCGTTGTCTTGATGGTGAGAGAACTCGATGCCAGAGAACAAGCTCATACTTTTTAGAGTTTTAGTTTTAACTTCAGATTGTTTGTTGTTGTTGTGAAGACATGTTATCTAAGAAGTAAGAGAACAATAGGATTCTAGAATGGTAAGAAATATAGAGGAAAATGTAGCAAAGCAGGCAGAATCAGAGAAAAGCTACTAACAAGATGCGGAGGGATCTATGAAGCGGAAGACAAGACATGCAAATTAAGCTTAGGTCTCAGAAAGCCATAGGAGCAGGGAGGAGGTTGCAGGCGAGATGAGAGACACCAAGATACCAAGGCAGACTTTTGCTAGCTATACATGTGAAAATAGTCTTTAAAAAAGCAAAAACCTTATAAACGGTTTACGATTTCACTAGTATAGTTCAAAAATATATTACAAAACACATAGTTCCACCAGATAACTGTCATCAATATTTGTTTTACATGAGGTAGTAAATCAGTAGAATATACTATGGCTAGAGATCGGTGATCGAGTGCAAGGCTACCGACGTATCTAGAAATCAATAGTTGGAAGGGAAATTAGTCGCCCATATACAATTATACTTGATAAACGCAATGGAAAATATGAATGAATATTTGGTTAGTGTTCGGAAAGGAACACCCTTCCTCGCCACTCCCACACTCTTTGCTTAGATATTGTATTAAGCTCCCATAGAGAACACATATATCATGTTGTATGTGGCTTCAGGTGATAGACGCCCATAAATAGATGTGTTCTTTTGCGGCGTATGTATATGTATCGAAGGAAACTGAGCGAATATTAATCTCTGAAGTGTACATATTTTCTCATGTTGTCAGCAATGTTGTCAGATAGTTACAACTGTTTATACCAAAATTTTAGTTTGAAAATGGCCGAACTCCTAAATCTTTAATGAACTACACAAGGAGTTATACGATTGTCTCACATTCAAGTAACTTTATTGGCTACATTTTAAATTGTTTTGTTTTATTTATTGTCTTTTCGATAAGAATTATCTTATACAAAGTAAGACCACACAGTCTTATTGATCTTGACAGACTGTCTAAAGTAAGCTTGCATAAGTTTTAGTTGAGGTGGTACGAGCAGGGCAGCACTTTTTGTGACTAAATCTGCCGATACATGAGAGTTCTGTTCATTATTGAATTCCCAAATGTCCTAGCACCATTGAGGAGACTAGTTCTCCATGTCTGACGATTTTCTGCCAAGTTTTCCCAGTTTTCGAGCGTGATGAAAAGGCATTTACGTATATGTTGAAGACATCCTTGTATCGCTGCTTTGGTCTGCCTCTTTTCTTTGCACCTTGTGAGAGCTCCCCAAATAGCAGTTGCTTTTTGATGCGGCTGTTTCTCGTCCTCTCAATGTGATCAAATCACATGATTTTTCTGTGACCAAGCTTGGACTTTAGTTTTCTGTGACCAAGCTTGGACTTTAGTTTTATGTAACCAAGCTTGGTCATTAGTTTTATGTGAACAAACTTGGACATTAGTTTTATGTGAACAAGCTTGGACATTAGTTTTATGTGACCAAGCTTGGGCATTAGTTTTATGTGACCAAGCTTGGACATTATTGTTGGAATTTTGTCCTTTGGAGAACCTCGGTAATCATGAGAAAATCACCTGATGTTCAGGATTTTCCGGAGATAATGTAAGTGGAAGCGTATCGCAGAGCATACGATTGAAAATATTTAATAGTCAACTCCCTTTCACAAGTCATCTAGATTAGAATCTCACTCTGAAATGTAATGGTGCTTTATGATAGATTTTAAGCTCATCTTGTGGATGTAATGTTTCAAATACAGATGTAGGTCTTGTTAACACCCGTGTTGTTATTCATCCATCGTAGTCAACGATGATCATACAGTGCAGCTGAGATGATGATGATGCCTGCGGTGTATCTGGCTGTGACTAATGTCCTATGCATGCCTGTAATTTTCTTTCCGGACTCTGAGCATGATGAGTCTATGGGACTTTGAGTCGTTCTTGTCTTTCTTCTATCACGTTGTTTTTGTGCAGCATCGTGTCTGAGGTTCTCTGCAGCTGCTGCACCACTCTTGATTCTGCGACGTTAGTTAGATCTCTCATTTGTAAGACTTTCCCATGAATTTGTGTTTATGGGAAAGTGAGTCAGTGACCTTAAGAGTGTCTTTGGAATACTTCTTCTGTCTTCCGGCTTGCAGGAGCCAGTCTGGAGTGCTCCATATACCAAATTTTTTGCAGGCAATGATCTTTCACGTTACCATGTGTCATGTCCAGCGTGTTGTGCTTTCATCGTCAAACCCATAACTATTCAGAGTCGTTGGGGGACCACTATGAAAACACCAACACACAAATTCTGCCATGCGCTCCTGCTCTCAGTTCCTTGTTTAAGTGTGGAGAACCTTAAACGTGTCCGGTATTTAATATTAATCCATAATTTCTTTTCACCTCCTCTTCTCCTTCCACACTCAACTGTTCCCTGTAGGATAGTATTGGAAATGGAATCGTGCCTCAGCATGGGGGCCAATTCAGACAAGTTTGCCACGTTTCAACACTGCTGTGAGATGTTCTTGTTGGCCGGCGATGGTATTTATTTTGTATCTCAGGTATATGTTAGTTTTATGTTTGTATAACGGACGCACAATATTCGTCTGTAACATTTGCTCTCAATAGCCTGTGTTTTTTCCTCTCCATCTCTGCTATAATTGTCCAACTCTCACATCCGTACAAAAGAATTGGTATTAAAAGAGATGTATATAGGTTTATCTTCACTGATGAATCTATTCTGCTCTTCCGTATGGTATTTCATCTGGACATTGCAGCCGAGACTACTTCAAATCTTGTCTCTATTTATTTGTTATTGCTTCCATCGCTGCTCATGAAATAGAATATTTCCTGTATTTAAAGGTATTAACTTCTTCTAGTTTCTGTCCATTCACCCAGTTATTAAGTCAAAAACAAAAAGGATAGAACTACGGTCTTGCATTTATTCTTGCATACGAACTTACAATTAAATAAAAGTAGATGCATGACCACCGACAATATAAACCCTATTGGCTAAATTGGGACTCATCTTTCTAACGTGACGTGCCGCAATTTACTGTTCCCGTGATTTTCATTGCGCGTGAACACTTCGTATGAACCAAATGACCAATGGAAATCACAAGAATAGTCAGATTCGTTACTTTAGAAGGATGATTCGTGATATGCTAGCAGGACTGTATACGTAACGAATGAGACTGTATATGCTCATGAGAAAGGTGGTTAACATATGCAACCCTCTAAAATTCTGAAAGTAAACACTCGTAGTTGTTTACTGTAGCCGAGTCCCTTGTCAGTTATATAGTGACCATCGCAAAATACAAGACCTGCTGAATATTAGGAATCATCCTTCTACTGTGAGGTAGTCGACTTTTCTCCTGATTTTCATTGAGTGTCGACACAAAGTATATACAGTGACCGATGAAAATCTCGGGAATAGTCAAATAGAGTAATCTTTGAAGTATGATGTCGATAAGTCCACAGGGCAGTATAATTGACGAGAGACTAGATGTTTACTGTAACCCATACGCATTTGTTGAAACATGGTTCGGCGTGGTACATCAACAAAATGAAACTATGCATACATGAGAGTGCAACTTTAGCAATAATCTCAATGGATGGTAGATGTGAAATTAGAAGTTAAACCATCATCATTATTAAACATCATAAATCATCAGTAGCAGCGTCGTAATCATCATCCTTATCATCATCACCTTATGTGGTCCCGAAAAATATGAAGCGCATGCATGTCTCAAGAAGTGTCTAAAGAGGGTTACGGTTGACTACTCTTACATATTCCAAAAACAAACAAAAACCCACTTCCTTTCAGGGTGGAAAGATGCCAGAAAGCAAACATAGTTACATGCCATTACTTCTCAACTCAAAGTTCATGATGGAAGTCAAGAGACAGCTGATAAACAGTATTTCTATGGCAACACTTTGCTACCAATGCCAGATATTGCGCTAGCAGAGGAGCCCAGCAAATTTAGAACATGTGAGATAAAATTACTGAGAAAAGTCGCAATTGTGACGGGACTAGACATTATAAGAAATGAAGAAATCAGGAGAGGAATCGGTATAAGATCATTCACAGAATAAACCAAGAAACAGCAGATAAAAATGGTTTAGACATCTTATGAGAGTGAACCATAATCAACTACCGACAAGAACATATAATATGAGAAGATCCGAGTACACGGCCAGAAGAAGATCTAGAAGAAGATGGATAGATAGTACCAAGATAACCCTGAACAAATATGGTTTAAACACAGCCAAGGTGACACATCTGGCCTTGGATAGACTGCTAATGCTCTCAGTCACCATCCCTACGCTTAACGGCAAGTGTGGATATTCTCACCATCATCCACCTGGAGATAGACAATAGATTCTTGTCGACATGTATGCATCTCTATTTTAATTAATTGCCGATTATGGATGTACTAGACTACAATCGCATGACTTCTGTCACATAGCAGCACAGTGTACTTATGCTCGCATGACTTAAGTCGCCAAGAGGCATTATTCTTTACTATGATCAGCCCGTGGAGCAATTAGCACGTTGGACAGCTTCTTCCCCTTTGTTCGTTTAGAGAAACAGCAAAATATAAGGTTTTTTGTGTCCGTCATTTATTTATAGGCAGTTCCCTAGGTGTAGTCTAGAAATTACGTCAACAGTTTTTACATTTTTTTAAGCTCCCTCCCTTGCACATTGTCAACAACTGTGAAGAATTCGGGAATCCCCAGCCTTAATATGTCCAAAAATTTCAACCCCATAAACCCATAAAATGCTTTTTTTAAGAACAAAAAGTATTAAAACAAAAAACAATTTTTTCCCCAGATTCTTAGAAAAAAGATTTAAATTGAAATAATTTAATTTGTGTATAAAGCAGTATTGTTGGCGTAAACTTTTCTTTCTCCTCCCTCTCCCCCCCCCCCCCTCGTGAACATCTATTAAACTTTTTCAAACCTCCTCAATTTTAGCCGTAACTTATGGACAATCCACATACCTGCCGAACAACTCAGTTCTTGCACTCCACAAATGTATCCCGAGGTTTTCTACCATGCGGGAGATCTGAATTTCTCACCCATCAGATCACCGCCATGCACCAGTATTAATCCTCTCCCCCCACCCCCACAGGTGACGACATGCATATATAATATTGTTGTTCTCATGTACAATCCTCCCTCCATCACTTCATATTGACAATTGTTTTTGTACACCCCCCCCCCATCTGAGTGGGAGACGTAATATCAGAGCACTTAACACCGTTGAGAGTTACAGTAATCTGGGAATGAAATAAATCTGAAGGAAATCTTTCCATTGTACAGAAGGGTGCATGTACTTTATTGCTCCTAGTTAGTGGAAGATCTTGAATGATCTTCCATCGCCCGTGTGATTCCTGAGACCGAAAGGGGAGCAAAGAATAACAACACTGTTTACCTTCCATGCTAGCCGTAATAGGCGACTAAGCATGATATAGGGTGGGATGCCCCATCCCATTTCAGGTCAAAGTTACCCGGAAGCCATGCTGAAGTCGGGTTTGTCAGGCCGAAAGGCACAGATATCGCATCAAAGCTGTAACTATGACACAATGCGTTAAATTATCTGGGCTACATCCTGTTAATTTGCAGAAGCTTGAGAACGAACGCAGAAGAGGGTCTCCACGACTTCTGGTGTCCATCCAAACATGAATTCCTGCGATAGAATGTCTTTACCTATCCGCGTATTTAGTCATGGCCATCACCAATATGTCCGGCTCTGTGGCGAAGTGGCACAGAGCCCGTCTGTGACGGCAAAGGTACCGAGTTCGATCCTCACCACAGGCAATTGTGCATCCGGACCGTTCAGAAAGCAATGGCAACCTACTGAACGTATTTATATTGCCTATAAAATCACCACAGCCAGCAAATGCTGGGTTGATAGCTACGTCCTGGATAGGATATGCTACCAATTTTTTTTCATCACCAATAAAGACCTTTCAACAAAATTAATTAGGACCCCCATTCGTTACGTCGTTTAATTATTGTTGGGATTTCGGTTGGTCACTATTTACATACTGGAATCACATGCCAAAAATATCCAAGGAGAATCTAAATATATAAATAGTTACCAACCGAATCAAAACAACAATCAAAAACGTAATGAATGGGCGTCCTAATTAATTCTGGTGGAAGGTCTTTTATATAATCGACGGTCTCGGTCCAGTTCACCGACATTGTTGAGTTTTGAATGACAACACTCATAAACCTATTTACACGCCACAGTATTTGTTTAGATATCAGGATATGAAACTGAATTTTTTTACGACACAGCAAGAGTTGATTGCAAAGGAACATTAATTGGAGTTCCTTCACAATACTAGGGGTTTTTATTATAGAGTTATTTGTTTTGTTAGTTGTACTGATGAAAACTGTAGAAAAAAAGAATAAGACCTATTGTGGATCCAGTGCTTAAGTCCGAAACAGTTCGGTTTCAGAAAAGGAAATAGGGTGTACAGATGCAATATTTTCGCTACGACAAATCAGGGAAAAGACAAAAGAGTACAAAAACCAAATGAATAATTTTTTTTATAGATAAGGAGAAAGCTTTCGACAGAATAAATAGAGAACTACTCTGGATTATTCTAGAAAAGTATGGAATAAAAGGAACATTATTAGACCTTGTAAGAGCCATATACAAAGATAGTAAAAGTGCAGTTAAAACAAATGTAGGACTTATTAAGTAGTTTTCAGTAACATCAGAAGTTAGACAGGGGTGTGTCTTATCACCATTATTGTTTATCATTAAAATTGATAATATTACAAAAGCAGCGGAAACACCTCCAGAAGCTTACCATCCAAATGACATAACTGAACTACTCTTTTCTGACGATCAGTTCTTACTCCACAGTTCAAGTGAAGAACTTCAAGATCACATAACCCTACTCCACGAAAGCTGCCTCAAACACAACATTGAGATCAACACAGAGAAAACAGAAGTTATGTCCATAGACAAAAAACCCAATACAATCAACATAAAAATAAATGATGAACTACTAAAACGAGTTCAGGAATTTAAATATTTAGGGAACATTTTTATAGCCAATGGAAGAATGGACAGAGAGCTCGAGACAAGAATTCAAATAGCCAGCTAAGTAAATTATGAACTTACACCAATTTTGAAACACAGATGTATCCCGACGGAAACCAAAGAGCAAATCATAAATTCAATATACATCCCAACATTATGTTTTCAATGTCAGACATTGACTCTTTAACTGAAGAAGAAGAGAGAATTCACCACGTGTGAAATGAAATGTCTGAGAAAAACAGCAAACAGAACAAGAAGAGATCACGTGAGAAATGAGGAGATTGCAAGAATTGTTGGAACATCAGTGGTCAAATATATTGAAAAACAAAGATTGAAATGGTTCGGCCACTAATAAGAATGAACCCTTATTGGCCAGCGTCAAGAGCATACAACATGAAAATGGAAACAGCAAGATACAGAGGAAGACCAAAATGAAGGTGGATTGTAGGAGTTACCAACATTATGACACGACACAGTGTTACTACATATCAAGCGATCAGGCGTGCAATAGTCCGAAAACCGATTTTCATATAATCCTGCGACACCTCACAGCAGAGAAAAAACAATAGATAGATAGAGACGGGGGAAAACTTAAAACATATTTTAACGTCACGAAGACAAGTTTCACCAGTATGGCTTAGAAAATGTATGATGGCCTATTTGTAATATGGCAACAACGAAAAGTTCTGTAATAAAGTTTTACGTTTTTACACATGGCCGAGATGTTAGAGCGTTGGTCTCATCCGTGAGGTCCAGGGTTCAACGCCCGGTTAGGACTGGTATTTTTTTCCTGTCGGAGGATAAACGTAAACACTCACTAATCTGGCGTTTGCAATAGCATGCCACCGTTATCACACATGTACAAATATCAGCTCCCTTCAACTCTCTACCGGGAAACATGCTGTGTTTTACAGTTGTTTTCAGTTGTTGTTGTTTTTACAGACACACAAGCAAGATGCAGGCCAGAGTAAAAGTTACATATGGGCGACGAGACCCTTAATTTGCAGCTTCTTTTGTGGTTTCTTCTTCCTAGTTTTGGAAGTCAGATGTTGATATGAATTTTATCAATGAATTGTACTATGGCCACCAGACCCGAGACAGGGCTGTGGAGCTTTTCCGTCAGAGCTGTTTCAGGTTAACATAGTTTTCTTATTGTGGTGGAGTACAGTTGGCAGTTATGTAAAATATTTTCTTTAAAGGCTTTCCACATGAGCAAATATCTGTGCCGCTAATTTTGCCGTTTTTGATACGCATGGGCGGGAGCAGAATATACATGACAGGTCTGTCTTTAAGGGCGCAGGTGCCTTTTGTCAACACCGGATATCAGACTTCTCCGTCAAGACACCCTCAGACAAATGTATGCCTCGACGTTGTTCTCTACTACCTGCTATACGAACATGATTTCCAAGAATTTTTATGTACCCAAGAATTTAGATTGATCATAAAAGCATTCGAATCTGTATCTTAAATGTCCTCATATCTTGTCTTTGGCCTACCACTTTGCCGTCCGTCAGATGATCTCACTTTAGACAATCTCCATAGAGGCCAACTCCTTGAATTGGAGATGGGTCTTAGTCCAGCCAACAGAGATTGGAAATTAAGATTGGTCAAGCGATTCCTGACATCTAGCAGGACCACAGTCCTGCCCATGTGATTTCTGGTGCTAAAGTCGAAGATACTATGCCTAGAGGCACACCAGCATCCATGGTATCATGCAATACGACTAGATAACGTGTCTTCACAACTTAAGATAATTTCCGTAGGAATATGATAGGTGGACATTCTTTTCTCATGATCAGGCCATCTTGAATTCGTCTATGCCTTAGATTCTTCTTCTTCAGTGTTCATTCTCAAACTCACACTGGATATCTCTTGTATCAGGACCATGGTCCTATTAGATTTCCAGAAGGATGTAGTCCAGAGAATGGAAATGCGTTGCGTCGCCGTTTTATTTGCGCCGATGGCCCGACACATCCGTCTTCGGCGGTAACTTAGATTCGATTAGAGAGATTGTATTTTAGTGCGATAGACAATAAATATATTGTAAGGAATTGGCATCAATTTTTATTTTTACAACCAACCTATGCAGTAACGTCACAAAACCCCGAAGAATAACCTTGTACCTAGAGGCCTATAGTTGATATTAGTCAAATCACACACATAACAATGCCCCCCCCCCCCACCTTTCCTCCCTTTATCAGTATGAATGCACTGTGTACAAGATAAACAGTTAAATATTCTGCTCTGTGATCCTCGGACATTCCATTCCATATAGTAATAACTATACTGCACAGCTGTTCTATATAAATGATCTTAGGTTCGATACTGTTGTATTGGGCAGTTATCCAGATATTATGTAGGGTTATTCACGCACCTGGTGTTAATTAGTCCGGCTTGAATATCAGATAAATTTAGTTATCCCCCCTTTCGTGTACTAAACTGTGCTTTTGAGAGGGTTAGGGTGAAGGTTAGTGGTATAACTCGGTCTGACGGCTAAGTCATTCTTCCAAATAGTCTTGCGTGCTGATGATATCAAACTTCATTTACCCGTTACCTTCGACAATATAAGACACATTGGCTAATGGGCAAACAAGCCTTTCTGAAATGCTAATTTGTAAATTCCCTCGATTTTCATTGTCTGTCATACAAAGTATGCTCATATCGGCCAATGAAAATCGCGAGAATAGTGAAATGCCAATATGAGGGCTTGTTTTCCCATTAGCCAATAGCTCTTATACTGTCAAGCGTCACGACATATTTTGGTCGATCCCCCCCCCCTCAAATTGAGACCAACTTCTTTAGGTGGAGATAGGGCATGGTCCAGCTAACAGATACTGAAAAGTAAGATTGGTCTGGCGATTCCCTACATCGAACAGAACCACAGTTCTGTCCAAGTATCACAGGTGTTGAAGTCGGAGATACCACACCTAGAGGCGCACCGGCAACCATTGTATCACGCAACACACCTAGATATCATGTTGTCACAACAACAACAATTTTGGTTAAATAGACTTTTTCATTGGCTGGCGGTTTTTTTTCGCTAATTTTCACAAATAAAACGATGAAACAATGCATCTCCGTTTTTTAGACTGGTTTCTAAACATGCTGGTAATCTAGTATGACCATTATCCTGCTACAAGAGAAATTGACATGATTAAAGCATTTTATCAATATAGATGTTTTGTTATTTATTCTTCCAGCTTACCCGTATCAGAAATAGTCCATGAGACACATCATGTGAAGAGAAAAGGTAGAACACATTTTAGCAGTAGGCAATTGAAGAGCAAGAGGGTTGGGAGAAGATGAAGAGAGAAGATGCTTGACAACCTAACATTGTGGCATGGGAGAACATCGGTGTCGGAAATGATTGACAGCATATGAAATAGAAGGCGGTGGACAGACATGGTAACCAACGCCACACGGCATGTACAATAAGAAGACAATCCTTGTTGGTATCGTTTTCTATTTGTTCCCGCCGCGCTCTCTTCTTCGCCGTATAATCTCTGGCACCGTGGTTATTAGATACACGAGAGGAACAACGGGAGTTCGAGAACGAACACTACAAAAAATTCCTGCTTTTTTAATGGATTAAGCAGTAGTATATCTATCTGCCCGTCTGTCTCTGCATTTATTTATGTGATCCAGCTACCAATTCTTCCATTATCTATCTGTCTGTCTATCGATCCATCCATCATCTTTCTATCTATCTGTCTGATGCCTGTCCGCCCTTCTGTGTAGCTAACCATTTATCAATCTATCTATATTTATCGACCTGTCTCTGTTTCTCTGTCTATTTCTCTCTCTCTCTCTCTCTCTCTCTCTATATATATATATATATATATATATATATATATATATATATATATATATATATATATATATATATATATATATATATATATATATATATATATATATATCCATGCATTCATCTATCTATCTATCTGTTTGTCCGTACTTCTACCTATCTAACTTTTGGTCACTTGATTACCAGCAATAGTATGATGTTTAATTACGTCGATAATTTAATATAGTACCGAACAAATCACACTAATAATAATATAGCACAATCTTCATGGACAAGTGTGAAAACTAATGTTTCGTATATAATCTCTGCGATAACTGTGTTCTGCCTACGCTCAGTTGTAATGTTCATATTTTCTAATGGTCATACATGCGACGTTTTATGCGAGGAAACGATATATCATTGAAATGTTTGATATCAGATATCTTGAGTGTTGATATTGTACCTGATATTGTGTGCTTAGATTATTGGACTAGGTTTCTATACGCATCTAGCCAAGCTGTTGTTTAGATCCTCATAAATTAAGAGAGATTAGCTCTTACGTCCTATGTATAATGGGAGTGGTTTCCTCTAGAGCTTTATTTCATACACAGAAGACTAACTTTCAGCGGTGTACAGTGCTCTGGGAGTCTACTGCTCGAAAAGGGGTAAATTCTAGGGGGTTTTGTGGCCTTTCTCCTTTTCCGCAACATACAGAGTTGAAGTCATGGGCATCAGCTCCCCTGCCAAGAATCCCTTCCTGTCAGGTGTCCATAGGAACTCATCTCTGACCATGGTCACTAGTTTGGGTACGGCAAACTATACATACCTTGCCATCCAAGGAGTCTCTCCAATTATGCAACATTAACTTGTTTGCATGGCTCTAGACTTTCCCATGGAATTATCACGTACTGGACACATGACAGTTTGTTTTTCATCTCATCCCATGTGTCACATGTTCATAACTGGGGTACATGTACACATTGGCAGTTAGGACCTTATTCAGAGTTAGAGCTCATCTGATTCTTAGCCTGATGTGATATGCTGTGTTCTCTCAATTCTGCACCACGAAGGGAAACTTAATTGTACAGTTTAACTTCTCTGGGCTTCCACAAGAGAAAAACCTCACTATATTGGAATGTCATCTACTGAGAGTTTAATGTTGTATAATGGCTGCCTAGGTAGGACACTATTGAGCCGAGACCATCTGAGGTAAAGACCTCTGTACAGAAAATAAACAAATTTTTATTCGTAATGCTTTTGATTATTGTCGTGATTGCCATCTGTCACTATTTATATACTCAGATACTCTAGTCGCGTGCCAAATAAAATGCAAGGCCGACCAACGAAATTCACAACAATAATCAAAAACTTGTTTTTCGTGTCATTTTTACCTTCTGTACACAGGTCTTTACTTTAGCCCGGTAATACTTCGTCCTTCCGAGTGCGGTTTAGCTAAGTCTCTAGTCAATTATAGTCTTGTGGACTTACTAGGAATCATTCTTCAAAAGCAATGCCATTTGTCTTTTTTCGTGATTTCCATTAATCACTTTGTGTATACTTTATGTCGATAACCAATGTACTTCCTCCCACCCCCGCGCACACACAAAAAACTCTCCTTAGTCGCGCCTACAACATGCTTGGCATGTGACAGTGTCACTATTCTGTGCTCCCATTTCGGGCACCGAAAACATGCGAGCGTCTACTTGTGCCTGTTTACTTCCATCCTTGAGCTTATTTTATTAGTGTTCTTAAACCATTTGTTTATTTGTTATTGTTCATTCCGAAACTCCCGCTGGTTCTATATTGTAGCAGGACAATGGTCTCACTAGATTTCCAGCAGAAAACGGAGATGTGTCGCCATTTTATTTGTCCTAATATTCCGAAATTTGCGACTTATAGCTCACAAACTGCAGAATGCTATTTCAAAAAATATATATATGGGATATTATATATTTATGGTGTTGAAGTAATCCCTTTAACTGTGATCAGGTAGCTCGAGACACATGATGATGGTGAAATAATCTCTTTAGCTGTGAGCAGGTAGCTCTTGACAACCCATAGCTTCTGATAAAAGCACATATTCTTTTCAGTTGTGTAACAAAGGCGACACCTGGTTGTCTCAAAGACATGGTTGGGTAAGAAAGACCTTGGATACATGTTTAGTCCCCCTAGGGAGATATTCCAATGCGCCAGTATCGCAGGATTACCACGTCCTGCCAGGAGCACAGCACACACTTTTGGACCAACTGTCCCATCATTCTTCTCTCAGTTCTCATCATTTGTTAACCCACCCACAGTGATGGCACATGTAGCATTCCCCACACAAGTACAGTGTTCGTTAGCCGGCATCTCTTCCTCGTTCATGGGGAATAATATTTTATAGAAGAAATTCAAAGTTGATACAAGATGTGACAATGATGATTTTTTCACAAGTGACAGGTTGTCAGGCTATCCCCCAACTTTCCGTATTTGCCTCTTATACACGCCCGGAAAGAAGGATGTGAGCGAAAGTCCTGACTCCAGTTGTCACAAGGGCGATATATTTATGAATATTTGAAGCCTTCTGGCTGTCCCTTATGTAAATAAATTACGATATAATTTACTATTTCAAGCCCACTTATTTCCGAGACCCTTGAGGGGATAGCAAATTATAACTATAAATTTACCTGCCATGTACGCATGTGGTTGCGTCTGTGGGTCTCACCATTGGCCCACTAGACAAACCACCCATGCAACAGAAAACCTTAGTAGATGACATGCCGTTATATTGAGGTTATCTTCTTAGAGAAGCTTCATGGCACATCATCTATACAATTGTGCTTTTAATTTGTTGTTGAAATGTGTTTCATGTTTACCTGAATATATATGTATGCACCCTCTGTGTTTGGGAGGGAGCCAGAGATGTACTCTGCAGCACTGGGGAGGAGGAAACTGACAGCACTGTTTTTTCCTGTGTCTTAGACCCATCATAGAGGCACAGTGACTTAGGACGTGACAATCCTTTTGACGAACATTTGGTTGCATGCCTAGAGCAATAGAGAAGCTCGGCATAACGAGTAGTCAATTGGCGGCGGGGAATGAGCACAGTGAACCCTATATTCGCTACAGTGGCTAGGAGCAGTGCATATGTTGAAACCTACCTTCCTGGAGGTGTGATAGTTATTCTCTGGCTCTATCCCGGGGTGGGCCGAAAATCTACAGACTTCCCAGCAATATAATGCTATTTAATGGCATTAGGTCAAAGGGCATGAGCCCATGGACCGCTGGATCAGCAACCAACCAAACCAACCAACCTGCCATGCATGTCATAGAGATGACTAAAACGTTTTGTCGGTGGGGTTGGTTGTCCCAGAAGCCATGCTGACAAATTTATCAGCTCAGCTGTAAATCATGAGAGAGCGCTTTCCGTTCTTCTGACAACACTCTGCAAATATGCAGGATTTTGAGAACTTAATGCGGAAGAATAATAATAATATATCTTTTCCCCGTTAAAACAAATACTCCATGGACGGGACTCGTTAGTGGGGTGTTAGGACTTTATACGAAACACTTCTGTTTTTAAACTAACATCACAACTCTGACAGAGCGGCACTCATCGATAGCCATACATCATTCGTGTCATACATTAGTTATATATGTACGAATTCATTTTGGAACAATCTGTCACTGTTTAACAAACCTATATTTCGCTTTACTTAACACCCTTCTGAAAGGTAGGTATCCATGTAGTACTGGTGTTACGTAAAAAAAACAAACCCAATAATAATTATATTTCCATGCAGATCTGCGTCTCCGACAAGAAACATTCATATATTTTTACAACCGAGTTTATATTACCAGCCTCTGCCGAAGACGGATGTGTCCATTGACGCAAATAAAACTGTCATACAATGCATTTCCATTCTCTGGACTTCATCCTGCTGGAAATCTAGTAGGGATATTGTCCTGCTACAAGAGAGATCCAGCGGGAGTTTGAGAATGAACGCCGAAGAAGAAAATATTACCAGCCCCCCCCCCCTCCTCTCTGTTTATCTGTTTATTAACTTCTGTTTTCACGAGATTCTAATTTAAGTTAATGTTGGTATCTGAAACTTGTTAGTATTTTATCAGTTTAAAAACTATTTTAGCCTTTTCCTTGGTTCATTTACAGGTCAAGCTCCACCTGATCTCATCGACGGCAAGCCACACCTTGGTCTCTTCACGGACAGGCTTGGAGCACACCGATGTCTCCTGCAAGAAAGTAAGTTCTTTCAACAAGTACTATTGAACATCTTTTCTGTTTATGTTTCTTCATAGTTCGTACTCCATATGAACGATGGAATTAAATTACATCAACAATTGTTTGTCTATTTTGACACACACACACTCCTCCTCCCCTCCCCCCTCCCTGTTACCGACTGTCAGAAATTAAGGAACATTACCTCTCTCTTCCTCGAATATTTTTCTCTTTCTCTTTATAAGAAAACTTGTAGTAGCAAAAAAGGAGAAAATAAATATTATTGGGTTTTCTGGTTTAAGAATAAATGTAAAATCCAAACAACTGTATTTGTGGATAAAATTATTTTTTTTAAGTCAACCAGCAGACTTAGGTTTCGAACCCACTCGTTTTTCGTGGTTTAAAATAAAAAGTACATCGTGGCTCACCAGGAAATAGGACATCATGGCTTATGCTCTGGGAGCGTCGAGGAATCTGCTCAGCAAATGCGGTAGACAGCGCCAGTCATGTGGTTTCTAGGCGTTGGCTAGGCTGATTTCTTCTTATTTCGTTCACTTGAAACATGTCTATATCTGTAATTCTGTCTCCTGAATAAAACTCACTGTCTTTTGTAGTTCATACAGTGGCCCATAGAGCTTTGATTCCAGTGGTGTTTCCTCTTGCCAATATGTCTGCCTCAGCGTTTCATGTTCAGAACACTCTTGAAGTATATGTTTGGCACTCTGTGCTGCCTGTCCACATGTACACATGGCCGTGTTGCCATTTCTGAGTGTTGCCGTGTGTCCTGTTCTGAGGCGTAGAATTATAACTTGTTCTGATCTGTTCATAATGTGATAGTCATCTTGTGTTGGTGTTTATTGCTGTCTTATTGACGTGATAATCTGTTTTTTATAATGGTAGGTGATTGGTATATCTGGTTGGTCTTCGGTCGCACCTTCCTTAGCCAGTTTGTATGCTTTTTCATTTCCTGGTATTCCACAGTGAGAGAGTATCCACTGCATGGTTACCCTATACTGGTAAGACAATTCATTAAGTAGTTTTTGCAAAAAAATGGGAAACCATGTGCTATGATTCTAATTCATAACTGATATTACATTTTACCTTTACACACCTATGAAATACTGTGTGGTATCTGACATCGACCGTAGTGTAACATTGAATAAATGTTCAGGAAGTCTAGTTTAACTTGTACTTAAATTGGTGCGCCGTGTTCACTTCTCAAGATTTACATACAGGTGCGATTTTTTCGATAAACGCATTAAAAAACTATAGAAGGTACCACCCTACCGTAAGACTGAAGTTAGAAAGACTGTATCTGTCTTTATTATATATATCTCATAACACTTTTTAAAATCTGTTGTTTTTTTTAATTGGAAAAAATATGTGTTGGGTCATTCGAACTAAGCAGTACAGCATATTTCATGAAGTTTAGTCTTCTGCGTTCGTTCTGAAACTCCTGCAGATTAGAAGAATGTAGTCCGGAATGCGTTATGCCATGGTTTACAACTTTGCTGTGATATCTCCACCTTTCAGTCTCACACATCCAACTTCAGCATGTAATTGTGACAAAGTCACAGATTTTTAAACAATGTCACATTATGTGTTTCTGAATATAAATAACCAAAATATCGAGGATGTCCGACAAAAAGGAAGTGCCGCAGTAACCATACAAATAGAGGTAAATGCAAATAAAGTAAATAGGTTACTAGAAAACTATCAATATAAAATAAGAAAATATAGAAAATAACAATAAAAAATAAAAAAAGAACAAATACAATTGTCAACGTGTCGGTCCAATTGGGACCTTTATCAAGACAACAAAAACAGTTAAGAACACAAAACCATTAACGAATATAAACAAAATGGATTTCTCCCACCAGGAAATCAACACTCAGCAACAACAGAAAAAATTTCCGTTGTTCACAAAAAAATTTCTGTTGTTGCTGGGTGTTGATTTCCTGGTGGGAGAAATCCATTTTGTTTATATTCGTTATGGTTTTGTGAAATCCATTTTGTTTATATTCGTTATGGTTTTGTGTTCTTAACTGTTTTTGTTGTCTTGATGAAGGTCCCAATTAGACCGACACGTTGACAATTGTATTTGTTCTTTTTTAAATTGTTATTTTCTATATTTTATTATTTTATATTGATAGCTTTCTAGTAACCTATTTACTTTATTTGCCTTTATGTGTTTCTGCTAGACCAGCTGGTATGCCCCCCCCCAGGACCTTCCACTCGCGGGGTGGATGTAGAGAACAAATAAATATTCTGAACGTTTCACGAATTTGATATGGTTATAATACGACTACTAAACCAGATCTGGCGTATCACGTTATCATCGTTTATTTTTTTTAATGTTTATGGATATTTTCATATTAGATGCACGATTGTTGTTTTGATAGTTATTCACAACGAGTTTGCTAATATTCTAGGTTTAACACTCCTCGTGTGCTATCAATTGTTAAACATCCAATCCAATATTGGGTCATGTCTTCTCCTTCAGCGTTCATTTTCAAACTCCCAATTGATCTCTCTTGTAGGGCAATGGCCCTACTAGATTTCCAGCAGGATAGACATACAGTCTAGTAAATAGAAAAGCGTTGTGTGACCGTTTTATTTGCGCAATGGCCCGTTACATCCGTTTTCGGCGGTGGTTATGTGTGGAGATGTTTGTTTTAGGATATTTTGGGTTCCTCACAACTTAGTTTACAGAGAAGAACCTATGTGCCTAACCACTTCTCGTATGTTGCGTGGGTTCAAGTATGCATCTTAAATGCCCCCTGTCAAGTTCCTTTCTTCGTGGGCCGGCATTTTCCTACGGTGGAGAAGCATCTTCTTTCGTCTCTTATTGCGTTATCAATGTCAAACATGGTCACTAACAAATGAACAAGAGAGAAAGCTGACTATGCATGAAGTGAGATGCCTAAGAAAAGCAGCAAACAGAATAAGCAGATATCACGTGAAAAAGGAGAAGATTACAAGAACTGTTGGAACATCACCTGTGGTCAAATATATTGGGGAAAAAAAGAGATTTAAATGGTTCTGCGGACAGCTCCAGGAATCGGATAAATAAATGGGATAATTCCCCATACTAAACAGTTTGACTTTCAGCTCCATAGTAGTGCTGTAGTGCATTCCTTTAATTGTTCAGATATTTCGAGATTATGCAAGTCTTAGATCACTGTTTAATTCAATGTGACTGTAGGGTGAAGTGTCACAAGCTGGACGGTCTTCTACTCCCGGTGGCGGAAAGGGTGAGGCGGGGGGGGGGGACTTGCAATCTCTCAACATGTTTCATCTTAGTAGAGATCAAGTGAAGTTGTACGCAGTTGCAAGGATACATTTTATCATAGTTATACTATCTGACTAATTGATTAACTGACTAGCTGCATACTGACTAGTTGCCTAATTGATTAACTGACTTGCTGCATACTGACTAGTTGCCTTATTGATTAACTGACTTGCTGCATGCTGACTAGTTGCCTACTTGATTAACTGACTAGCTGCATACTGACTAGTAGCCTAATTGATTAACTGACTACCTGCATACTGACTAGTTGCCTAATTGATTAACTGACTAGCTGCATACTGACTAGTTGCCTAATTGATTAACTGACTAGCTGCATACTGACTAGTTGCCTAATTGATTAACTGACTAGCTGCATACTGACTAGTTGCCTATTTGATTAACTGACTTGCTGCATGCTGACTAGTTGCCTAATTGATTAACTGACTTGCTGCATACTGACTAGTTGCCTTATTGATTAACTGACTTGCTGCATGCTGACTAGTTGCCTAATTGATTAACTGACTTGCTGCATACTGACTAGTTGCCTAATTGATTAACTGACTAGCTGCATACTGACTAGTTGCCTAATTGATTAACTGACTTGCTGCATACTGACTAGTTGACTAAATGATTAACTGACCAGCTGCATACTGACTAGTTGCCTAATTGATTAACTGACTTGCTGCATACTGACTAGTTGACTAAATGATTAACTGACCAGCTGCATACTGACTAGTTGACTAAATGATTAACTGACCAGCTGCATACTGACTAGTTGACTAAATGATTAACTGACCAGCTGCATACTGACTAGTTGACTAAATGATTAACTGACCAGCTGCATACTGACTAGTTGACTAAATGATTAACTGACCAGCTGCATACTGACTAGTTGACTAAATGATTAACTGACCAGCTGCATACTGACTAGTAGCCTAATTTATTAACTGACTTATTGATTAGCTGATTAACTCATAAGCTGTTTAGCTGATACGCTGACTAATTGATTAGATGACTAATGGACAAGTTGACTTGACTGAATTGCTGACATTGATTAACTGACTAGTTAACTAATTGATTATCTGGCTCGCGCGTGCTCACTGGATAGACCAGAAGAACCCATAACCAACAGCTGACAGGGTCACTCCGCTTGTATAATTTTAGATAGCTGACGGAATGGTAAACATAGCATTTTTTGGAATGTCGTTTGTGCAATGGTATTGGTTCCTGATCAAGAACCAAAACAACAAAAATAGCCAATAACATACGAATTACATGTTTTTGTTGCTGTCATAAACCGCTAATGAAAGTGCCGGGTGATACCAATATCAAAGTATAATTTATTTAAACGTGTTCTAAAAGTATCTTTATAACTTTACAACTTTTAGTTTTCATGTACGCAATCGGACACACTTCGGAGAAATACCATCTGAAATATTCATGAAACGGATCAAACATTTGTTGCTGCAACAAAAACTCACATCTTTGAAATATTCATGCGCCCAGATAACGCTGCCGTGGAAACAATCCCTTTATTTTATTAGAACCAGCAATTTTCAGTGAGTTATATTTTGTGATTTGCTTTCTCTTAAACGTGGTCATCGGTTCTCAGATTTGAAATGTCACATGTGGAATTCCTTAAATGCATACATTTACATTATTCTCATTGAATGTCCTGTTTTAGCAAACATTTTCTCAAAATATGCGTATACGTGGATTTTATATTATCCTTGTAAAATGAAATGTATAAGAAAGGCTATTGGATTCACCAGACTCCACAATATGCGCAGTGAGAACATTAGAAAGGCTATTGGATTCACCAGACTCGACAATATGCGCAGTGAGAACATTAGAAAGGCTATTGGATTCACCAGACTCCACAATATGCGCAGTGAGAACATTAGAAAGGCTATTGGATTCACCAGACTCGACAATATGCGCAGTGAGAACATTAGAAAGGCTATTGGATTCACCAGACTCGACAATATGCGCAGTGAGAACATTAGAAAGGCTATTGGATTCACCAGACTCCACAATATGCGCAGTGAGAACATTAGAAAGGCTATTGGATTCACCAGACTCGACAATATGCGCAGTGAGAACATTAGAAAGGCTATTGGATTCACCAGACTCCACAATATGCGCAGTGAGAACATTAGAAAGGCTATTGGATTCACCAGACTCGACAATATGCGCAGTGAGAACATTAGAAAGGCTATTGAATTCACCAGACTCGACAATATGCGCAGTGAGAACATTAGAAAGGCTATTGGATTCACCAGACTCCACAATATGCGCAGTTAGAACATTAGAAAGGCTATTGGATTCACCAGACTCCACAATATGCGCAGTGAGAACATTAGAAAGGCTATTGGATTCACCAGACTCCACAATATGCGCAGTGAGAACATTAGAAAGGCTATTGGATTCACCAGACTCCACAATATGCGCAGTGAGAACATTAGAAAGGCTATTGGATTCACCAGACTCGACAATATGCGCAGTGAGAACATTAGAAAGGCTATTGGATTCACCAGACTCGACAATATGCGCAGTGAGAACATTAGAAAGGCTATTGGATTCACCAGACTCCACAATATGCGCAGTGAGAACATTAGAAAGGCTATTGGATTCACCAGACTCCACAATATGCGCAGTGAGAACATTAGAAAGGCTATTGGATTCACCAGACTCCACAATATGCGCAGTGAGAACATTAGAAAGGCTATTGGATTCACCAGACTCGACAATATGCGCAGTGAGAACATTAGAAAGGCTATTGGATTCACCAGACTCCACAATATGCGCAGTGAGAACATTAGAAAGGCTATTGGATTCACCAGACTCCACAATATGCGCAGTGAGAACATTAGAAAGGCTATTGGATTCACCAGACTCCACAATATGCGCAGTGAGAACATTAGAAAGGCTATTGGATTCACCAGACTCCACAATATGCGCAGTGAGAACATTAGAAAGGCTATTGGATTCACCAGACTCCACAATATGCGCAGTGAGAATATTAGAAAGGCTATTGGATTCACCAGACTCCACAATATGCGCAGTGAGAACATTAGAAAGGCTATTGGATTCACCAGACTCCACAATATGCGCAGTGAGAACATTAGAAAGGCTATTGGATTCACCAGACTCCACAATATGCGCAGTGAGAACATTAGAAAGGCTATTGGATTCACCAGACTCCACAATATGCGCAGTGAGAACATTAGAAAGATAATAGGTATAACATCATGCATCGAATATATAGAGAAACAACAGATAAAATTGTTTGGATATCTTATGATGAACGGTCAACTTCCCATAAGAGCTTACAACAAGATGGAATCAGGATACAGAGCCAATGGCAGACCCAGGAAAAGATGGGATAGACAACACCAAGACCATCCTAAATAAACAAGACTACACCTCAACCAGAGCAACGCACCTGGCTCTGGGACGTAGACTGCATCTCCTTCACAAAACCCCTATGATCAACTGCGAGTGTGGAAGCTACGATTGTGCCACTTAGGGATAGACAAAAGACATTGTTCTCATTGAATGTCCTGTTAAAGTAAATATTTTCTTAAAATATACGTATATGTGGATTTTTAAAATTACAAAATTGCTTACTGTGTCTGACAAAACCATGAATTTCGAAGTCCTTTGTACCACCCAAACAAAACAAAAACACATCTTATCCAAAGTATCTTCATTCTAACCATGTGCTACCAAAGTCAGACATGGTCCTAAACAACAAAACATAAGAGACAACTGGTTACAACAGAGATATGTCTTATTCTTCAGTGTTCATTCTCAAACTCATGATGGATTTCTCTTGTAACAGGACAATGCTCCTACAAGATTTCCAGTTGAATATAGTCCAGAGAATGGAAATGCGTGGTGTTGTCGTTTTATTGCGCCAATGGCCCAACACATCCGTCTTCGGTAGAAGATGAGATGTCTGAGAAAAATCACAGGAGTGACCAGAAGACACAGAATTAGAAACGATGTCATAAGAGAAAGAGTGGGTGTCATATCAATTCTACAATACATACAAAACCAACAGATACAATAGTTTGGTCATCTGGAAAGATTGCCGTGTGATTCATTAGTTTATAAAGCATATACGAGGAGAGGAGAAGCAGAAAGAAGAGCCAAGGGTAGACCTAGAGTAACGACAACATCAAAGAGATATTACACAAACACCAAATAACATTATCTGAAGCTGCCAGAAAAGCGAGAACAGAAAAGCGAGATATCTCCCTCGACACCCGTAAAGGGTAAAAGAGGAAGGAAAGAAGAGGAAGTACCACCAAAGTTGTATATGTCGGGCAATTTACGCAACTACACCGGCAGCACATTTCCTTTCATTTTCTATACTACATCTTGCTGGAAATCTAGTCGGACCATTGTTCTGCTATAATAGAGAACTAGTGGGAGTGTGAGAAAGAACACTGAAGAAGTTCTTTGTAGGTTTGTCATCGATGTTCTTCATTCTGTCTAACTTATTAATGATGATGATTCATAATAGATGCTCGAGGAAGAATGAGGCTGTCAATCTGTTCCTTATGTCACACAGTGGAATTT
The DNA here is from genome assembly GCA_034231615.1 of Meghimatium bilineatum. NCBI lineage: Eukaryota > Metazoa > Mollusca > Gastropoda > Stylommatophora > Philomycidae > Meghimatium > Meghimatium bilineatum. Next base: position 38,101,391 of record CM067319.1, on the reverse strand, counting down.
TCTTTGTATGGATGTTTGTATTACCATCGTCAAGTATCATCTCCACAACCGAAGGATCGCAGTGATGTTTCTGTATCGTACATATATGTCTATGTGCATGCACGAGTGTGTTAATTTGTTTAGAGATTGTGTTCTTTCTACTCTGACGACCACGGACGAAAACAACTCAAAAATAGCATTATTTCTCGTTAAAACGACGTGATTGTGATAGAAATCTGAGTTCCATAGAAGTAATGAATTTCTAACAGCTCTATAGCCATCTCAAAGACACGAAAACGTTGTGGAAATCCAGTCTATTCAAGATATCAAGAACATTCAAGAGAAGTAAAAAAAAAAAGACACGAGCCAACAGAAATAATCAACGATGAACACGGCAACATACTAAATAGGCCCCCAAGAAATCATGGAAAAGTGGAAAAAGTACTTCAATCAACTGTTAAACTTGAAGAAAGAAAGAAGTCTTGATTACAACAATAAATACAATAGAAGAAGACCTAGAATCCGAAATTGAAGGCGCAGTTAAACATGCACCAAATAACAAAGCACCAGGAATATCTGAATACCTATAGAACTAATAAAAATGCTAACAGTGACAGGTATAACGTGGGTACACAGACTGTTCAATGTGATATGGAAGACACAAAAGACACCGCATGAGTGGAATACAGCGGTGATTGCTCCCATATGGAAGAAATAAGGCAGTATGAAGGGCTGCACTAAGTATAGAGGCATATCACTCTTAAGCCACATAGGGAAAAAAATCTTTAGCAAGATACCAGAGAGAAGGATGCGCGCATATATAAAGCCACAGCTCAACCACACCATTAGACTTTCGGAAAATAAAAGAGGTAGACTGAGATACACAAGTGGGAAAGAAACATCACAAGATGGACAGATTACAGTTTGGCAGAGTACACCACCGAGGCATGAGGTGGTTTGTTGGAGGTCTACAACCTTCGTCGCGGAGACAGCACTTAATGATAATGAGTCTTTACTCGTTGACGCCCATCTTTCCGAAACTTCCTGTATTGACCACCAGAAATAACTCATACCGCGCCACTTTACCGAGAAAGGGTTACATTTCAATACATGTGAATTGTTAATGTTTTTGTTTTTCTTGTATTTTTCTTCAGGCGAGTATCACCTGAATCATGATAACATGGAGTATCATCTACAGCTGGAGTTGTGGAGGGGAAATGTTGAAGGGGCCATACAGATCGCGCGACAGAGAAACGAACTTTCTGATTGGATAGTCTCAATGGCACCTCTTGGTACGTTTCTAATTTTTTATTTAAAAAAAATTAGATTATTTATGTACTAAAATACAAAATTGTACAGTTGTGATCTTTTTTAAAAATTAAATTATAATCTTTCTAATTCAACGCCTGTACTGCTAGCTGTGACCTCCGCAGATCTCCCATATTCTAATATTTAGATCGTTTTAAATATAGCATGATTGCACGTACAGACACTGTAAATATTGTGTAATTTCATGTGCCAACAATATGACCTAAATGCGTGCGCTTTTAAAATCGATGTCATTATGAAAGAAATATATCCGTGACAACCAATTTTCGTCAGCTTATTCCCGGTCTCCATCAACACTATTATTAAAGACATTACCCAATATTGACCACCTACATAAGTAGAATCATAACGTTACCAGATCTTTCTACAATTAAACCAGCGTGATGCTTACAGTTCTTTCTAGAATTAAAACAGCCTTATCTTAGCCCTAACAGTTCTTTCTAGAATTAAAACAGCCGTATCTTAGCCCTAACAGTTCTTTCTAGAATTAAAACAGCCGTATCTTAGCCCTAACAGTTCTTTCTAGAATTAAAACAGCCGTATCTTAGCCCTAACAGTTCTTTCTAGAATTAAAATAGCCTTATCCTAGCCATAATAGTTCTTTCTATAATTAAAATAGCCTTATCCTAACTCTGGCAGTTCTTTCTAGAATTAAAACAGCATAACCCTAGCAGTTCTTTCTATAATTAAAACAACATAGTGCTAACCCTAACAGTTCATTCCACAACTAATACTGCCTAACCATTTTAGTTTTACCCTAACCATAATCCTTTATTCTACTAAGTAGCGTAGCCAAATCCTAACACAAAACTATAACCCCGAAAACTTACCCCCCAAAAAAAGCCCAACACTTAAATAGTCCACAAACCTAAATGCCTGTTATAATTGACACCATATAATACACTAATTCTTGTGAACTACAGAAAGCCTGATTTATATTTCATTATATGACCTATACATAGATAAATACATAGAACTCCAAAAAGGTGTCTTATTTGCTTCATAGACTACACCAAGGCTTTCGACAGAGTCCAACAAGAAAAAGTAATTCAATGTCTTCAAGTAATAGGCATAGATGGAAAAGACCTCAGACAGATTAGAAACATGTATTGGGAACAATCTGCATCAATAAGGTGTGAAATTAGCTACTCACAACATATACATAAAAAGATGGCTAACACGAGGATGTGCTTTATCACCCAGCCTATTAAACATCTAGAATGATAATATTTTTAAATATAGAAGGAATGGCATCAAAATCAGTGGAAAAGTAATAAACAACCTGAGATATGCATATTGCTGTCCTTTTAGCAGAAAGTGAACAGGAACTACAAAGCCTGATAAATCAAGTCAATAAATCAAGTAAATAATATGGACTAGATATAAACATCAAGAACAAAATCCATGGTAATCAGCAAAATTACATAACAGGTACCATACATGGGGGCTGCATAGCGCAGTGGTTATCACGCTGGCTTCACATATGAGTGGTCCTGGGTCCATTCAGATTGAGAATCATCGTCACATATCTCTGTCGAACAGTGAGTCTTCCTTTTGGGATCTGATATCGTTTCACAAACGAATTTTTATGAAGTTACGGTTTTCGTGAAACCTGTCATATTCTAGACAGCTCTTTAAAACATTTGTACTGTCTGTCTGGTTAGTATTTTGGTATTCAGTTACTGTCTGTCTGGTTAGTATTTTGGTATTCAGTTACTGACCATTCAGTTACAGCTATACCATTTAATTTTTCTCACTGTCTTAGGCAGTGTAGTCATGGTTACAGATTAACTGCGATAGCTACATATTACGGTATGAAACATTACATTTAGTCACTTCAAGCTATGGGGTGAGACAGCAAACACCCAAAGGACTAGGAGAAATGGCGAGCTTTTGTCGTTGTCAGGGGCGTGAGATAGTCTTGTTTCTATTGTCTAATTGTCTTTACCGACACTAATTGTCTATAGCAACACTACTGGTCAACACTTGCCGATCAAGCAACTGATAGAGGACAATGCAGTGAGCGAGGATGCAGTCATATAATCTGACTCGCCCATGTGTTGCCGGGGCCCGATAGGGGAGCAAAGAATAGCAACAATGTTTACCTTCCACGCATGTCGTAAAAGGCGACTAAGAAGGTTGTGGGATGGAGTTGACTGTCCCATCCCATATAGGGTCAGTGACCCAAAGCCATGCTGAAGTCGGATGTGTCAGGCTGAAAGGCGGAGATATCGCAGCAATGCTTAAACCATGACACAACACATTCCGTTCTCCGGACTACATCCTGCTAATCTGCAGGAGTTTGAGAACGAACGCAGCAGAAGAAGAAGAATACCCTGACTGTTCGGTCTTGCGTAGAGAGGAGTCAGAATGGGGGCTTCTCTGTTAGAGTAAGAGCATGATCGTAGCCCGACAGAGCGAAGCTTGTGTGATAACAACCTAAAGTTTGAGGATGGAGGCGGAGGCTGTTACAGCAACCTTACGAGGCTCTCGGATTCCACGCTGAACAGAGCTATTATTGTGGCCGATATTCAGTGCACGCTTTGGAAGGTCCAAACCCGATGTTTGAGCCATGAATTGACAGAATAGATCTGCCCTTCAAGAACTCCTATGAATCTACTGCCCATGTCATACTTGGAGTGCGCGAAAATGAGCGAGATGACACGCTGGCTACAAGAGCACCTATCGTGGACACTTTGAATACAGACAAAGGTAAGATCTTAAAAAGTATACCGGATTTCCTAGTGGACATCCGAAAATTCACTGGATGAATCAGTATTACAGAGATTGGAGGAATTTGGGATGACACGTGGGACAAGCAGAAAAAGTAGAGAGAAGGTAGGAATTAGACGCATGAAACATCAGCGCGCAACCGGAACGATAAGCATACATACTCTTCACCATCTGATAATAGAGACTGAGCACCAATGGTCTGCCCCGATTGCAGTGACGTCAGTTCTTAAATAATTGCCGTTAAGCTTAGAGGTTGGAGTTTTAGTCTACATTCTCAGGTCCGATGCGTAGTTTCTGTTATATTATATCCATCTATCTATCAATTCGCTAAACCCTTTGTTGCCTTTCAGCGTCAGGTGTAGAAGAGTTTTCTGGAGATGGCCCTCGTGTGTGCTTAGCATATTGTGGAGTTTGTCGCCTCTGTTATTTCGGTGGTACATAGTTTTCGTGGTCGCCCTTTAGGTCTGCACTCATTGTATATATGTCGCATAGCTTACTGTGGTATGCTGTCTGATGGTAGTCTGCTGATGTGTGCAAACCATGTTATCTCTTAATATATTCCAAGTTTGGAGTGTTACCGGTTATTTGTCTAATGCCTTCATTTCTCACTCTGTCTCTTAACGATATTCCTAGGATTATGCGCAAGCATGCCATTTCAGCTGTCACAAGTTTACGTTTTTCTTCTCCACGTTCTTTACATTATATACACTTGTAAGGAGTTTGTTGTGTTACATTCTCATCAGATGTCCAAACCATTAGTTGATGTCTCTCACTGCATTCACTGTATGTTACTTTCTGATGTCGTCATTTCGTCTCTAATTTGGTAACACCAACAGTCTTTCTCCAACATTTCATTTCCCATGATATTAGCTTTATATTATTTGTAGTTTTCAAACAACAAATCTCTGGCATTGGTAACTGAGTGTTGGTAGAAAAACCATCTTTATTTATCGTTTGACTTCGATCTTAATCGGCCGATATTTAAGTTTACTGCTAATAAGTTCATGTGTTTGCCTTTTATCTATGTCCAGACTTTAATCTTCGCTGAAAAAAGTTACCTAAAAATTGGTATTTGAACTCCGAACCTTGTTTCTATTGTGAGATTATAAGATTATAATGCGATTATGAATGCTGCGATTTCTGTGCCTGTCTGCCTGACACGTCTTTTACAGTGGAATCCATCTATAGCGCATATGTTTAGTTTTTAAAAAATGTCCCTATATAGCGACACTTTTCAAAATCACCTATTATGTTTATTTTTTATACTGTATATAACTAATTTCTGTTATTACAAACATAAAAAAATTGTGTCGGTCCAGTCCAAGTTGCTATATTATCGAATCTCGTTATAACGAATCAGTTTTGATGAATATCCCTTTTTAAAAAGACATTTCAAAACCGCCCCCACCCCGACATCCCACTCCGATTATTGTAACTGCAAAAAATATTTGAGTGTATATGTAAATTCTGAAGAAATCCAAACGTCAATTCGTCTTCTTCTTTCGTTCCCTAATAATTTATATACCTGCAGTGTTGTTTCTTGTATAAATTGGACAGTGTTTCCATTTCTTATTTTGTACCATAGCGCTAAGCATTCATAGGGGTATCAGAACGCCAGTATGTGCATCTTAATATGTCATAGTTTGCACATTTTTGAAGGATAAGTGCTGCAGTTTGGCTGGCTTGCCTGCCCACATGTACTTTCTTGATGTGCTAATTTTAAATTGTATATACATATGGCTGTTTAGTCTATAGTGTGCAGGCTGAGTCGAAATATGATTACGTGTTCTTGTCTGTTGATGGTAGTTGTCTCGTGAAGGTAAGTTAGGTTTTCGTTGTGCCTTTATCGTGGATTTCTTTTGGCGATCTGATTTGTACATCAGATTGTTGCATGTTAGAACCCTCATTAGCCAGTTGATCAGCTCAATACATAGATTGTTTATAAATATGATGTAGATGGTATGTCCGGGGTGATACAGTGAGCTGGTGGCATCCATTGTAAGTAAGTCTTGTTTTTCAAGCGTCTCCGAATGTTCCATTGGAAATTGGACTAGTACTGCAAGGAATGTCAGTGACAATGAAAAGCAGATGAATTTACACAAGCGAGAGGTAACAGATCAGTTCCACAAACTTTAGCAACAACACACAGAACAGAAATGAACAAGTCAAAATATTTAGACTGAGAATTAGACACTACCTCCTAAATGCACATTTACACCTAATCGGCATCAGCGACTATACGGCCTGCATCTCCGGAGCAATAACACACAGACATCAAAACAAATTATACGTGACTCTGCCAGCTTCGCTGTTCAGAAAAAAGTAAATCTAGTCTACATGAGCATCTCTGCAAATCAAAATATGGGCAGCATACACAACCTAAAACAAACCGCTCTATACATGAATAAATATATGATTAGATTCCGTCCATCGCAGGCGATGAGGAGAACAGTTTGAGACTTGTGTTGATGCATCTCTATAGTCTGTTTAGAGCCGCGTTAGCGCAGTGGTTAGCGCACTGGCTTAGCATATGAGTGGTCCTGGGTTCATTCCCCAGCTGAGGCGGAAATGTTTTCAGATCGCAACGGCTCCCAGGTCGACCCAGCCTTAAATGGGTACCGGATTAATCCGGGAAGTAAAGACTGCGAGGGAGAGGAGATGACTACCGCCCTCATTTGCAGAGCCTGTGAAATGTGAGATCGCTAACATCTCACACCCCTACGGCATTAATTAATGCTATGGGTTACTTTACTTTTTACTATAGTCTGTGTGGGGATGACTGAAAAGTCCAATACTGGCATAGAATGCCATGCCACATTTGAGACACGTATGATCAGAATTGGGCATCTGTGTGTTTGTTGTTCTGTCTTGTCGGGCATGCCGTTTCATTCGCGTCTCTGAGATTTCACGCTTTGGGCTGATGCAAGTTAATTAAATGCATAGTGATTGATCGCAGAAATTGTGCAGTAGCAGTGTAGACTCGCCATAAATTGTTGTGTGACAGCAGTATAGACAGGTCATCGATTGTTGTGTAGTAGTAGTAGCATAGACAGTGCATCAATTGTTGTATAGTAGCAGCAGCATGGATGCGTCATCGATTGTTGTGTAGTAGCAGCAGCATGGATGCGTCATCGATTGTTGTGTAGTAGCAGCAGCATGGATGCGTCATCGATTGTTGTGTAGTAGCAGCATCATGGATGCGTCATCGACTGTGTAGTGGCAGTATAGACGCATCATCAATTGTTGTGTATTACCAGAAACCCACTTTGATTTAAAATAAAGCGCTCTATAAATGACAAATATCGAACTAGAGGACATGCTGGGAATCACAATATTGAGTGGTTGTATAAACAAACATTACTGGTATTTCCCTCAAATATCAAATCAATTTACATGTACAAAGTTCATATAATTTGATTGTATCAGTGAAATTAAGCTCACGGACGGGAAATCCCGGTACTATTGTTGAAAACAACTGTTTTTATGACGTCCTAGAATAGAGATTGTACATAAATTACGTCATTGCGTCAACACTTTTTGTGTAATTTTTTTAACCACACCCCTTTTTTGTTAACAATCATCATTAATTCCGTTCCTTCTCTGTCTAAATATAAAGAAGAGAAAATACCACGGCTCCCACATTTTTAGACAATACGTGATTTTAAAAAAAACGATTAACATTCAGACTCAAAATTTTTCTCAGATTCCTGCCTGATCTATCTTATAGAAAAACAAAATCCTTCTAGATTTATAGCCGGATTTAGTCACGCTTGCGAAGGAGGAACAACATCATCTACATCATCTCCCGACTACATTTGTAAACTCTTATCACGCGATTTCTAATTCATATCAACCTACAGTGCAACACGAACGCTAACTAAACAAACGAACTGCAGATATTTTCAGCTGACAATTTGTGTCAGTTTGGACGACGTTATTTTATTTACAAAATACCAGGATGTTTTGTTCTTGTATGTTTTTTTTAACCGTGCTCTCTTTTATGACACTGTATCAGGCAATCGCGTACGATATCTGACAAGTGACAGTTCTGTCAATTTACGTTGAAATTCTGGGGATGAATATGTTCTTTTGGAAATATGTGTAATATCTATCTGTCTATTCATGTATCTATCTGTCTGTCAGTATATTACCTACCTACACTTACCTTCGTATTTATCGATTTGCAATTTGTCTAAATATAATTGATTAATTGACTAGCTACATGCTGACTAGTTGCCTAATTGATTAACTGACTAGCTGCATACTGACTAGTTGCCTAATTGATTAACTGACTTGCTGCATACTGACTAGTTGGCTAATTGATTAACTGACTTGCTGCATACTGACTAGTTGCCTAATTGATTAACTTTCATAACTTGATCTATCTTTCAGCATATATATATGATTATTCTATCAATCAATATGTGTGTCTGTATATCGATGTCTTAAAATCCTTAACTCGGCAAGAATATTACGTACATTCATGAAATTGTGTGGTAGTTGGCAGATTATCTCCTCTGTACATCGAACCATTGGTTCATCTACGCTCGGATCTTCTTATCTATCAGCTTGTAGCATTGGAAGACACCTTGTGGTTTTCCAGACTCTTCTGATTAGATGCAAGACGTTCTTGTTTAGCCACACCCCTCTTGGCATGATGGTTGTATAGTTTTCTCAAGGATGCAGATTCATACGCGAATTAGAATACCGGAGGTTGTGGTGGCATTAATTATTTGGGTGTTCACAAATCTGCCAAAAAATTTCATATAACCAGATTTGATTACTGCTGACAGTTGAAAAGTACCTATTATACCTCGCCATAATAGGTACTTTTTATTTTAGTAGTGATTCATAATCATTAGTTGCATTGAGCACACGTCGTATCTCCTTATAGACATTCAGAGCATCATCTCGGTCCATTACATCCCATATCTCCATGGTCGCCATACGAATACGCCTGTCTGCGCGTTCATTCCATTGGGCACTGACATGTCATGAAACTGTTTGTTCTGGAATGAGGTTATGCGTATCAGCCTTGGATGGCCCAGAGATACAGAAATATTGGCAATTCACTTCTTACTGGTTTATCCTACCATGACTTGAAGAGCAGATATTTGCTCGCTCATTCCTGACAAGAACCATCCACCACATGATACTATTGGACAGATAAAAGGAAACAGATTAAAGAGGAGGAAGTCATATATTGTCAGGGCAGAGGAAATTATGAAACGGATATACACATTAGGGAATATAGAACCTGGAGAAGAATGGGAAAGTAAACCTATCAAGTTTACAACTTTCATTGAACTTTCCAGGAAACGTGACAATCCAGTGCACATAGAATCAGAAGTTCAGGCTCTAATCAGTGAGAATTCATCATATTGGGATATTATTGTCTACACTGATGTATCAACATGTCAACAGATATAACAACACAACAACTAAAAGTCAGAATAGACAATACCGAGATAGAATGTGTGGATAAATTTGAATACTTAGGAGTAAATATCAACGGTGCAGGAGACTGCATGGCAGAAATACGGAAGAGATTGGCAATAGCATATTGTAAAATAATACGGTTGAAAAACATATGGAAAAACAACAAAATAGAAACGAAACTGCTAATGCTAAGATCTTTTATTTTTTTCGGTTGCAATATACGGCTGTGAAACATGGACGCTAAGTAAAACAGCGGCAAGGAAGATCAACGCCTTTGAGATGAAATGCTACAGAAAAATACTTAAAATATCGTGGAAGGAAAAAAAAAAGAGAGAAACGCAGATATTATAAACACATTGAAGATTTCAGAGTGTTGGTTACTAAACACAATAGCAAAAAGAAAACTACACATGTTAAAGAGACACAACTGCTTAGAAAGACAAATAATGGAGGACAGAGTACCTGGAAAGAGGAGAAATGGCAGAACAAGAAGACGATGTACTGACGATATTAACGATAACATGAATACATCGTTGGAAAATGCAAATCGCATGACACAAGACAGAAGCGTTCGGGGAGTTCATTGGGAAGACAACATTCTGGAGAGATTACGTCACATGACAACACTGATGGGTCTGTGGCTCAGCACATGCACAGTGCTAGGGCATTTATAAGAACTATCAGCATATATATCTTTCGCCATCTGCTGAAAAAGGCGAAACTTCTATGTGGATGCCCAGAGTTTACCGCCGTCAGTTCAGATAATCGCACAGTTCATAGCAAATATTTGTATTTGTGTCATACGTTAACGAGTCTGCTGAAAATATTTAGCCATCTACGAACTCATAGTCAAGGACATAACTCTAACTGGATTTTATAAACTGGATGTATTAAATGGTCATCATCATCATGTGATGGACGAACAACAACAGTGGGTCAGCCGTACATTGCAATACAATCACTTAATAAACACTTTCCGTACCTCACCACGATGGTCACTGATCTGAAAAATAATGACGGTCAAACTTTCTTTACCTTCTGCCTCTGTCTGTGTCACTATGGACTTGACCACAGGCGCTTACATTATTATTGTTTATACTGTCCCCAGCATCACATGACTTATGGGAACTAGTCAGTGCGGAGTACGCCGAGCAACTAGAAGATGATGGGCAGTACCACAAGGCAGCTACCTACCTACTGGCTGCGAACAAAGTCAATCAAGCCATTGACCTATTCAGAAGACACAAGTTATTTAAGTGAGTATACTAGACGATAGGGAGCCGCGTTAGCGCAGTGGTTAGCGCACTGGCTTCGCATATGAGTGGTCCTGGGTTCATTCCCCAGTTGTCCTGGGTTCATTCCACAGTTGAGGCGGAAATGTTTTCAGATCGCAACGGCTCCCAGGTCGACGCAGCCTTAAATGGGTACCGGATTAATCCGGGAAGTAAAGATTGCGAGGGAGAGGAGATGGCTACCGCCCTCATTTGCAGAGCCTATGAAATGTGAGATCGCTAACATCTCACACCTCTACGGCATTAATAAATGCTATGGGTTACTTTACTTTACTAGACGATAGATACACAGGATTGTGTGCTAGTGAATGTGTGTTTCGATGTTAGTGAGTATGTATGTGGGTGTTAATGAGAGTGTGTTAGTGGACTGTATATGTGGGTGTTCGTATGTGTGTGGGTGTTAGTGAACGTGTGTTAGTGAATATGTGTGTTATTGAATGTGCGTGTGAATGTGTGTAGGTGCTAGTGAATGTGTGTGTTAATGAAAGCTAGTGTGTGTGGGCCTTAGGGATTGTGTGTGTTAGTGAATGTGGGTGTTGGTGTGTGTGTCAGGGAGTGTGTGTATGGGTGTTAGTGAATGTGTGTTTCGATGTTAGTCAGTATGTATATGGGTGTTAATGAGTGTGTGTTAGTGGACTGTGTATGTGGGTGTTAGTATGTATGTGGGTGCTAGTATATGTGTTAGTGAACGTGTGTTAGTGAATATGTGTGGGTGTTATTGGGGGTGTATGTTGGTGTTAGAGAATGTGTGTAGTTGTCAGTGAATGTCTGTGGGTGTCAGTGAGTGTATGTAGGTGTTAGTGAGTGTATGTGGGTATCAGTTAATGTATGTGTGGGTGTTAGCGAGTGTTAGTGAATGTGTGGATGGGAATGAATATGTATGTGTGTATGTGAGCGAATATGTGTATGTGAGCGAATGTGTGGTGCAAACAGAAGTGTTGATGGTGTATATGGACAGCGAAGATTGTCATAGACTTCATGTATGTGTCAGCCAGTGGGACCTTCACTGCAAAACAAGTTGTTTAAAGATGGAGAGCACGCGTCTGTGGGTATCACCAATGGCCCACTAGACATACCATCCATGCAACAGAAAATCTTAGTAGATGACATGCCGTTATATTGAGGCTCTCTTATGGAAGATGTGTAGTCATTTAAACAATTATAGACCCTCTCTGAGTAGAAGAATCCTTCAATAGGCATTGCACTAAGCCGAAATCTGAAGTCTCCTGGATATGAAAGTTCAGAAAAACCACCCCACTGTACATAGAAAATAAGAGTTAGTCTCTCACAATTCCTGGGGTTCTCAAACAAACAAAGATGGAGATGTTGCCCTAAGTTGACATACACTGACTAGAATCGCAGGCCTATTCTCATGCATGCATACTGAATAACTCAATGAGTATGATTCAGTCGTGCAGGTAAAGTGAGTAAGCGATTGATGGAGTCATTGAAGATGGTTAAGAATTGGGTATCACTGCACAAAATCACTTTCAAAGCACACAAGTGTAGAGGGAAACGATCGAACTACAAGTTAGCTTGTTCTGCTTCTATAGCAGGTGATCAATCTATGAACAGAGCAGACATAATCCATTTTCTAGGAGTCTGCACGATCGGATGATTTTGAGGTTAATCAGCCATTATCAAGAATGTGTGAATTTGAAATGAGGATTGGTGTAGCACGGAGAGAACACATTACGCACATTTCAGGAAGAACATTCAACCAACAGAATAGGAACCATCAGTTGCTACACGCTGATTTTCTGAAGTGAAGATCTGAGTACTTATGGACATGCTGGTGTGGAGACAATAATGAACATAATCGTATACTTAAAGCTTCCGGGACTTGATTAATGGGTGGTAAATTGATGGAGAATTAACTTATGTTTTGACTAAGGCCCATGTACCCTGTGAAGATTAATTTCTGCCAACCTTCGACACGAAGTTTCATTACTGCCAACAAATGTAAATTCATTACTGTCTATCTTTGACAAGAAGTCAGTACTGCCAACGTCTTTGGCACGAAGATTCATAACTGGCAATGTCTTTGGCATGAAGATGCATTACTGTCAGCCATCGGCGTACAAATCTATTACCGCAACATTTCATTAAAGATATATATTTTCATAAGCCTTGAATGTGAATATCTATTATTGCCAGTTTATAATCTGAAGACAGAATCTGTATCTGATCTTGGCTATTCCAGCCCAAAATAAATAGAATCCTTGCGAGATTGAATGTGTATCGTGCGAAACCAACAGAAGAGATTGCTTTGCCTATGACGTACAGCGTAGGGTAGTGACTTCTGGTCAATCATCGATCAGTCAGTTCTCAGAGATCATATTGTTTTCGTAGCAGCCAGAGGAGGAATTAGGAAATCCAGACAATCAGACATTTTTTTTCAATGTAAGATGTGTGTTTGTCACTGTTGAAGTGAAGCCAAAAAAAGTTCCAACTTCCAGACAGCTCAGAAATACAATTTGTTATAGATGTTCGCAGTTTTTACGTTTGACGTGACTTTTGCTTACTTCCGTTTGTGGCTACGTAAACTGCAAAGATTTTTGAGAAAAATGGAACTCTAATGTTGACAAATGACAAACAATAGTTAGCTACCAAAAGAAACATGGCGTTAGTTGATGAACATTAAATGGGAACAAAATAGTTTGTTGTTATTGAAGTTGTAGACAGAATACGTGGTGGTAGAAGTAAAATTAAAGTTCTATATATATAAGAAAGCATGAATGTGAAAGCTTGTAATAATAAGGTTGTCAAGTGGATCTGCCAGTGTTGAACATCTGATAACATTAGACATTTTGTAATTTGCACATAACTGATTTAACGTATCTTGCAAACCTGTAGAAATGGAGAGTGGTATTGTGACTAGGAGTTTTGCTGAAAAGTAGGTAAACATCACCCTCCTTTTTTTAACGAAATTTCACCTCAAATTTCTTATAAAAACAGGAAATATACACTTTAAAAAAATGTTCATGTAAAACACCTTACTGGTAGTTAGTAATAAAGGGATAAATCAACCAGTGTAGGGTAACAACCCTAAACAGGAAGTAGGTGGCTGGGGTAACACAGGGCAAAATGTCAAGAAATACAAAAATAGGTAGGTGTGTTACCAAAATGAAACATAAAACAACTTAACAACGAGATACAGAGACAGACAAAAACGGGAATAATATTTAAGATATAGTCAGCGATAAGTGGATAGTATATGAGATTTAACAAGTAATAAGGGAATAATATTTGACATATAGTCAATGATAAGGGAATAGTATTTGAGATATAGTCAGTAATAAGGGGATATTATATTATATCAGATTTACCCAGTAATAAGGGAATATCCTATAATATCAGTACAATATGAATATCTCTGCACATTTTATCTTAGTACCCCCTTTGTCTAAACATCAATGTGTTTCTTCTTACTACCAAATGTCTCTCAGAAAAATTGCTCTCAGCTGTTTATCTCATTGTCACCTATCTATCTCAGTATCACATGTCTATCTCATTGTCACCTATCTATTCACCTATCTATCTCAGTGTCACCTATCTATCTCAGTATCACATGTCTATTTCAATGTCAACTTTCTATCTCAGTATCACATGTCTATCTCAGTGTCAACTTTCTCAGTGTCACATGTCTATCTCAGTGTCACATGTCTATCTCAGTGTCACATGTCTATCTCATAGTCAACTATCTATCTCAGTGTCACATGTCTATCTCATTGTCACTATCTATCTCAGTGTCACATGTCTATCTCAGTGTCACATGTATATCTCAGTGTCATATGTCTACCTCATTGTCAACTATCTATCTCAGTGTCACATGTCTATCTCATTGTCAACTATCTATCTCAGTATCACATGTCTATCTCAGTATCACATGTCTATCTCAGTGTCAACTTTCTCAGTGTCACATGTCTATCTCATTGTCAACTATATATCTCATTGTCACTATCTATCTCAGTGACATATGTCTATCTCAGTGTCATGTCTACCTCATTGTCAATTATCTATCTCAGTGTCACATGTCTATCTCATTGTCAACTATATATCTCAGTAACACATGTCTATCTCAGTGTCACATGTCTATCTCAGTGTCACATGTCTATCTCAGTGTCACATGTCTATCTCAGTGTCACATGTCTATCTCATTGTCACCTATCTATCTCATTTTCACATGTCTATCTCATTGTCACATGTCTTTTTCATTGTCACATGTCTATCTCAGTGTCATATGTATATATCATTGTCACATGTCCATCTCATTGTCACATGTCTATCTCATTGTCACATTCTATCTCAGTGTCATATGTATATATCATTGTCACATGTCCATCTCATTGTCACATGTCTATCTGTGTCATATGTCTATCTAAGTACCACATGTTTATCTCAGTGTCACATGTCTATCTCAGTGTCACATGTCTATCTCATTGTCACCTATCTCAGTATCACATGTCTTTTTCATTGTCACCTATTTATCTCAGTATCACATGTCTATCTCATTGTCACCTATCTCAGTATCACATGTCTTTTTCATTGTCACCTATTTATCTCAGTGTCACATGTCTATCTCACTGTCACTTGTCTATCTGTGTCATATGTCTATCTAAGTGCCACATGTATATCTCATTGTCACATATCTATCTCATTGTCACATGTCTATCTCAGTGTCATATGTATATATCATTGTCACATGTCCATCTCATTGTCACATGTCTATCTCATTGTCACATTCTATCTCAGTGTCATATGTATATCTCAGTGTCACCTATCTATCTCAGTATCACATGTCTATCTCATTGTCACCTATCTCAGTATCACATGTCTTTTTCATTGTCACCTATTTATCTCAGTGTCACATGTCTATCTCATTGTCACCTATCTCAGTATCACATGTCTTTTTCATTGTCACCTATTTATCTCAGTATCACATGTCTATCTCATTGTCACCTATCTCAGTATCACATGTCTTTTTCATTGTCACCTATTTATCTCAGTGTCACATGTCTATCTCACTGTCACTTGTCTATCTGTGTCATATGTCTATCTAAGTGCCACATGTTTATCTCAGTGTCACATGTCTATCTCAGTGTCACATGTCTATCTCATTGTCACATGTTTATCTCAGTGTCAGATGTTTATCTCAGTGTCAGATGTATATCTCAGTGTCACGTGTTTATCTCAGTGTCTGTTGTCTATCTCAGTGTTACCTAAGTGTCACATGCCTAATTCAGTGCCACCTGTACATGCATTACCACATATCTCATTGCTCCTGTCTACCTCAGTGCCACATGTCTATACATCATTACCTATATATCTCAACACCACCTGCTTATCTCGGTGCCACCTATCTCATTTCAGAACCACTTGTATATCTCATTAACGCTTATATTGTCATGTATCTATCTCAGTTCTGCCTGTCTTTCTTATTACAGCCTGTGTATCTCATTACTGCTGTCCATCTCTGCTCATTACCACATGTTTGTCAGAGTTCATTACCACCTGTTTACCTCATTGTCACCTATCTATCCCATTGCCATGTATCTCATTACCACATGTCTATGCCATTGTCACATGTATATCTCATTGCAACATGTCTATCTCATTGTCACTTATATTACCACGTCTATGTCAGTGTCACGTAACTCATTGCCACATGTATATCTCATTGCAACATGTCTACCTCATTGCCACTTATCATATTACCACATGTCTATCTCAACATATTACTGCCTGTTTATCTCATTGTTTCCTATCTGTCATTGCCATGTATCTCATTACCACCACCAGTCTATCTCATAGCAATATGTCTATCTCATTGTCACTTATCTTATTACCATATGTCTATCTCATTGTCACTTATCTTATTACCATATGTCTGTCTCATTGTCACTTATCTCATTATCATATGTCTATCTCATTGTCACTTATCTCATTATCATATATCTGTCTCATTGTCACTTATCTCATTATCATATGTCTATCTCATTGTCACTTATCTCATTATCACATGTTTGTCTCATTGTCATGTATCTCATTGCCACTTATCTCATTACCATATGTCTATCTCAGCTCATTATCACCTATTTATCTCATTGCTGTGTATCTTATTGTCACTTGTCTCATTACGACCTGTCTATATCTGCACAGTATGTGTACCTATGTCTATCATTTTTTAAATGATACTTCTCTATTGCCTGTCTATTATCTTTTGTTTTTAATGAAAGATACATCTATTTCAGTGCTATCTGCCTGTTTAGTGTTGTCTGTCTTAATCTTGTCAGGTTATTTGAATAAATGCTGTCTATCATCATGTCAGTAATTCTCCAGTTGCAAACCAGAATGTCTGTGTGGCAACCCTGGCCAGAACTTCTAGTTCAGGGTGCACAGAATATGGTCACTGTCTTCTTTCTAGGCATGTTCTAGGAAGTGACTAAAGAAAGTTGGGATAGGATGACATTTATTGGGGTAAACCCCTACAGAAAACCTGGAGGGGAGACACTAAGGCAGTTGGTGGTGCATTAAACAATCTTCTGGCATCTCCCGCAGTCTGCTTGTTTCTAAGCATATTGGTGTTGCCTTTCCTTTGAAACTAATCAACTGAGCTGAGAGAGGATTAGTGTAAATGGGCAATGCAATTTCTCCATTAAAACCTGCCAGGTCAAGCATTCACGTGTGAAATATAGTGACTGTGTATCTGCAATATACACTGGCCTTCTTTCTGACTATTTGTATAAATACAAAAGGTCATCACCATACCAGATATTTGAAAAGTTTAAAGATTCTATTTAGAACAGTAATACTTAAAGTAGATTAGGATCCATGCTTGTTTTACATCCATAGAGAGGCAGTGTCCCTGGCTCGTATGCGCCTCTCTGCTACAGATCCCATGCTGGAGGACTTGTACACTGATTGGGGTCAGACCTTAATGAAGGATGGACAGTATGAACAGGCAGCAAAATGGTAAGTTTTTCTTTAACTCCTCTCTCTTAGCTCATGTAATTTTAGGAACTTGTCCTCAATCCTCCTGCAAAACTGATAATTTAATTGCTACTTCCCTATAATGACCTCAACAGAAGTCAATTTTTGGATACACCAGGATTATGATTAGGATGATTATTGTATATCTATACATTTAATCATTCAATAAAGGAATCATAAATCAATAGTTAAAAGCTACCTGTGAAATTGCTCTGATTAATTTTTGTGTTCTTATTGAGGTTCTTATTACTCTTAGGTTTAAGTTATTGGGGTTGTTTCTTTCATCATCATTATCATCAAGTGCTGTCTCTGCAATGAAGTTTTACAGAAATGAACCTCCAGTATTCTCTGTCACTTGCTTTGGTGGTGGACTCTGCTTGACTGTAACATGTCCATTGCGTGATGTTTCCCTCCCACTTGTATCTCTGCCTATCTCTTGCTCACCTCCACTCAAATCTACCCTCAAGCAAGGTCTTCAACAAGTTCTTTTAATATGTCCAAAAAATTTAATTTCTTTGATTTTTATTTCTTTGAATATTTCATTTTTTTTGTTTGAAGTGTTGCCAGAAGCTCATGTTTTGTTTGCTTCTCTTTCCATGAAGTTCCCCCTATTCTTCTATATATCCACATTTCGAAAGCATAAATCCTGTCTTCTAGCTATTTGTGTTTATTATCTATGTTTCTGAGTCATACATAGTATATAATAGATAGCATTTTCTAATTATCATTTTCAATTTGTTTGTGATTTGTTTAGATGTCAATATTTTCCTCGTATCATTGAAAGTACTTTTAGCCATACCTATTCTCTTTTTAATTTCTGTTTCACATCTACTATAATATGTGATTATATGTCCAAGATATTGGTAATGATCTACTTGTAGTATCTGCCCGTATATTATTTATGTTTAATGCTATTCCATATTGTTTACTTCATTTATCAACTTGATATATTAGTCTTTGCAGCTCCTGTTCACTTTCTGCAAAGAGGAATGTGTCATATACATGTCACAGATTGTTTATTGTTTTTCTTAACTAGCACTATTACAATGGAGTCCCTCTTTTGTGCATCCTTTTCTAACAAATTTCCCTATTTTTAATAACACTTTTCAAAATCTCAAATTATATTTATTATTTGTTGTTTGTACTTTTTATAGCGAATTTCTATTACATAAATATTTTGTTGGTCCAGACCAAGTTGTTATAATTGGATTTGACTGTACAAACGTTGCACAATGGTTGTTGTTTAAATTCCCAGAAATTAGAAGCAATTAGCTCCTACTTCATATGTACAATGAAGTGGTTTCACAAGAGCTTTATTTCATACCTAGAAGACTAATTCTCAGCGGTGTACAGTGGTTTGAGAAGTTTCCTACTCAGAGGGAGTAAATTCTTGGGCTTGTGTGACTTTTCTACTTTCCTGTAATATACAGAATTCTAGTCATGAGCTTCAGCTCCCCTGTCAAATATAATTTCCTGTAAGAGGTGTTTATAACAACCATTCTCTAGGCGACTGTCACTGGGAGTGGGTCAACCAACTATATATTCCCCACCATCTATTGGGGGGGGGTGTCTCTCTTCAATTATACAGAGCTAACATGTTTGTGATTCTGAACCCATTCAGGAAATTGTCATGCCCTGCACAGAGTTGGTTTTCACTACACCCATGTACTGTTCATAGTCGAGACACCACATACACATTGATAGCTCATACCATGGACAGGATTCTCCAAATATTGAACCACAAAAGGAAATATAATTGTACAGATGAAATGCTGTGGAGTTTCCAAAAGGAAGGTCTCACTATATTTACATGACATCTGCTGGGAGTATTTCTGTTGTTGCTGCATAATAGTTGGTCTGATAGTCCAATAGTCAGACTGACCTTCCGTAAGTAGACTGAACTGGTATGTACAACCTGCCATAAATAAATCTACAGTCCGATAACACATTTAAAAAAACTTACATTCAATGATGTAAGTGTTTTGAAAAACTGTACATTCAATGATATGTTACGAAAAAACTCATTTG
Organism: Meghimatium bilineatum; assembly: GCA_034231615.1. Classification (NCBI taxonomy): domain Eukaryota; kingdom Metazoa; phylum Mollusca; class Gastropoda; order Stylommatophora; family Philomycidae; genus Meghimatium; species Meghimatium bilineatum. The sequence continues at coordinate 38,081,598 of CM067319.1, read as the reverse complement.
AAAAAACTTAAATCAATGATGTAAGTATTGTTAAAAAACTTAATCAGAAAAAACTTACATTCAGTGATTAAGTTTTATAAAAAATGTTACATTCAATGATTAAGTTTTATAAAAAATTCATTTGAAAATCCTTCAATGGTGTATTACACTACCAAATATAGTTGAAAAGACTATGCTGTAAGAGAGAACCTTGACATATGTTCTTTCTCTGTATGTTTCCCTATTTTTAAAATAATATAAATTTTCACCCTCAGTTACCTAGCAATGAGACAAATACAGGAAGCATCAAAAATTCTTACCAAGAGACTTGATCAGACCTCCTTGAAGACTGCCTGCCAAATAACATTATTAGGCAATGAAAAGCAGCAAAGCCTGTCATTTGCCTACAGACTTTTCAGCCAGTATCTGATGATGGGGGAGTGGAAGGAGGCTCAGAAGTTCATATCAGAACATGAATCTCTGAAGGTGAGAACTTGAATCTGTCATGGTGAAAATTTGAAGTGGTGAAAATGAACTGGTGAAAATAATTTCTCCTTCTTTCATTCACTTGAAACATGTCTATATCTGTAATTATTTCTCCTGAATAAAACTCACTGTCTTTTATAGTTTACACAGTAGCCCATAGAGTTTTGATTGCAGTGTTGTGTGACTTTTCTACTTTCCTGTAATATACAGAATTGTAGTCATGATCTTCATCTCCCCTGTCAAATATCATTTCCTGTAAAGAGGTGTTTATAACAACCATTCTCTAGGCGACTGTCACTGACCAATATGACTGCCCCAGCATTTCATACTTAGAACACTCTTGATGTATATGTTTGGCACTCTGTGCTGCCTGTACACATGGCCATGTTGCCAATCTTGAATTTTGTGTACATGTAACTGCGGAGTCAGTTGTGTCCCATTCTGATGCATAGAATTATAACTTGTTCTGATCTGTTCATAATGTGATAGTCATCTTGTGTTGGTGTTTGTGGCTTTCTTATTGACTTGATCATCTGTTTTTTTCTGATAGTATGTGATTGGTACATCTGGTTGGTCTTCGGCAGCACCTTCCTTGGCCAGTTGATCTGCTTTTTCATTTCCTGGTATTCCACAGTGAGAGGGTATCCACTGTATAGTTACCCTATATGTTTAAGACAGTTCATTAAGTAGTTTTTGCAAGTCTGTTAGTTTTCCAGACTGGAGAGCTTGAAGCACTGAGCTTGCATCTGTCAGGAATACTACGGGCTGTGGGCCAGGTTGGAGTTCAGCAGTTTTTCAGTTGCCACCCTAATTGCCTGGATATCTGCATCATAATTATTGTAGAATTTCCCTGTTGGTGTTCTGATTGTATTTCTAGACTTGTGTGGATGTTCTATATATACACCTGCACCTCCATTCCTCACGTAATTCTGTGCTGACCCATCTGTGTACACTCTGACCCATATATCTTGTGGATATTCATCAGCCAAGAAATTGAGTGACTGTCCTTCGCTGCACTGTTCGTCCTCGTTTAGTATTCCTTTAACGTGGGTCTGAATGTATATTGGTATTACATGCCTATAACTCCAAGGGGTTTGTTCTGGTATAGACCTTAAGGGGCTTTCAATTTCTGGCAGGTCTGTAAGTTGTCTATGGAGTCATTTAGCTTGGTTGATAAAGCTGCTTCTTTTCATGATGAGAACTTGAATTTCTGAAGGTGAGCAATGGAATCCGTCAAGGTGAGAACTTGAATCTCTCCAGTCTAAAAGTGAGGACTTGAATCTGTCACGGTGAAGACTTGAATCTGTTAACCTTCACCACGCTTTGGTCAAGTGTGATTGACAAAAAAAAAGATGGCGGCTGTTTGCTGTTGTAAAGTGCACTCGATCAATGAGACATCGTGCGAAATAGGCCTACTACAGCCTAATCACAACTTGTATATAGTTCTGGTCATGCGCAATCGAGGCCAGGACATTCCCACTTCCTAAATGATTGTTGTAAAGATGTAGGGGTGGAAGATACGCGTGTTATAACAATTAATCTGACCACATCTGCATACCGGTACGATGCCATGATGGTTGACCGTTTTTAAAGACCTTTCTTTCATCGTATTTAGAATAAAATAACATTGAATCGTGGCTTGAATCATGAATTATTTAGTTATTTAGTTTCACAGCAGTGAATATACAGAATGTTGTGTTGGTTTGGGGACTTGTAAAGGTTTGATATCGAATATGTTGAAGTGGCACCAAAAAATGACTTTAGACCTAAGATCAAAGAACGATTTTACTGCATTTCTACATGTTTTATACAGTTCCCCGGCAATATTTTGATTATTTCGCAATGAAAGAACATAAATACAACAGATTTGCGTGTGATTTAGTGTACAGTGTTGCCAAGGAATTCGATAAGTAAAGTAAGTCATTTTTTACTAATTTTTTCTCTCTTTATTTGTTATAAAATATATGTTTTTTGGTGAAAAACATCTTTACCACTTTCTCATACGTCTGGTATCACACACACACGTACATAAATTACACCAATATATGCAGAATTAAATTCTTTATTTATATGTGCAAATATTATTTAAATATCTTCAACAACCAAAAAATTATCACATTTTCAAAACAGCCACCATCAATAACACAAATTTTCAAAAAAGAATCAGGTGGCAGGGAGACCTTTCGTATTTTTTAATCTGGCTTGCTAAAGGTTAAGGTGAGGACTTTAATCTGAAGTTGAAGACACTATTCTCTAACAATAGAATACACATCTGTCAATGTGAGACCTCACAGGTGATAACACGGATCTGTTGTGATAGTGATAGTAAAAACATAGGGAAATTTAGTTTTACTTATCATTTCATGCACACATACAATATCCATTAATGTTATGTATTCTTGATAAAGGCTTTTCATTCAGAACATAAATGTTTTATGTGCTATCTTGTGCATTTGTAGTGATTCGTAAAGTTTCTTTCTGTCATCTCAATTTTTTTCGTATCGGATTTAGTTGTGCTGAAGTTCCAAATACAGTGGAATCCCACTAAGTGCATTCTGTTATAACAAATTTTCTTATATAACAACATTTTTCAAAAAACCCCAATTATATTTATTCTATATTGTTGTATACTGTATATAGTGAATTTATGTTATTACTTACATATTTTGTCGGTCTGGACCAAGTTGTTATAACAAGATTCCACTGTATTATCAAATCTTTGACAATTAGTTGTTTGAGTAAGAGTGTGTACAGACAATAGAATGAATTTGTGCTGGCAAGTGCATGTGTCTGTCACTATGTGGATATGGGTGCGTGCATGTGCGTAATTGTATATGTTGTTAATTTTATGTTAACATATTGCTAATATTTTGAAAAGATGGCAAGATAAGATTCTAGATACTACTGTCTTTGACAGATCTGGTATTGTTAGCAGCAAGACTATTCTGATGCAGACACAGAATCATTGGGCAGGTCATGTGGTACATATGCCAGATCATCGCCTGCCAAAGATACTTCTCTATGGTGAGTTCCAGAAAGGCATACCGTTCTCAAGGTGCATGAAAGAAGCAATCCAAGGAACATGGGAAGAACTTGCACAAAATAGAGCTACATAGTGCTCTACAGTCAAAACAGGTGAAGCATCTTGTGAAAAGTGGAGAAATGCAGCAGCTCAACAGCAGAGAGTAGCTAGAAAGTCACTGGTAGACCAAAAAAACCATCTATAGTGGTCATGATGATAAGGATGTTGAAGGTCCATTGCATCCAACATTCATTGAGGAGAGAGCAGATGGATGCATATATGGTAGGCAAACATTCCAGTGTGGCAGTATCTCAGAATCACAGCAGCTTACGATTATTCCTGTACATACTTTAAAAATGTAGCCTTCCATGAGGCATCGAATGTCCGTATTTATAGTTCAGGACGCAAAGAATAAGATCACTGCCTTCTTTCTAAGGTAATTGCGTCTGTGTCTTTTTCTTACTCATAGGTGGCATGGAACAATAGATGTACCATCGTTACAGATGATTTCAACAAATCTGACAGAAGAATGATAAAATAGTTGACCCATAAATATATACTACATTCTTATGATGATGATGATGGTTATGAAATAATCTATTTAGCTGTGAGCAGGTAGCTCTTGGCAGTCCATAGCCGTTCTGACAAAATCACAGGTTCTTCTCAGTTGCATAACTGAGTCGACAACTGGAATCATATACGGTTGTCTCAAAGACATGGTTATGTAAAGGGGGTTTATGGATGCATGTTTAGTCTCCAAAGGGAGGCATTCCAGTGTGCCAGTATCCCAGTATTACCACGTCCTGCCAGGAACACAGGACTAGCTTCTGGGTCAACTATCTCATCATTCTTCTGTCAGATTTCTTGACTCAACTGGAGTGAAAGCATATATATCATTCTTTGTCACCTAGGAGTCTGCTACAAAGGTGCAATGTCCGCTTACCTGCATCTCATCAGCCATGGGGATTATTTATAAGACACAAATAAAAATTGGCGATGATTTTCTATTCCCTATCCCCAACTGTCCTTAGGTGCCTCTTACAACATTCCTGGAAAGAAGACAGTTACCTTATTCTTTGCATCCTGAACTATAAATATGGACATCCGATGTCTCACAGAAGGCTAAATTCTTACAGTATGTACAAGAATAATGGCAGGCTGTGGTGATCCTGCCGCACTGGAAGTTTGCCTACAGCACCATGTATCCATCTGCTGTCTCCTCATTGAATGTTGAATGCAAGGGACATCCAACATTCTAATGCTTGGGTGGTGCAATTTGTTAGACTAACCTGTCCATTGCATGATGTTTAGGCATCCATAAATCCCACCTAATACAAACATTCCTTTCAGACAACAAACCTTATATAAGCTCGAGTATCACCTCGGTTTCACAACTGAGAAGAACCTGTGTTTTAGAATAATGGCTATGGACTGTCAAGTGCTATATTCTCCCAGCTAAAACATTGTTTCATCATTGTCATCATATGGATATTGCAACCAAATAAATGACCTTTCATATTAATCTCGATGCATATTTCTGAACTATTGCAGTGCATAAATTTTGATGCATAAATTGGGACAATCTCTTACATCAATCACAGTGCCATAGGTTATGACCTGTCTGACACAATGTTGCTTTATAATGAGCTGTATCATACTAATTTCACCTCCCAATGACATGGCTTCCTGCCTCACATTAGTTTCTCTTCATTAAGACCTGTCTCACATTGATCTCTCTTCATTAAGACCTGTCTCACCTTAATCTCTCTTCATAATAACCTTTCTCACACTCATTTCACTTCTAATGATCTTCTGTCTCACATTCATTTCACTCATAATGACCTTCTGTCTTAAACTTATTTCAGATTCTACTACCAATTCTGCATGTACACCAGCTCTTGATTCAACAACTGACAGTCTTGTGCCCATCGATGACCTTCACCTTAAAACAAGTGATACCAGAACAGTTTTCACAGTGGGAGAAGAAGGATGTGGACATGAAGAAAACAGAACTTCCTGGTACGAAATGTGAATCAGTCTGTCTAGGAACTGTGAATCTGGTTATGAACTATTAATCTGGCTCTCTATGAACCAATATGTCTAGCATAATAGTCAATCAATATTATGAACTAACAAGTCCATGTTTGTTATGATCCCAAGAAGCTTTGGAGGCCCAAAAGGAGGGCAAAGAATAGCAAAACTGTTATCTGTCAATGTCAGGTTGTTGTAAGAGGGGACTAAGGAGGTTTTGGGGTGGAGTTAGTTATCCTATCGCATATAGAGTAAAAGTAACTCAGAAGCTATTCTGAATTGGATATGTCAGGACGCAAGGCACAGATATAGTTGCTGAGCTGTAAACCATTGCATAATGCATTCTGTCCTATGACTACGTCCTGCTGATCTGTAGGAGTTTGAGAATTAACCCCAGAAGTTACAACTAAGGAAGCTCTTGTTTAAAACCCCATCCAACCATATGAAAACCTGTGATCATTCAGGGATATTAATGTTGGCCAACTTTTGACCACACAGTTCATATGACTGTTTGGCTTCCAAACAGCCAAGCCAGTCTATAAGATCTGAATCTGCAAAGTAGATGTTTTATAAATTGTCTAAGTAGCTCATAACCTCATGCTGAAGTCAGATGTGTCGTGTCATAATGTGTAGATATTACTGCTAAGCTGTAAACAATGAGAGAGCTCATAAGCAACTCCAGTAGTGTAGTGTTAAGTCACTTGCCCACCGACAAGCAGACCCAGGACTCTAATTCACTCATTATTCGTGGTTTGAAAAAAAACATTACTGCAGTGTTTCGCTGAATCACAAGGGGTACCAGAGCTCATGCTATGAGAGGGTTGAGTAATGGCACCATCACTACTAAGCAAATGAAGTAGGTAGGTGATGCAAGTCATGCAACCACCTTACTTACTAACCACCGACTAGGCAGATGAGTACTTATGAAAAGTCAACGATATGCTATGACACTGGTTCATAACTTCGCTTACATTTTCAGCACATTCTGTTCTTCTGACTAGATTTTACTAACTGAGAGACTGTAGTAAAACTGTAAACTGTATGATCAGGGAATATTGGGAAAAAAATATAAAAAAAGGTTAAATAGCAGATTTGTATGGAACAATACACAGAATCAATGTTCCAACCAAAAGGTTTTTATAAAGATAGAGACAAAAAACTGAAAAAGCATATACTTTATACGGCTCATATGTACTTTTCACATCATTTTGTGGTTCCATTCTGTATATGTTTGACCCTATCTTAAAAAAGACCTGTTAGTTGAAATGTTGATTTTTGTTTATCCACATAAAAATGCTATTCAATCCTTTTTATATATATTTTTCCTAATGTAGATCCTGCTAACTGGCAGGAGTTTGAGAATTAACGTAATAGGAACTTCATATCATTGTTTATTATGCAATAGTTTGTGCTGAAAGAAACTAAGTACCTATAAGAATGGGGAGTATCCTCAGTATTTCATTATCATATGTAAATATATGATAATGAAATAAACGCTTTAGCTGTATACAGGTAGCTATTGGCAGCACATAGTCTTTCAGACAAAAACACTGCTTCTTTTCAGTTGTGTAACTGAGGCGACACCCACTCATATAAGGTTGTGTAAGGGAGGTTTACGGATACATGTTTAGTTCCTGAAGGGTGGCATTCCAGTATCCCAGGATTACCACGTCCTGCCGGGGAACACACTTCTGGGCCAACTTTCTCAATATTTTTCTTCTTCTGTCAGATTTGTTGACCCATTCAGTGAAAACACACCTAGCATTCCCCATCACCTAGGAGTTGTCCACAAAAGGACAAATGTGCAATGTCTGTTGGCCTGCATATCTTCGTCATTCATGGGGCATTTCATCTACTTTGAGAAATCCAGATCTATTAGATAGATGATCCATACAAAATGGCAGCATCAATCATCTGATAGATGATCTTAATACTGAAACTCCTTATTTCTGACAAGCCACTAAAACAGTCGGTTTCGCAGTTCTATATTCTACCAGAAAATCACCATTATATTATGACTTCCAAAATACATTACACATGGGTAGAAAAACCATACAGAGATAAAGTATTAAACATTTTGGAATGAAAAGAGAAATGTTACGTTTAAAATGGAACAAATACAACATTTTTGGCACACTAAAAAACATGTCACTTTGTTTAAAACCTTACTGGAAGGAAAATTTGTTGAGGAAGAACTATTGTAGTATAAAAGAGGAAATAGGTAGAGGAAGAGGCAGACAAAGATATAAATGGGAGAGAAATATGAAGAGGCAGACATATACCAAGAGACGGAATGTGTTGGGGACCAATTTAAATTAACCTTTATGGAAAGATTGCCTCTTATCTGATCTGTTTAATTTTTTTAAATCATTGCTTTGTTCTGTGACTCATTTAAAAAAAAAAAATAATTTCCATTAAATATACATTTCTCCTGTACTTCAGAATTTCTCTTGGACAAGTCAGAGATTGATCCTGTTATCCCATGGGAACTATTTCTCATTGAAGAGCATACTTTTCCTCATCATGTACTCAGGGTCTGGCATCAACATCTAGATATCACCATGGTAACGCAGGAACTCAAGGCAATGCATGCAACAATTTCTCAGCTGATGCCTCACAGAAACAATATGGTGGACATGCCGAATGTAAGTTGAGGCGGGAGAATTTCTCATTTGTTTGATTGGGGGGAGTGGGAGATAAACATGTCAGATGGAAATGAAAAGAATAGGAATAAGCTAAAATACATTCTATAACTTGACCCAGAAATAGAAATAATCGAAAGTACATTCTATAACTTGGTCTAGAAATAGGAATACGCTAAATTAGGCGTGTCAAACTCAAAAAGCACCATCCTGGGAGGGGGGGGCAACCATCCCCTACCAGTCGCGTCCACAGGTTGCAGATCATGGAACAGCCTCCGGATATGGAGTCTCCATATCTGGTGGTTGGCTATAATATAAGACAGATCTCTGGACGAATAATCCAGATTTCTGGACGAATAAGCAGTCGCGGACAAACTGACGATGTTGCCCAACAGGACGGGGTGGGATATCAGGTGGCACTGATATCTCCACTGAAATACCCCATGTGTCTTGTGACGGGCAGCATCAAGCGAGTATGAGCCGCTATAAGCTCAAGTGTCCCCAGGGTTGGGGGGACCTTTAAAATAGGGGAATATAGGAAACTATTTTCTAAAACATACAAAGGGAGAAGTCAGTAAAACCCTCCTTAGGCCCCAATCAGCTCCATCCCATAAGGGAAAAAGGCAGGAAAACTTAAAAAATTCCCCTAACTGCTGGGCAGGTGGCGCTCAAGAGTCCAGAAAGACAGACCACCTAGGAGATGGAAAACTCTACACAAAGCCTGGACAGATGGTGCTCATGATCCCGGGAGGGCAGACCATCTAAGGAAAGCAAACCTAAAAAAAATTGCTGTTGGAAATCGGATGCACTTGGCCATATGGTGCATAACAAAGTGCAACGTACCTCATATACACTCATGCAGATTAAAAAGCACCATGAGCCACATAAGATACTTTGAGTATTATGGCAGGCCACACCAACAAATCTGAGAAACACTGTAATTTGCATGCCTACTACAATGGCTTTATTAAGCTAACACTCCACAACGATAAATGTAACAATTGTAATCCAACATTTATTTAAGAACACGTGCTTGCAAAGGGTCGTATGCAGCTGGCGAGCTGCATGTTTGACATACCTGCGCTAAAGTGCATTCAATAACTTGAAATAGAAATAGGCTAAAGTACATTCTATAATTTAGTTAGAAAAACTAAAAAGCTTTTAGACCACACTGCTCAACAATACTGTTCAACATCGAGCTTGTCTGGTAATGCAAAAATGCATAGGACAAAAACAACTAGGCATCAAATGGATTAACAATGGAACTGTAGAAGATCTGGATTTCGCAGACGACATTGCACTACTGAGTTCAATGCATACAGACTTGCAGGAAATGCTACAATATTTTTCAGAACAAATAGGTCAGCAAATTAACATATCCAAGCCAAAAATTATGGACTTTACTAATATAAATAATGTGATACAAATAAATACATTATACTAGAAAAAGTAGAACATTTCACTTATTTGGGAAGCAAATGGAGACTCAAGTACAGAAATTATGACCAGAATTGCTCTGGCATAAAGTGCATTCAACTCACTTTCAAACATTTGGAAATTTAAAAAAGCTCAGCATTAATACACAGCTACGGCTGTTCAACACGTTATTTTGGTTTTAACATACGGGTGTGAAAGCTGGAAATCAAGTACATCTTTAGAAAAAAAACTAAATACCTTCGAAAACAAATGCCTCAGAAAAAACACAATCTGAGACACTATGAGAAGAGACAAAACAAGAATACATCACAGTTGTTATTAGAAAAAGACATTGGGCATACATCGGTCACGCACTCAGAATGAATGAAGACAGAATGTCACGTCAAGTCTTTACATGGTCACCGAGTGCAAGTGAAAACGGGGAAGACCAAAAACAACACTGAAAAGACTATCAAACAATAAATCACAACAGCTGGTATAAAAATGAACGATCTGGAACAACTGGATGTTGATTGACAAGCATGGAGAGCTATGACATCTGCCCTATGTGCCAAGCTTGGCACAAGAGAAAAATGATGATGATGATGAATACACTTTACTGTAATAGCTTTACTAGACTCTAATAGCTTTACTAAACTGTAATAGCTTTACTAGACTCTAATAGCTTTACTAAACTGTAATAGCTTTACTAGACTCTAATAGCTTTACTAAACTGTAATAGCTTTACTAGACTCTAATAGCTTTACTAAACTGTAATAGTTTTACTAGACTGTAATAGTTTTACTAGACTGTAATATCTTTACTAGACTGTAATATCTTTACTAGACTGTAATATCTTTACTAGACTGTAATATCTTTACTAGACTGTAATATCTTTACTAGACTGTAATAGTTTTACTAGACTGTAATATCTTTACTAGACTGTAATATCTTTACTAGACTGTAATAGCTTTACTAGACTCTAATAGCTTTACTAAACTGTAATAGCTTTACTAGACTCTAATAGCTTTACTAAACTGTAATAGTTTTACTAGACTGTAATATCTTTACTAAACTGTAATATCTTTACTAGACTCTAATAGCTTTACTAAACTGTAATAGTTTTACTAGACTGTAATAGTTTTACTAGACTGTAATATCTTTACTAGACTGTAATATCTTTACTAGACTGTAATATCTTTACTAGACTGTAATATCTTTACTAGACTGTAATATCTTTACTAGACTGTAATAGTTTTACTAGACTGTAATATCTTTACTAGACTGTAATATCTTTACTAGACTGTAATAGCTTTACTAGACTCTAATAGCTTTACTAAACTGTAATAGCTTTACTAGACTCTAATAGCTTTACTAAACTGTAATAGTTTTACTAGACTGTAATATCTTTACTAAACTGTAATATCTTTACTAGACTCTAATAGCTTTACTAAACTGTAATAGTTTTACTAGACTGTAATAGTTTTACTAGACTGTAATAGTTTTACTAGACTGTAATATCTTTACTAGACTGTAATAGCTTTACTAGACTGTAATAGCTTTACTAGACTGTAATATCTTTACTAGACTGTAATATCTTTACTAGACTGTAATATCTTTACTAGACTGTAATAGTTTTACTAGACTGTAATATCTTTACTAGACTAATATCTTTACTAAACTGTAATATCTTTACTAGACTCTAATAGCTTTACTAAACTGTAATAGTTTTACTAGACTGTAATAGCTTTACTAGACTGTAATAGCTTTACTAGACTCTAATAGCTTTACTAAACTGTAATAGTTTTACTAGACTGTAATAGTTTTACTAGACTGTAATATCTTTACTAGACTGTAATAGCTTTACTAGACTGTAATATCTTTACTAGACTGTAATATCTTTACTAGACTGTAATAGTTTTACTAGACTGTAATAGCTTTACTAGACTCTAATAGCTTTACTAAACTGTAATATCTTTACTAGACTGTAATATCTTTACTAGACTGTAATATCTTTACTAGACTGTAATAGCTTTACTAAACTGTAATAGTTTTACTAGACTGTAATAGTTTTACTAGACTGTAATATCTTTACTAGACTGTAATAGCTTTACTAGACTGTAATATCTTTACTAGACTGTAATATCTTTACTAGACTGTAATAGTTTTACTAGACTGTAATAGCTTTACTAGACTCTAATAGCTTTACTAAACTGTAATATCTTTACTAGACTGTAATATCTTTACTAGACTGTAATATCTTTACTAGACTGTAATAGTTTTACTAGACTGTAATATCTTTACTAGACTGTAATAGTTTTACTAGACTGTAATAGCTTTACTAAACTGTAATATCTTTACTAGACTGTAATATCTTTACTAGACTGTAATATCTTTACTAGACTGTAATAGTTTTACTAGACTGTAATATCTTTACTAGACTGTAATATCTTTACTAGACTGTAATAGTTTTACTAGACTCTAATAGCTTTACTAAACTGTAATATCTTTACTAGACTGTAATATCTTTACTAGACTGTAATATCTTTGCTAGACTGTAATATCTTTACTAGACTGTAATAGATTTACTAGACTGTAATAGCTTTACTAGACTGTAATATCTTTACTAGAATGTAATAGCTTTACTAGACTGTAATAGTTTTACTAGACTGTAATATCTTTACTAGACTGTAATAGTTTTACTAGACTGTAATATCTTTACTAGACTGTAATAGTTTTACTAGGCTGTAATAGTTTTACTAGACTGTAATAGTTTTACTAGACTGTAATAGTTTTACTAGACTGTAATAGCTTTACTAGACTGTAATATCTTTACTAGACTGTAATAGCTTTACTAGACTGTAATATCTTTACTAGACTGTAATATCTTTACTAGACTGTAATAGTTTTACTAGACTGTAATAGCTTTACTAGACTGTAATATCTTTACTAGACTGTCATTCATGAATACTGCAAATGATCTCATGTCACAAAAAGTGCTATCTCCATATCAAAGATTGACTGTTCTGTTCTATTTGTGTCTCCACAGCAACTAGTACTGCTTAGCATGGACATAACGCTTTGTCTTCTAGCCCTGCTAACTTCAGAAACTTCTAGCGCAATCATGCATATGTTGCAAGCTATGTCCACATTACACCAGGCTAACCAGACATTACTGCAACAGGCATTGTGTCGTCTGATGCTGCCCCAGGGTAAGTTTTTGTCATAGTTAGTCTGCAAGCTATGTCCACATTACACCAGGCTAAACAGACATCACTACAACAGACATTGTGTTGTCTGATGTTGCCCCAGGGTAAATTTCTGGCGTGGTCCTCAGATCATTGTTCTGACACTAGATACGTTCATAGGTGCTCCGATCTCATATTTAAGTTAACCATGGTCATACTTGCTTGACCTTTTCATCACTATCTGTGTTGCTATCGACATAGCCAAATATCAATTTGAAAACCAGTTCACCTGGTTGGCAGATGAATTACTTAGACATTACAGAAACCCAGTTCACCTGGTTGGTAAGTGAATTACTTAGACACTACACTACATTGACTCATACAAATGTATTCATCCAGATATTGGAGCACATATTGCTTACTAACTATTGGGATGTTATTTTTGTAATTCTTGTAAGAACTCATTCATCACAACTGGAATGAAGCAATGGATATGTTTCTTGAGTCTGTACCAAGATAGACTTCACTTGACAATGTGTATGATTTTTATTTAAGTGTTTGTTTTTAATACCTGCTGGACCTCTCTTGTAGTAGGACAATGACCCTGCTAGATTTCCAGCAAGATATAGTCTATAAAACAAAGATGCGTTTTTGCCATTTTATTTCAGCTAATGATCCGACTTTGAAATATTTATATACAACAGTTTCTGTTTAGATATTTCTTCTTCAGTGTTCATTCTCAAACTTCCGCTGGATCTCCCTTATAGCAGGACCATGGTCCTATTAGATTTCCAGCAGGATGTAGTCTAGAGAATGGAAATGCATTGTGTCACTGTTTTATTTGCGCCAATGGCCCGAGACATATATCTTCGCTGGGTGTTTAGATATTATTTGTATGAAATGCTGAGGCAAACACACTTGCCCAAAGAAACAACACTAAAAGAAAAACTATACGGATCTCTGTACGAGTGACCAAAGTCAGGTTTATATAGGAAACAAAACATGAGACATAAACACATTACAAGAACTAAAGAAGACTCAACACATCTGACTTCAGCTTATCATTATGAGCTACTTAGGCAATTTATAAACCACTTCACAGATTCATATCTTATAGACTGGCTTGGCCATTTTGAAGCCAAGGACTAAAGAAGAATTTGTAACCACAATGTCTATTATTTTCTACATGCATATTGTGTAGTATATATATATATATATATATATATATATATATATATATATAATGTGTTATTCTTTCCATAATGTAATCTTTTTATGGCTGTTCTGAGCTCTTTGTGAACTTGGGCCAACTGACCTACCTGTGCCAGTATCATCTTTAAACATTCTGATTGTCCATCATCTTCTTGGTTGACCTCTGCTACTCTTACCATTGACCATGAATTCCATGTGTATTATATATCATCACAATTTCTTCTATCATGGCAGGTCCCAAGTATCTTCTTAAGCTTCAGAAAGAGTTCAATGCTTCACGTGTGCTCATCACAATGGAGAGTCATGGAGACATGGACAAGACTGGAGGAGATACACACAACAGTATCAAAAAATTTCTGACTGATATCAAAGATGATAATATGATTACCATATCTAGTGTCCGGTGCAGAGAGTTGGACTGCTTGAGAGCCTATTACTACTTGGCAATTCTAGACTATTTTTTAGTCTATTTTTCTGGTCATCAGAATGAAAATGACAGCTTAGATGGAATGCCTAATGGAACCACCAAAGCTAATGAAAATATTGCTATTTTTAATGTTACTGCAATGCATGCACTAGATGAAAAACTTAAAAATGACACAATAGGTAATCACACAGATGGCACTTGTGAGTCATTCCAGACTTTTCCAAGTGCAGATTATTTGGATAAGACAGTTCTCAAAGGAGACGTCCTGGAGACTGTCAACAACCACAACTTGAGTGATCTTGACCAAAATGGTAAAATGAGCCATACAATTTCAACTTCGATTCAAGATCTGATGAAAACTATTGATACTTGTCAAGTTATGGCTGCTACAACTAATAATAATTCAGATGTACAGTTGTCACGTAAGGATGCATATAGCGATGCCAATACTTGTTATAATAATTCAGTGTTTTCTCAAGAATGTTCTTCATTATCATTAACTTCAACCTCATTGCCAAAAGCATCATATTTGTCACCTGAATCATCTTCTGTTGACCCCCCTGTGCCTTCAAACTTGATGAAAACATCTCCTTTAAAAATGGCAACCACTAGCAGAAGCCCACCAATAGATGCTAAAGCAGTTTTGTCTTTCTCAAAAGGTTCGCCATCATCAATAAAAACTGTAACAGAATCTTTAGGAATAACTCTAGAAAGGGTAGAAAAAATAGTCTCTGCCACAGCAGCAAGATCATCATCATCACAAACAATTGACAAAAGTCATCTGAATTACTGGAACTTGCTCAAACTTTCAAAAGGTATTCTCTGGGATGTTCAAGCCAAGAGGGAAGCTTTAACAGAAACGTTGGGATATGTCCATAAGGCCATATCACAACACCTTCTGTTGAACAGAACTGCAGATGACAATAACCACTGTGACACTGGTTCAAGTGATCCTAGTCCCACTGTGAACATTGGTATATTCTTGCAGAACTCTGTGAACAGTGACACTGAAGAGGATGGTGGTTGTCATCGAACACGATTATCTTCCTCAATTTCTCATCAATCTGAAGCAGTGTCAATCAAACCTGAAATAAGTTCAGACGAGACATCTTTGACATCTAACCTCCCTTGTCAAAATTCCAGAGTAGTATCATCTATGAATGTATCAACTCTGGAACGGGCTAGGTCTCAAAGTCCTCACACAAGAGTTATTGCAGATGGCATCGCACAAGGATCTTTAGCCAGAAGTTTCTCTGAAAATTTTGCAGTGCTAAAAGACACCTTGCATGCATCCTCTAGGCTTGAGAAGTCCCTGGCACTCCAAGTTGAACAGGCACTGAATGAAACTATGAAAAGTGAACCAGTATCATTCCAGAAGTCAAGAAAGGTATGTAAATCTTTCTTCTTTGTTCTCAAACTCTTCGTTAGTTAGCAGGATGTAGTCCAGAGAACAAAATGTGTTGTGCCATAGTTTACAGCTTTGCTGATATATCTGCACTTGCTTCTGAAAATGTCTCCTTTAAGAATGGCAACAATTGACAGAAGTCCACCAACAGATACTAAAGTAGTTCTGTCTTCCTCAAAAAACTTTTTATCATCACCACTAAAAACTGTAACAGAATCTTAAGGAATAACTCTAGAAAGGGTAGAAAAAATAGTCCTGGCCTTACGCACCCAACTTCAGCATAACTTCTAGATCAGTTATGGTAGATCCAGGAATAGGGTAATAAAGTTTTGCTAGTTAGAGACAAACATAATAACACACACAAATCAACGTTTCGACTAAAAGACCTTTATCAAGACAACAATTGAAACAAAATTAAAACATATAACAGAAAACGAACAGTAATGACATCGACTGTCACATTGGTATGTGTAGTATGGATTGGACCCTCTATGGCAGAGGTTGGTAACATGTCAATTGATCATGAGAATAGATCGCCAGCATTATTTCGAAAGACATTTTTTCTAAAATCTGTAATCATTAACCGTATCATGTTATGATGCTATCAGATATTTGATTATATCAGATATCATCGAAATATGACATCAAAATATCTATGAAAGGAGCTGATAACCATATTTTTGATGGGTAGCCCCCCCGCCCTACTGAACGAATATGTGTCTTCTATGGACCTTTATATTGCCTTCAATATGTATTTTATTGTTGTCAGAAGTACAAATAATATGGCCATGTGGTTATTTCAAAAAAGGGTAGATCATCTGTCAATTTCAGGACTTTCCAGTAGATCACCAAAGCTTCCAGGGCGATGGCCACTGTTCTATAGGATGGGACAGCCACCTCCACACCCATATGTTAATCTATATGCTTCCATCATAAACATCAAATATGGTGTATCCTTTTAAAAATTAGTCATATTATCTCTTAAAAGAGTGGTTGCAGTAGTGTAATGTTAACTCACTCATCTGCTGTTCAGCGTACCCAGGTTTTCTGTTCACTTATTTTTCATGGTTTGAAATAAAAAGTACTCGCATGGTTCACCTAGCCACAAAGAAGTCAAGGAATGGAGAAATCGTAGTTGAGCAAGTGCTGTAGGCGATGCTAGTCAGGCGGTTTCTGGTCAACCACTGATTAGGCAGCTGAGCACTTATGGATAAACCATAAGCTATGACACAGCTTAATAACTTAGCTGATCTTTCTATAATACTCCATTCCTCACATTTCCCAGAGCATCAGCCCTGGTACCCTTCTATACAAGTTGCCCACTATCACTAAATTTTGATGTATAATTGCCAGAGGCAAATAATCAGGCATTGGCCATAGTAAACACACATCTGCAAGTAAACATTTTATAAATAAGTATGAATGTGTTACACAAAAAAATAAAATATATATATATAAATTTGTCTTAAAATTGATATTAGGTATGAAACAATAGTAAACTAAAATCTTTATATATATATCAAGTGACATATTCTTTCAAGAACGTTGTCTTCATTGCAGATACTCTGAACGTCTCTCTGTCCTGCATTGGCCAAAGACATGTCATACATTCTTTGATGTTGCTAGTCCAAAACTATTATATACATATAGGGTAGCTGGGGGCAAGATGGTGCAGCAAGTTTTTTCTAGCTTATGGGTTTTCCCATTAGCACATGTGACTAGGTCTGGCAGCAACATTCCATTCTGTTACACAACAAAGTTTGATAGGTCAAGGACTAGTAAATTTTCAACAATGCAGATATTTTTTCACTATTTTTGATCTATTTTTGTGTGTCAACTTCTTGTGCTCTACCTGCTGTTAATCATTAATATCTTGATTTTTTAAATGTTCAAGCTGAAATATATGTTGTGTTCTTAAGTATATTATCATGTCAGGCTATTTTGTCTTCTCATCAGAATTTCTGAGTTGCTAAAAATGTGATTTGGGGTAAGATGGTGCACTTTTATTGGGGTACATTAGCACATTCAAAATGTATGAAAAAATGCAGATGTCATGAGGAAGTTGCAGATGCCGATCTAAAGCTGGGAGAGACAGATGTATATAATTATAATGATCATACCCAACCTTACAACAACAGTAGCTTTAAAACGGAACTTACATACTATTATTTATTTGAACATTTGTTTAAAGATTAAAGTTACGAAACTACCGGGTAGGTCTATCTATTCTTAGCACACATTTACACAGTGCTGGTTTGCTAGACCTATCCACTTCAGTGAATCTCTCAACGGCTGATGGTTGCGATTCTATGTTGGTTCACCCTGATATTTTTGGTATTTGTTAAGTGTTCTATAAGGGCACTGCATTCCCAAATCATTCTCAATATTGACTCATGCTCATGTATCTCAAAATCATGTGATCGTGCAGACTAATGAAAAGCAGTATGTCATCTCTACTAGTTCATAATTCTTCCATAGATCCGTTGAACCATCTACAGTGATGGCACAGCAAGCATTTCCTGACACCAGGAGTCTGCCGCAAAATGACAAAAGTGCAATGTTCACTGGCCTAAATCTCTCCGTAATCCATGGGGACCATTTCACAGAAGACAAATATAAGGAATCACGGCAAGACATGAAGTCACTGACTTTTTTCAAAGGTAGCAGGTCATCAGCCCATTCCTGAACTTTCCTTGGTCGTCTTCTATGACATGCCTGAAAAGAAGACAGTGGCCCTATTATTTTCACCCTGAAATAGAAGTCCAGGTCACCACACAGGCACAGAGATGGACAGGATAGACACTAAGAAGACCAACAGAAAGCATTGTAAGACAGGTATAAATAATAACCAAAGTGTCAGAGAATATCCGACAAAGTGGAGAGTGCTGCAGTAACAAACATTATCATTGATATTATTGTCAGACATTCATTGTTCTGGAACCCACAGGGAAAGAGGAAAACATTGTATAAACAGACACAAAGTTTTGGTAAAACATGGTTAGAGCTGGAAGCAATAATTAAAGATAGGACAAGATATAGGTGGTTTGTTGAGGACCTATACTCCACAGGGAGCAAAAAGATGTATACACAATTGAGACATATTCCCGTGTGAGTTAATATTTCAGTCACACCTATAATATTTTGGGTGTCAAATTTATACTGAGCGGGTGTCTCATTTTTAATTTGTAATTTATATCCCTGTGATTGCCTTATTTATTGTCCAGGTATTGTGGATGGATGGTCAAGAGACTTGTTCTAAGTCAGATCTAGTGAGCTGTGATTCTGCATTCCAGATCTCTAAGTTGTCACCTGATGGCAGACCGATTCCCTTGGAGTGGGACAGCCTGTCAGTAGATGTCAAATATTCTATGCCATATGTCACGCTTCCTCTACTGAGACAGGAACAGGAATGCATTTCTCAGGAACTCAAGAGAGTTACTGATTCCTCAAAGGTAATCAGATTTTCCTATGCCATATATATAGGGCAGATAGAGATTGATTGGGCTGTTTTAAGGCAAAAATTACTGTGTGACTGTGATGATAGAATCTCACAGTATAAGTTTGTCATGGTTATTCAGAACATTCTTCTGGTGTTTTTGTTGGGAGGATAGGGGAATTGGGTTTACCTAGAAATGGTAACTTTCTGATTTTCAATTCACTCATTTTTGAGGGGGATTGGCAATTTTAGTTGTGAATGACGGAAGGGGAGAGAGAAAAGATGAGTGATTTATCCACTTTTTTGGCCTGCTCCTTAGTGCTAAAAGTCATGCTCTGATTTCCTGGGGGAGTAGTAGTACGTACATTTCTGTCTTTTCAGACGATAGTATTAATGTTGTGATATAAGAAATATAACCTACAATGGCAATGATTGATGTGATTCACAAAACCAATCTTGGCCATAAAGAGTCTTCCACAGTATGTACAAGGAATCACGGACCAACTTGTACCATAGTGGGCTGTTGTCTGAGAATTCCCTGTTTCTGGAAATAAGATATGGGTTTTAACCCCCCCCCCCCCCCCCCCCAATCTACAGGATTGCTGTTTCATGTTCCAGGTGGCAAAGATTTACTTTCTGCCCCAGACTATTGTTTCTCTGACATTCTTTTTTGATGGGGAGTTTTTCCCAAGAGCTTTTGCAGATCTAACAATTTCCCCACTGTGGCTGTAGGGTGCAATGGTTACAAATGTTAGTGTTCTATGCTTGAATAAACTCACCAGCAAATATTCCAAAGTATTAAAGGATTCAACCACACACTATACAAAGACCCATATTTCATTGGTGCTTCTATATTGGAGTTATGTGGTATTCCAAAGGAGCTATTAGTACACTAAGGAGCTATAAGTTACACTATCAATAACAGCAATACGGTTGCTAATTGAGCTACAAAGCTAATTGAGAAACTTCATATGATTTTCCAAGTCATGGAAAAGTGATAGCATTTCAAAAATTCCCAGGGTGCAACAATTATACACATATATAAATGTGAAGGGACCCACCAATCGTGTAATAACCATCGAGGCATTTCTCTACTGTCCATCACAGGGATGATATTTGCCAGATTTCTGTTCAAGTCGTACATCTCATCTTAATGAAGGAATATTACCTGAAACCAATGTGGCTTCATAAAAGAGCATGGAATAACTGATATGGTCTTTGCTGAAAGACAACATCAAAGAAAATTTAAGAACAACACTGTGATCTGTACACAGCATTCATAGACTTAACAAAAATATTTGACGCAATGAGTAAAGAGAGTCTGAGGAAAAATATCGTTGCCCACACAAATTTATCACAATGGTGCAGAAATTGCATGATGGGATGCAAGATACAGTTCAGGATGATGGAGTTATATGCAACTTTTCCTGCCTCAAACGGAATTGAAACAGGGATGTGTGTTAGCACCAGCTGTGTTCAGCATCATTCTTCTGTGTTCAGCATCTGTGGTCATGTTATATTGTCAGGGTGAAGTCCACTGTCTTCTCCAGGTCAGAGCGGCTGCTTTCTCTGCTCTTTGTATGTTGTCAATCCTGAAGTATGTGTTCTAGAGTCTGGGTTCCGGATTCACATGGACATTCATCTGTGTATGAGATCCTCAATTAGTAAATGTGACCCAACAGTCTGCAGTGGCCTGTTTAAGGTGAAATAGTGTAGTCTTTTGATATCTTTGTAGGTGGTGTATTGCATCATGTTTGTCTTCCACTTCCATTGTTTCTTCTTACTTTCTACATATGTGTTCTGGATTATTGTTGTTGCTTCTCTGTAGGACAGTGGGTGTCTGTGTTGTTTCATTTCACTTCCTGTTTTTGACAGAGCATCTGCTTTTTCATTTCCCGTGATTCCACAGTGTAATGATATCCATTGAAGGGCAATAACTGATGATTTTTGGATATGTCTTAGCTCATGTCTGATGTTATGCAGAAGACTTTCATTTCTGTTGTTCTGGATTGATTCCAGTAGAGATCTTCAATCTATGAATATAGCTATCTCCTTAGTATTGGCAGTCCTGGTTTGGTAAAGAATTTCAGTGCTTGATAGAGTGCAACTGCTTCTGCTCTAAAGTTGGAGAAGTATTTCCCGGTTGGAAAAGCTTTTGATATTGTCTTCTCATCTTATAAGAATTCCCACCTCCTCCATTCCTTACTGCTCCCTCGGCCAATCCATCTGTGTAGGCATGTGTCCATTCCTTGGGATTGTATTTTATTTATATAATCTCTAGTGTCAATGCTTTTAGTTCAGGTGGAGTCTGGCATTCCTTATTATTTCAGGAACCTCTGTAGGAGATGTTTTGGAAACAATTGTCTGGCTCTTCAAAATCTATTAATGTTTCACTTCTGAGGTTTGTGAGGATATCTTTGTACTGTTGATGGAGATGGTTCTCTTCAGCCTACTTGTGGTTCATCTAGAAATTTGTGCGTGCATCTGATGGTTTCGCATGTGCTTAATGTGCTTCCCTTTGCACAAGCACTCTTTCTTCTCTTCTGTCATCTAGTGGGCGGATGTTTATGTGTTTTTCCATTGCATGCATTGGAGTGGTTTTCATCCCTCCTGAGATTAGTCCTGCATTTTGTAATTTAGATAGGCGATCAGTATTTGTTTTTGATGCCCAGGTTGTCATTCCATATTCTACTACAGGTCTTCTTCTTTCGTTCACTTGAAACATGTCTATATCTGTAATTCTGTCTCCTTAATAAAACTCATTGTCTTTTGTAGTTCATACAGTGTCCCATAGAGTTTTGATTCCAGTGTTGTTTCCTCTGGCCAATATGTCTGCCTCAGCGTTTCATGCTCAGAACACTCTTGAAGTGTATGTTTGGCACTCTGTGCTGCATGTACACATGGCCGTGTGTACTACAGGTCTGAATGTACCCATGTAGACTTTTCGGAGAATACTTTTATTTGCTCCCCAGCTTGTGCCTGCAAGTTTCTTCATCAAGGATAGTTTCCTGGTTGCTTTCTGCTCAGTGATTATCAGGTATGGTTTCCAGGTGCGTCGCTTGTCTAGTTTGACTCTGAAATATGTAGGGCTCTCCTCATGTGCCAACTTATTTTCATTTATTTTTAGATTTGCTTTTTCTCGGTGGTTTGAAAGTGAGAAGATTGTTGTCCCAGTTTTGGAGAGGTTGATCTGGAGAAGTAATGTCCAAGTTGGTCACCAAGAGTTTATAATGGAAATTTGACGATCATTGAACTTGATCAATAAAGTGTTAATCTACACAAAAAATGGCACCATTAATTTTATTACATCTCAACTGTTATATTTCTCTATAGATTCCATTTCCTGATACAGCTTCCAGTGTAAAGAAACTGCTCCAAACAAGTCTTGGGTCACCACAGCTTTCAGAGTCAGAGAGGAGATCATATTTGAAGCAACTCAATGATTGGGCAGCTGTGTTTGCACTCACCAGCCACCAGCAAAAAGAGATGGAAGCATTGTTTACGGCTATTCAATAGTGTTCAGTCAATGTTTTATTAGTTCAGGTGTAGCCAGTAACAGTTGTAATTAGATCAAAGCTGGTCTGTTAAGATGCAGTTGGTATAGAGTTATAGTTAGGTTAAAGCTGGTAAATAGAGATACAGCTGTACAGAGCTACCGTATATTTCTGAATGTAACCTTTTTTTGTAGGAGTATTTCTTTTTTGGAATTTTGTATTTTTTTCTGCTATTCATGTTCGACTTACATATGAACACAATAAAATTGCAAAATAATTATTACTGGTAGAAACACAAAAACTGTAACACAGCATACAGTCAAATAGGCCTACTGGTAACAGGAAAAAACTTACCGATACAAAAAGTCATTCAAATCCTCCTAAGTCAGAATCTCTGTCTGAATTTTGAAACAGTTCACAAATTTCATCCTGTCCGAAGAACATCAGGGTGGATATCGCTAGTCTTGTCTCACTGTCTACCTGTAAATTGTCATCATCGGCATCTTCCTCAAAGATAGCCTTGTCCTCATTTCCATCCATTGCATTAACTATATAAGAACTTTTTGAAAGACAGATGATCATTTCATACTGAATATCTTACCACGATTCTGTGACCCACTTAGCAATTGTAATGATGTCAACTTTTTTTTACGTTGCCACTCTTCATCATAGCTATATCGGAGATGACAGTATTAATTTCATTTTGCTCGAAGTCTGTCCTTAAATGGTTCTAGTGACTGCAGGAGGAAGGTAAGGCTCCCAAGAATTAGATGTGGGTATGTACAAATATGCCACTTGAGAATTTCACCTGCTTTGGCAGTGGGTACATACATGCACCATCTGTCATGCAACCTAAATCAACAGTGAAACTTATCTTTTCAAAAACCGTTTCTTCCACCATGCTATTTGAAGGAAAATTAAACGGCAAGCTAAAAGTTGACCTGATCTATTCTTTGAATAAGCTTAGAATTTACCATAATGGTTGATGCTATCACTATCGTGTAGCCAACCTTTGTTGCAGAGACAGCACTGAATGAATCTGATATCTCGGAACACTTGTGCCTGGTGGTCCAGGTTTTATGAGGCTTGAAATGCCTCTGAAAAAAGTCACACTATATTACTCTTGTTTTTGTATTTTATGTGAGTACAGGTAGGATGGTGCAAATGGAAGAAATGACCTTACATCTTACAGTTGCTAAAGTTTGTGTTCTATTTCTTTTAGCAATATTTCCATGTCCATTTATTCGTATGAAAGGATTCCACAGTATTATTACCGGTATTAATATTAGTTGAAATGTAATTAAATGAAATTAGTTGAGATGTAATTAAATTAGTTGAGATGTAATTATATAAAATTAGTTGAGATGTAATTAGATGAAAAATTAGTTGAGATGTAGCTGGTCTAGAGTTGTAGTTGGGTCAAAGTTATCCAGTAGAGATGCAGCTGTTATAGAGTTTTATTTCAAACAGGTTTTTGCATCCGTTCTCAAACTCCCACCAGATCTCTCTTATAGCAGAACAATAATCCTACTAGATTTCCAGCATGATGTAGTCCATGAACGAAAATGCATTCTCGTCTTTTTTAATTTGTGAAAATGACCTGACACATCCTCCAGTGTTGGTTCAGTGTATTTATCACTTCCACCCAGCAATGGGTATCTGTAACCTTACCACTAGTATAGTAGGCCAGCCATATGAGAGAACTGGTTCTCGTAATTAGACAGTCACATGGCTGTCCAATGATCACGAGTGACCTTTTCCCCCGCCGTTTTGCGTCCCTATTGATATAGCTACAGATGTACACAAGAACAGAGCTAGTCAGTTGGGATGCCGCCGGTAAAAAGTTGTAGTAGGGATATAGCTGGTACAAAATTGTTGTTGGGATGCAGGTGAACAGAGTTGTAGTTGAAGCAGAGCTATGCAGTTGATCTAAAGGTAATTGTATGTCCCATGGCAGCAACCTGCCGTTGGAGATGAAGATAACTTAATGTACTAAGCCGCAGCAACTATTAGATTGGGTGGCCAGTTTCCTTCCTTGCTGTCTTTACCTCCCCTAAATCATGCGTCAGGTACTCATTTACAGCTGAGTCAACTGGAGGAGTGAAATCCGAGAAATCCTGATTTTATTTTTGTCCGGACATGGTTTCGAACCTGGCATGCTGTAACCTGGTGATAGAAAGCAAGCTCACTATCAACTAGGCTATTGATCTACAGTTTGTATTAAATTTTAATGCGGAGGAAAAGTTGGTAAAAAGTTACACCAAATTGACAGCGACTTTGCGGAGCAACATCAGGACATATACTACAGGACTGTTCCAGCTTTTCATGTTCACTGAACAAGTCTGACCCACAGGAGCATCTCTGAAAAACAAACTGGGGAACCCACAATGACCTAACAGAAACTGCTCTTTTACATGACCAATATCAGACTGGATATTTAGTCATTTATGGCATACATTTTTTTTTGTAGTAACAGATTTTATGCCTAATCATTTGTGTAGAAACAGTTTAGATGCATCATCAATTGTTGTGTAGTACCTAAAACAAACTTATACATGGCCAATACCGGGCTCGATGTAGTCATTGACCACAGCAGAAGAGGGTAAAAAGTTACTTTTACAGAAACACAATAAAAACCTAAAGTAGATATAAAAAAACCTCCTCTGATGTGGCCTAAATATTGAGATTAAGTTTATGCAGAGCTGCAGCTGTTCTGGCGCCAAAGTTGACACAAAGCTATTTTTCTATAGAGCTACAATTGATACAGAGCTACTTTTTGTTATAGAGCTATAATTCGCACAGTTACTTTGTCACAGCTAGTTGACGGAAGTATTTATTTTAATATATAGAATTTGATGAATGTATACATGTTGTTAAAACTGGAAAGCAACAAAGGCACTGGAAAATAAATTAATTTAATTAGAAAATAAATGTCTTAGAAAGCTCTTCAATCTTGGCTGAAAAGAATTCAAGTCAAACACGCAAGTAAGAGAAGATACCAAACAAATTTTTCTACAAGGTAAAACATGCAAACGGATAATAAAGTTTTGTGAATCACTACTAAGACATAATAACATGCAAAAATTAATGTTTCGTCCAAAAGGCCTCTACACGACGAGTACGAAATGACTGAAACTGTGCTGTTTCTCACTTGTCATATTCATGATGAAAGACCATTTAGTCGAAACGTCAATTTGTGTGTGTTATTATGTGTTTTACAAGTGATTCATAAATCTTCATTACCCTTTTCTCAATTTTTACCTTTTGAATTAGTTTTATTACAGCCTATTATCAATATGTTTGTACAACAATAATTTTGGGAGCAGCGTAGCGCAGTGGTTTCGCATATGAGTGGTCCTGGGTTCATTCCCCAGTTGAGGTGGAAATGTTTTTCCGATCCCAACGGCTCCCAGATTGACCCAGCCTTAAATGGGTACTGGATTAAACTCAGAAGTAAAGACTGCGAGGGAGAGGAGATGGCTACCGCTCTCATTTACAGAGCCTCTGAAATGTGAGATCGCTAACATCTCACACCCCTATGGCATTAATAAATGCTATGGGTTACTTTACTTTACCTTTTTTACAACAATAAGAAGAAAACGATGGACTTTTACTTAGAATTAATAAAAACAGACTGCAAATTACTAGCATCAAAATGGGTACTGGATGGCAAAAGAATGAGGAAGACCAAAAGAGACTGCAGAATAACCATCAAATTATGAGGGTATGACTATGGGTCTCAACAACATACACAAATTTTATACACATTAGCAGCACATTGCTCCAACTGGAAAGTACTAGTGTCTAACACTGAAGGAACATAGATAGACAAATGGATGGATAGATGTACTAAATAAAGATATTGGGGAAATCTCATATGTATTGAGTTGTCTTGTACCAAATAATCAAATAATGATACATGTTTGTTGAGATGTGTTAAATGACAATCATGTTGTGTAAGTTGAACCCAATAAGCTCATGTGTGTTTAGCTGTATGAAATAATGACTCATGGCGGGTAGTATGCAATGAGTTTTTTTTAGTTGTACCAAATTTCATGTTGTGTGTTGAGTTGGAAATAATGACTTGTAATATTATCACCACATAATAAATCTACTGTGTGTTAAAGTTGTATGAAATGGCACGTGTTGAGTTGTCTAAATTATGACAGGTGTTGAGTTGTACCAAATAATTATATCTGCTGAGTTCTACCAAATTATGATGTGTATTTAGTTATACAAAATAATAACTCCTGTTCTTTTCAGTTGAATCAAATGAATTGAATAAAATCAGGATGATTGTGTGTGTCAAAAGTTCCATCAAATGATTTATAATGTATGTTGAGTTGAACCAAACATTCTGATGGTGTATGTTGAACCAACTAATGTCTGGTGATGCGTGTTTAGCTGAGCCAACTAATGTCTGGTGATGCGTGTTTAGCTGAGCCAACGAATGTCTGGTGATGCGTGTTTAGCTGAGCCAACTAATGTCTGGTGATGCGTGTTTAGCTGAGCCAACTAATGTCTGGTGATGCGTGTTTAGCTGAACCAACTAATGTCTGATGGTATGTGATTACTGTAATGAAGGTCAGTTCTCAGAGCTTTCCATTAAGTCCCAGAGAACTGATTGCATCACTGATATAATATGTAAAGTAGTACAGTGGATTCCCATTATAACAAATTGGTCAAGAATGACTGGATATGTGCCTAGTAACTGAATTTCATTAGATGCAGTTATGGACAATTATTACCATAAGTTATGTCCCTTGTATAATGTTTCACAAGACTAGTCACTGGGCTTCAGTGCCAGTTCCTTTTTTGTGAGAAGGTATTGTTTAGACTCTTTGACCTTCATTGTAGTTTTTAGTGAAATCCAGGGTCAACAACTTTTCAACCTTAGTAATGGGAAGGAGGTATGTATTGCTTTTTTGGTGACTTATTTTAACGATGGCAGAGGGTGTTTCTTGTTCCATTGGACATGATGAATGTGTTTTCTTTCCTCTTGACCAAATAGGAAACAAATTGTCATCCTAAAACATCTGGTATTTATGTAAAATAATACTCACGTGTAAAACAGGTAATGAAGTCCTACTGAATGATGACTAAAACACTACACACTATCACTATCGGATGTAAATATGGTACATATAACAAAACAAAACACAGAATATAATCTACAGATGACAATACACAGGACAAAGTCGACGTTTCGGACCAATAGGCCTTTTTCAAGATACGGACATAACATACAAACATAAAAAACCACAAGTAAAAATGAATGCGTATCCGAGTGAAATGTGGTGCTAAGATAGATACTGGAAGCATACGAACAGGAAGTACACAAAGACGATAATACAGGTGGAACGAGAGGAACAAAACGATGACGTAACAAAGACCAATACGACCGAGAACTAAGCGAAAGAGTGGTCGGAATTGAGTCTTTATGGCTTGATGGTACCCAACTCGAAAATAAGACGATTTTCGAGGGCGTACCTAGATCTATCATCGGTGGTGCAGGATCTGATGGCAGTGACCTGAATGTCAAGGACACCACGGTGGCCATCGCCATTGAAGTGATTGGCCACAGGAGTGGGTGTTCTGTGTTTGATAGCATGCAAGTGGTTGCAGAAGCGGTCGCTCAGTCTAAGGCCAGTCTCACCGATATATTGCTTACCACAGCGTTTACATATGATCACGTAAATAACATTACGGGATTCACATGTAAAGGCCTCATCGATGGAGAAACTGGCCTTGGGGAATGAGATGGAGCGCATCTGAACCACATAAGGACATGTGAAACAACGACCGCGTGAGCACCGCACGGTACCAAAATGGTCAGGTGCAGAGGACCTGAGGTGGCTGTGGACCAAGATGTCCTTCAGATTTTTGTCGCGCCTAAAGGCCACCAGAGGTAATTTGTGGAAAGCGTTACGGGTGTCAGAATCAGACTGGAGAAGGGAATAATGTTTAAGTAGAATACGACGGACAGTCGAGTTATGGGGATGGAAGGTAAGAATCAGTTTAACCCTATCAGAGGAGGAGGAAGAACCCTGGGAATTATTCAAGGTATCAAGGCGAGATAGCTGGCGTACACGGAGCCAAGCCAATGAAAGAATGCTGTCAGGGAAGGAGCGTCTACGAAAGAACTCAATCATCTCAGAGGATTTGTCGAGAAAATCGTCGTCATCGCTACATAAGCGACGAAGGCGAAGAAGCTGTGAGTAAGGTAGAGAGTTACGACAGGCGGGAGGATGAGAAGAAGTGTAGAGCAGAAAGCCATGTGCATCAGTGGGTTTGTAGTAGACTGATGTGCTGAGGTATAGGGGATGAATGGTGACAATGATGTCCAGGAAATGGACAGAGGTGGTGGAAATGGTAAATGTGAATTTAATAGCGGGGTTGAAATTGTTGATGAAGTGAGACAGTTCTGCTTCTGTCATGTCAGTAATGCCTATCCCATCATCAATGTATCTGTGGAAAAGAGATGGGAATGGGCCATCGTAGGTATTTATGACATGGTATTTATGTAACAGATTCAATCCGATAAAGCAACAGGAGATGATAACATCACAGGAGAAAAGCTTAAAGTTGTAGACATCACCTTGCAATACCTACTATCTTTATTCAACGACATATGGCATGCAGAGATACGAAGAAACAGTGAAAAAATGAAACAATTGTTAAACTGCCGAAAAAAGGAGACGTAACCCACTGTTAACAACTAGCATGGCATCACTTTATTATCCATCGGCGGAAAATATTTTCTAATCATATTAGAAAGAATAAAATCATCCTTAGATGAGAGACTCAGAGAGGAGCAGGCTGGTTTTAAACCACAGCGCTCATTAATAGATTAAATCTTTACATTGAAAATGATTACTGAAGAGTCCACAGAGATTCAATCAAATCTTATAAATTTTGTAGATTTCTAAAAAGCTTATGATAGTCTCCATAGACCATCACTTTGGGAGATTCTCACACTTTATGGCTTTCCAGAAAAATATGTAAACGTTATCAAATATTTCTATGTAGATTCAAAATGCTGCATGAAAACTGATAGTGGGATTACTGACTGGTTCCCAGTAGAAGCTGGAGTAAAGCAGGGATGTGTTATGTCACCAATACTGTTCAACGCTTGACTGGGTAATGCGAAAATGCACACAAAAAACAAATAGGCATCATATGGATTAACAACGTAACTTCAGAAGATCTGGATTTTGCAGACGACATTGCACTACTGAGTTCAACACATACAGACTTGCAGGAAAAGACAAGGCTACTATATTTTTCAGAGCAAATAGGCTTGCAAATTAATGTACCCAAACCAAAATTTATGGACTAATGTAAACACTGTGATACAAATAAATAACAATATACTAGAAAAAGTAGAACATTTCACTTATTTGGGAAGCAGAATAACAGCAAATGGAGACTCAAGTACAGAAATTATGACCAGAATTTCTCTGGCATCAAATGCATTCAATTCACTATCAAACAATTGGAGATAAAAAATACTCAGCATTAATACAAAGCTTCAATTGTTCAACGCATGTGTTATTTCGGTCTTGACATATGGTTCTGAAAGCTGGAAATTAACTCATCATCAGGCGCCATGCCAGCTGGCATAGGCGATCATGGCTCTCCGTATCCAGTATTATGTATCAAGCTCACTGTTGTTTCCCTGCCGTGCCATTGCCATGACTGACTTTATACAAGTCTTTGTACAGTGTCACTACCTTAGGCCACTCTGACTATTGCTATTATTTTTCAGTCATTTATTTATACTTTTATATATATATATACTTTCGCTATACAGACTACAGTATTGCCATGCACGGACGTACATTCAAATACATGCAGATAAGGAACACCAGTTGCATTCCAAAATACAGAAAGTTAAAGGTAGCAGACTCAAGAGAGGGAGGTCGTGGATGGGATGTATCGAGGATGTCATACAAAGCATGTGCAGATTGCAGTATGTGGCAGCAGGTGCGGAATGGATAAGTTTACCCACAGATTTTAAACCTTTTTGAGAGTAGTAATATCACTTAGGGAATACAGAGAATGGTGTCCCACAGCTGTGGAGACAGAAGTGCAGGCTTTGGTCAGTGAGAATACCAAAGAGGGAGATTATATACACTGATGGATCTGTGATTAGACATGTTCGCAGTGCTTGGGCCTTCACAGCTCAGTGCGCAGGTAAAATGATCAAGGAGGAGAGTGGTGCCTTGCGGTCAGTGCGAGTAGCATGACCATGAAGCATTTGAATGGGTATGCACACAGAAAGTAACATGGGTGTTTGAGGCAATGAAAGAGTGGATCAACTGGAATCATGCATGATTGTGGCACAGGGCGATGGGTAATGAATCACGCTGACGTTTTGAACTCCTTATATAACACGCGAGAGTGAGACTAATGTGGATGATGATTCCTTTTCAATGGCTAGGATTAAAGATCAGGGGTTGAAATGCGGTGTTGCTAGAAGTGAACATTTTGGAGGGTGCAGAAGAATGATGGTCAACCAGCATAGGACCGGTACTGTCAGCAGAAGTGTAATGGCGGATACACTCAAGGAAAGATCTGAGCAACTATGGACATGTCCAGTTTGCAGTGATGATGATCCGACGACTAACTGGTCTAACTTAGTGATGTAAAAATGGGTTAGCATAGAGTCATGTATAAAGTAGGTCATGGCCTTGCACTGCTCTGAAAGTTGAAGTATTCTGGGTATGAAATGAAGTGGTGGAGAAACTTCCACATTTGATACAAAGATACAATAGTTCTATATTCTTCAAACGGTTGCTGCTTAGCATGATAGCTTGACTGCAATATCTCATACTTTCAGCTGGACATAACTGACCACTTCTGGGTTATTTTGACCAATAAGACTCCACATCCTAAGTTGCCTCTTACACCATATGTGGCATGACAGGTCACAGTGTTGTGGTTTTGTGTTCCATTTCATTCCCCTCAATACACTGCTCATAATTCTTGGAAAATGAAACCCTCACACAGACAACAGTAGATCTAAATAAACAAAATCATTTGACTTGAAAATACATTACAATTTAATCATTTCATTATCACATTCATTACAGTAACTCAATCACTACTCAATACCGAAGTACAGTCTTCTCCGCCCTTGTTCTCCCAGTCCAAGTCAAATGCTGATATGGATTACATTAATCCACTGTGCTGCAGAAATGACAGAGCTGTAGAGCTTGTCCGTTAGAACTGCTTCTGATGACCATAGTTTTGTTTGTGTTGTCGTACAGTGCAAAGTTCTGTAAAATATGTTCTGTGTTTTCTGGAGATTATCCATAGGGCACAATTCTGTGTCAACTGCTCCATATATTTGTTGTTTGAGTCTGTTGTGACCTGTTCTCAAAATTAATCTACAAATAATTGTTTATCCCTTTCTTCACTGTCTGTGGATAGCATCATTTTTTTGTGTGCAAACTACAGTAATTTATTAATTACTCATGCTAAAATTACATATGAAATGAACTGTACCTTACTAGAAGACACTTCCATATAAAATATGCCCTACTCTCTAGAAGACACTTCAATAAAGGAGATGGACTGTATTTTACAAGAAACACTTTATTAGAAAAGTAGACAAGTACTGTATTCCCTCAAAATTCTAACAACAATTTAGATCAGGAACAGGCAAAATGCAGCCCACAGATCTGCATTCTTTCTCAAACTCCTATAGATCAGCAGGATGTAGTTCGGAGACCACAATGTGTTGTGCCATGGTTTACAGCTTTGCTGTGATATCTGCTTGCTATTCTTTCCCCTCCCTTTCAGGTCACCCTGTTAACACAATGACAAGTCAACAGATCAAATCTGAGACCACCAAGCTATTTTTATTAGCCCGGTAGGCTCACTTAAAATGATAATATGCATTGATCCCTTAGCTCAGTAACTATCACAGGCAAGCAGTAAACCATGACATTCAACTGATTAAAAAAAAAAAATGATTACTAGTAGGTAAAATCTATGTTGTCAGCGCTGAGATTGAATGAAAAAGTGAAGGGTGTGGCCTTTGGCCTACTTTAATGATTGCCAGGAAAAGAAACAAAATCTTTCACTCTGATCTCTAGATATTCCAGGTGTCTCAACCTGACTAATCTGAATTTATCCCGCCTCAAAAAAGATTGCCCATCTCTCACCTGTGGCCTTCATTATAACAAGCCTGTTATAATGATAGGCTACTCCTACAGTTGTCATGTTTTCATTGGTCACTTATTTATACTTCATGAGTTCATATTATGATCAGCGCACACCAGACACGCACATAGGTGTTCTGATTCTCATCTCTATAAATCCATCAGTGTTGCGATTGACAGTTCCAGTTCGATGCTGATTTCTCAGTGTCTTCAAATATCTATTGTTTCTCTTTACTGGCAGTACAATACTTGTTTTGCAAGCCAATGAAAATCACAGTAATAGGCGGATTGGCCTGACGCAGTGACATAAAATGGTTTAGTACTCCTGCCTGTTTAGCAAATGTCATGCCTTGCCTAAGTAAAAAAAACTACGCACATACACAACTCTCTAAATGTGGAAAAAAAATATTAGCATGACTCCTGCATCAAGTAGCCATGCAGAGTTACACTCTCTAAATTACACAACATATTTCCACTGATCACATGATATTCCACACAAAACAGCCAACAAAAGAGTACCACAAAAATTGTCCATTTTCCCAACCTACAACCCATACGGAATTATTCGAGCCCTCTGTTGTTTTATGTATCTCTCCATCAGCTCATTACCGGTTCTATCTGGTGGGTAGTAATGTTTGGGTGGTTTTCCTTCTCGTAACCTCACAAAATAATTGGTGTAACGGTAGTGGACAAGACCATACCTCGCTCTGGCGTGCTTTCTTACACCTTTAACGATAAGGCCTTTTTCACAATAGGAATCCGCTGAAATAAAACAAATTCTTTCAATTAATGGTGCTACAATAAAGATTCACAACAAAATACTATAAAATCTCCATGCGTGGATTGTTTTATATAGTCAAATCTCATTATAACAACTTGGTTTGGACTGATGAAATATATAATAACAGTTATATGCTATACAGTAAAAACAAAAATTATTTGATCTCTGAACAGTGTTGTTAAAAAAACAGCACTACTATATTTGACTATGTTGGGCAGTTGCAAGTGGATTGTGATAAAAGTCACATGAATGTTTAACCAGCAGAGTATCATTTTCTGACTTCGCACACAAACAACATGTACAGCTTAACTCGTAGTGATCAAACAAAAACCTATTTGTCATTTTTCCCTACTTGCTGGTTTTGTCCATGGTTCACGAAGAGTTGACAATCACCTGAACAGAATACAACCACAACACACTCCAGAGTGCCAGCTGTACACTAGGAAACTTGACCACCACCTTTTTGAATGTCCAGCACTGGATGATGTCAGGAAAATTTTTCTCCTTCCACGGCCAGATATATGGAACAAAACAACAGCTCACAAACACATGCATATATTACACAATGGCATTGGGTCAAAGAGCATGTGTTACCCCAACTTGTATAGGATTGTGTTATGGGGGGTTTATGGATGCACATTTACTCCCAAAAGTAGGCATCGAGTACTGCAAGGAATACAGCACACACTTTTGGGTCAATTAACTCTTCATTCTGTCAGATCTGTTAGCCATTCGCAGTAATTGCACACCCAGCGACATACGTCTTTCATAAAAATACAATGATGCAATGTTCACTGGCCTGCATCTCTTCGTCTTCTATGAAAACTATTTGATACCTATCCACCAACTTTCCTTAATCGCCACCTATGATATGCCTGGAAAGAAGACTGTGGCCATATTCTTTACACCCTGAACTAAAGTCCAGGTCACCACACGTAGATGAGATGATTCCATTTACTGTATGAGGAAGGAGATCAAAGCTGCCACTGCTGCCTTCAAATGGATCTCTGAAACCTCAATTACTAAAGCAGTTATTGTGTCACATTACCAGTCCATGATGTGAAAAATCCAAAATGGCAGATATCAATATGAGTGGGCGGCATCTATAGCTACATCCAATCTCCAGGGCATGACATGGATTTACTGACCAAAACATGCTAGTGAGCGCCAGATAAGATTTTCCCCCCAGACATCAGTTTTAACAAGCAAAGCGATCACTGTGTGTTTACTTCAGCTTTCAGGTAAATGGAACGCAAGGTCACCTGCCTCCACCCCTAGATGTGCCATCTTTATGGATGGGTCAACAAATATGACAGATGATAGTTGGCCCAGAAGTGTGTGCTATTCTCCTGGCAATCCTTGGACAATAGGCCTACCTTCTAGGACTAAACATACATCCATAAACCTCCCATACACAGCCATGCCTTTGAGACAATTTTATAAGAGCTGGGAGACTCCTGTTACACAATGAAGAAGAACATGTGCTTTTGTAAGAAAGGTTATGGGCTGTCAAGCTATGGGTTGTAGCTACCTGCATACAGCTAAAGGGATTATTTCATCATCATCACTCCAGTGAGTCAGTTTTTTACCTGTGATCCACAGTCAACCACCATTGCTTTACACAAGGAGTCAGTTTGATTCATCTATGTAAATAAGAGAAAAGACTTCTTCTTCTTTCGTTCACTTGAAACATGTCTATATCTGTAATTCTGTCTCCTTAATAAAACTCACTGTCTTTTGTAGTTCATACAGTGTCCCATAGAGTTTTGATTCCAGTGTTGTTTCCTCTGGCCAATATGTCTGCCTCAGCGTTTCATGCTCAGAACACTCTTGAAGTATATGTTTGGCACTCTGTGCTGCCTGTCCACATGTACACATGGCCGTGTTGCCAATCTTGAACTTTGTATACATGTGACTGCGGAGTCGGTTGTGTCCTGTTCTGAGACGTAGAATTATAACTTGTTCTGATCTGTTCATATTGTGATAGTCATCTTGTGTTGGTGTTTGTGGCTTTCTTATTGACTTTATCATCTGTTTTTTCTGATGGTAGGTGATTGGTATATCTGGTTGGTCTTCGGCAGCACCTTCCTTAGCCAGTTGGTCTGCTTTTTCATTTCCTGGTATTCCACAGTGAGAGGGTATCCACTGCATGGTTACCCTATACTGGTAAGACAATTCGCTAAGTAGTTTTTTTAGGTCTGTTAGTTTTCCAGACTGGAGAGCTTGAAGCACTGACCTTGCATCTGTCAGGAATACCACAGGCTGTAGGTCAGAGTTGGAGTTCAGCAGTTTTTTAGCTGCCACACTAATTGCCTGGATTTCTGCATCATAATTATTGCAGAATTTTCCTGTCGGTGTTCTGATTGTATCTCTAGGCTTGTGTGGATATTCTATATATACACCTGCACCTCCATTCCTCACAGCATTCTGTGCTGACCCATCTGTGTACACTCTGACCCATATATCTTGTGGATATTCCTCATCCAGGAAACTGAGGGTGATTGTCATTCGCTGCACACTGTTCTGTTCGTCCTCGCCCAGTATTCCTTTCACATGGGTCTGAATGTATATTGGCATTCCATGGCTTTCACTCCACGGGGTTTGCTCTGGTACAGACCTTAAGGGGCTGCCAACTTCAGGTAGGTCTGTAAGTTGTCTACGGAGTCGTTTAGCTTGATGGATAAAGCTGCTCCTTTTCAGTCGTCCCATTGCTAGACCTTGGAATCTTTCCTTCATTGGATGACTTGGCATACACTGAAACTTTTCTGCTTGAATTAGTACTTTTGTGTCTCTGCGTTCGCCAAGTGTTTGCATTCTTCCCATTTTCTGCATCTCTGCTATGGGTGTTGATTTCATTGCTCCCAACATTATTCTAAGTGCCTGGTTTTGCACTCCATCTAGATCTTGTAATGTGGTGTTTGATGCAGGACACCACGCAGCTGAACCGTATTCCAGGTGTGGTCTTATGCCTTGCTGGTAAACTTTACTGAGTATTTTTCCACTGGCTCCCCATGTGGTTCCACTTAGTTTTCTCAGGATAGCCAGCCCCCTCCCGGCTTTTGTTGTTGCTTTGTTTATGTGCTGCTTCCATGTCAGCTTATCATCAAAAGTAACTCCGAGGTATGTGGGTTGTTTGTCTTCTTTCAAGAGCTCTCCATCTATCTTGATATGACCAGCTTTTTGTTTTGGTGAGAGGGTAAAGAGTGTAGTGCTGCACTTATCTGTGTTAATGCTGACGCACCATCTATTAGCCCATAAGGTTAGGGCATCGATAGCTCTTTGTATTTGTTTAGTGGCCACTGTTGCATGTTCTTCCGTGCACCAGATCACCAGGTCGTCAGCATACATTGCCACTTTGATCCCATGTGGTAGTTCAGCAACTAGGTCATTGATGTAAACCAAGAAAAGTGTGGGTGACAGGACTCCTCCCTGGGGGACTCCATGACGCAGTAGAACTTTCTTGCTCTTGCGACCATCTAATTGTACCCTGGCTCTTCTATTATGCAGGTATGCTTTTACCCATTTGTACATTCTTGAGCTAACCCTGCAATTTCGCAATTTCTTTAGGAGCCCTTCTTTCCAGACCTTATCAAATGCTTTCCTGAGGTCTATCCATGCTGCTAGTACCAGTTTCTTTTCTTGGAAGGCATCCTCAATCTCTTGGGAGAGGTAGGTTGCCTGATCTTCAGTAGAGTAGCACTGTCTGAAACCTGCTTGCTGTGATACCAGAAGGTTTTCACTTTCAAGGTACCACAGCATCCCAAGATTGATAATGCGTTCCATTGTTTTACATAGACAGCTTGTGAGGCTGATGGGCCTGCAGTTGGAGACTGTGCTGCCATCTCTTCCTGACCCGAGGAGTGGCATCACTATTGCCTCTCTCCACGCCTGTGGTACATTACCTGTGGACCAGCTTGTGTTAAAGATCTGCAGTAGCTTTGCTCTTGCTGCACTTCCCAGGTTTCCAATCATTTCATTGGACACTCCATCAGCTCCAGGGGACTTTTTCATTTTCAATTTGGATATTGCATGCTCCAGTTCTCTCATTGTGATTGGTGCCTCCATGACTTCAGGTATAGGTTCACCTCGTCCAATGTTTTGCTGGTTCTCTCGAACCTCCTGTTGTTTGTCTGGGCTGACTTTGACGTTATTGTCTTCTGCAAAGGAATCTGCAAAGTAATCAGCTGCATGTTTACCCGTCAAAATGTTTCTATCTTTATAAAGTGTGATCCTGGCATTTCTCCCTGTACCTTCATCATTTAGTTGCCTCACAAGTTTCCACAATTTCCTAGTATCTCTTTCTAGGTTCAGCGACCCTGTTTTTTCTTTCCAGCTGCTCCGTCCGGCCTGCAACCCGGCTCTTTGAAATTTAGCCTTTGTTTGCTGATATTTGTTGTGATGCTCTTGGCTAGGTCTGTTCTCAGCCTGCTTTCTAGATGTTTCCATCTCATTTTGCAGCTTTTCCAGTTCATCATTCCAGTAGGGTCTGTAGTTTTTGCGTGCCCCCCTGGGCATGGTTTCACTAGCAGCACGCAGTATACATCTATTAAATTCACTCACTGCTCTATTGATGTCTTTGTCCAAGCTCATGTCCCCAGCTAGAACACTGGTCAAATGCTGGCACATTTTCCAGTCTGCCCTCTTATAGTTCCACCCAGTGAGCGTGCTGCTGTCCTTGGTATATTCATTGTGAATTTCCAGAAACACTGGTCTGTGGTCACTACCCCCAAGCTGCCTTCCAACGACACGTGTGATGTTCCATTCCAGGCCTGGTGAGTAGAATGCCAGGTCTGGTGTAGAGGTGGTGTGCCATGCTCTCGAGTAGAAGGTTGGTGAGTCCGCTGGCTGGTCAATAAGAATGAGATTATTTTCATCCTGCCAGCTCTCAAGTTCCTCACCTCTCTTGTCGATATGATCGTAGCCCCAGCTCTGAGAGTGGCTGTTGAAGTCACCACACACCATAAGCCTTTCTTTGTCTGGAATTGTGTCTAGTGCCAATGGTTTATCACTTGGGCAGTAGTAGTTCAGGAGATGGAATTCTGCACTGTCTGTTTTTAGGTGGAGCATCTGGTATTCTGCCCCGTCCATGTATACTTCCAGCTGACATGCGCTGATATTGTTTTTAACTAGTGTCAGAATTCCACCCTTTCGCCTGTCTTTTCGGTCAGATCGGTAGCACTGGTAGCCTCTGATTTTGAAGGCTATGTCGCTGCTGAGGTGTGTTTCTTGGATACAGCATATATTTACTTGTTCTTCACTGAGGACATTTTCAAGTTCCAATTTTTTGCTGTATCCATCTCTTTTACTGTTGACACCCTCAGCATTCCAGTGCATTATTTTTATTGGTCGTTTGTTTGTTTGGCCAGTAGCTCTATTCCCTTGCCTCCTGGCTCCTCGGGGCAATTGAGAAGGACTTCCAGTAACTGAGGTTGGGCCCTTTCGAGGTATAGGGCCCGGCACCGTCCCTGCCTGAACGTCCGCCACAGGGCAGGCACCATAACGTTTATTAGATGCAGACATGTTTCCATTGTGTTTTATGCGTGGCAACCTGATTATCTGTGCGCCTTTTGGCTGGTTGCCTCCGTCTTCAGCACTCTGCTTACTTGGGCCGGACTATGGTCCTGCTCGAGTGGGAGTGCCCGACCAGTCTTAGTTTCCAGCCTCTGATGGCTGAACTAAGCCCCATCACCACTTCAAGGTTCTGGCCTCGATGGGGAGAGAAAAGACAACCCTCAATACAGTCATATCCCATTATAACAGCATGGTCCAGGTCAACAAAATGTAATAACAGAAATTTTCTATGTACAGTATCAACAATAAATAGAATTAGGGATTTTGTGCTAGGAGGGGGGTATTGCACTGTATTTGGATAGAAAGAAAACAAAGAAGTTCTTTAAAATCTCTGATGCTTTCCCTGTGAACATCTGTAGAACATGGACATGACCTTTTAGAAGGGTGTTAAGTAAAGCAAAATGTAGGTCACTTTTAAGCTCTGACAAATTGTCATGACATGAATTTGCACAGATATAATTGATGCATGTGTCGATGAGTGCCATTCTGTCAAATCATTAATGTTAATTTACAAGCAGAATTATTTATACTAACATTTAACACCCCTATAAAGAGTCTTGACCATGTAGTGGGGTGTGTTAACGAAAATATTCAAGCTCCAACTCACCTATCCAGAGATTTGACTTGAATTCTACATTGTGGTCTCTAACTGCCATCTCCTGTGCTTCTTCTAGGACCTGTAGTAGCAATTTCTCTAGATCAGTACTTGTGTGTTTGATGAATTAGTTTGAGAAGTATGGACTAGTGCAAAGCAACTTCTATTTCACAGTAAACGTAAGTCTACATTTGACATAAATGGGCATAATTACCATTATAAAATGTGAACAGTTGAAGGACAATACTAGAAATACTTTTTGGAGTATATTTACTGATAATTGACACTCTCCTTCTGCTCGTTCACAACTGAAAACTTTACTGACCATTTTCAACTGTCGTGAAAAACTGTTATTATACTTCAGAAATACGGCAACTGTAGTGATAGTGTTACTCAAAAATAGCTCACTCGGAATAGTACATTATTTCAAAATGGTGGCACCTATGAAACAGTCTATTAGACATCATTTATGGATAGATTTTATGTGGGTGATATTTTATGATATATAGACAAAAATGTAAATCTAGGCAAAGCATCACAATAAGAAGAATTTTGTACTTGAATAACTCTGGGGTTTTCAAATTCATTCATAAAATGCAATCATTCATTATGACACATAGAACATTTCAAGGCTCTCTCTCTCATGAGTTTGATTTTATATGGATTTTTTAAGATTGTGATGTCGATGTCTAAAAAATGTGCTAACACCTTTGATAATGGTAGATAAGCACGCTCTGAATTGGTGATCAAAAAAGAGTTAAATATCTATGTAGCAAGCCCACTTTTCTTGACAAAAGTTGATGTATTTGAAAGTTCTTCAAGACTCCCATACAACTTTCTGTGGATGTCGGTCTCTGTGGGTCAGTGTTCCATCCTCAACTAGTTTTGTGTACTACAGTGTTGCAGAATGTGTTCTGCAGGTATGACATTAAAATGTATTCATACACAATTGGTTATGAATTACATCACATACATTGAGATACATGGACAAAGCACAAGGGTGTCACAGCAAGGGTGATTATCACCGAAATTAGCCGGGATATACAATATTTACCACTCTTCTCCAAAATAACCCTGCGTGCTGATCTCAGTGTCAACACAATTTGGTTGTTGCTTATGTAAACTTTTTTTTCTCTGGCTAAAGAAAAGTCCAGAAGTTGGATACACAAAGATAAATGACGCTGCATGAGATAAAACTAGTAATAAAACTATCCTGGAGGAGTACTTGTTTTCTAATTACACTTGTGATGGTTCAAAGTGAGAAAACCGAAGGGAAAAAAAACTAAGTCTGAAATGAGATTGGTCCCTGTACAGTCCAGTCACATTCCTACAACTTGATCTGTACTAATGAAATATTTATGTGATAACAGAAATTTGCTGTACCCAGTATAAATAATAAAGAATAAACATGATTAGGGAGTTTTAAAAAGTGTTTGTTAACTTATGAAAATTAGGAAACCTGCAACACCAAATAGATATAACATTAGACAACACCAAATTGAAACAAGCAAAAATTAAATATCTAGGCAGAATTTTTTTCCTAATATGGAAGACTAGACAGAGAAACAAAGTGCCAGAAACACAGTGACCTACCAACTTTCACCCTTACTTCTTCACCCAAAGATCAAGATAGAAATCACAAGACATAATATCTACAATTTTTATACCAACACTCTGCTACAAATGTCAGACATGGTCTCTAACAGTGTCGCAGCAAAGGAATATAGTTACATGTGAAATGATGTTCTAAGAAAAGTAGCAATGGTTACTAAACTAGATCAAATCAGAAATTAGGAAAAGAGTAGGTATAATGTCTTGTATTGAACATATAAAAAGACAGAAAGTAAAATCGTTTGGTCACCTTATGAGAATGACGTCAAAACAAATACCAAGAATGGCATATAACAAAACAAACACCTGACATAAAGCAAAAGGTAGACCATGAAAATCGTGGATAGAAAACATCAAGGTAACTTTGAACAAACATGGCCTCGACACAACCAAGGTGACACATCTGGCCTTGGAACAAAAACTGAAGCTCCCACCCCTACTCCTAACAGCAAGTGTGGATAATATAAACCATCATCTACCTGGGGAAAGACAATAGACAATAGTTGTTCAGGTGGAAAGACAATAGTTGTTAACACTTTGCGGAATAGCACTCCTGTGTGTACTATCTCCCATTACCAGAGTGTTAGAAATGTTTTTAGACAACGTCTTTAAAAATCCATATAAAATTGACATCACCTGAGAGAATTTTGAAACTTTCTATGTACTGCAATGAATGTTTGCATTTTATGAATGAAGCCCCTGAGTTATTTCAAGAGCAAAATCCTACTTATAATGATGGTGTGAATTTAATATATAATTTCATATATATATCACAAAATCTCACCTTCAAAAACTCAATTTCTTCATGACTAATACACATAAACTGAATTTCATGGGTGTGCGATTTTGAAATAATGTACTATGCCATGCAAGCTATTTTTAGTACTACAATTGCTACGGTTGCCGTATTTCTAAAGCATAAAAAGTTTTGACCATCTTCAAAGTTGTTGTAATGGAAATTTGACAACCACAGAATTTAATAAGCAAAGTATTACATAGGGAAATTTATTATAAAAGGATGAACTACAGAGGAACTCCACTGTATTAGATGTCTGTGGCTACATTCACCCAAAAAAGTTTGCTTCATTGTGCAAACTAGATGTTAGTCCAGGCAATTACTCAACTGCATGTACAGATCTCATCTCTACTAAGGTGGTACAGTACTTTGGGCCCATTTTTTCTTAGTTTCACAATTTAGAATCTGGTGCAGAAAATTTCATTCCATGTGTGAAAATGTCTAACAAGTTGTGGAAACATGCAGCTTATGTTGGTTGATACATGAATGTTGGCTAAGTGCTGACCTTTGCACAAATAGATGCACAGTCTCTACAGCAGGTCTAAACAATATAATTACAAGAAAGCCGAAGTTATTTGACAAATATAAATATACATAACAACATGGAAGTTATGATGCCTTAATTACACAGTGAATTTTTTCAGAGATCCCTGGGGATCTTGAAACTACAGAGTTACATGCTATTAGTGGTACTCTGCAGGTTGCATGCCACTTTACTGAGGAATGGAGTACGTATGGGGCAGCCAGAGTACAGAGCAGTCACTCCTCTATTTCAACGTTTCACTGTAAGGCTTGGAGTTAAAGACACTGATATGTTCCTCTGTGGATAATCTCCAGAAAACTGAACATTTTACAGAACTGCCCATGCTACCACATTACAGGACAACTATGGCCATCTGAAACAGCTCTGATGGACAAACTCAACAGTTCTGTCTTGTGTTTGGTGACCAGTCAAGTTTATTGATGAAATCTATATCAGCATCCGACTGAAAAACGAGGAACAACTGTACTTGGGTTTCCCTACACGTACTATATCCCTCCCAACAGAGACAAATGTCTGTCACAAACATGTTGACGCACCTCTTTGATATGTGCTGCTCCTTTTCTTTTATGGAAAGACAACTGTTTAATTGCTTCGTCTATAGACATCCCCCTGACCTGCAAGTACAAGAAAACCCAACACAGATTAGGATATTATTAACACATAAATATGTCAAGTTTATGGTTCCTAATGCGTGTCGCAGAGCTTCAAGTCTTAAGTTTTTCAGCAAACAAACCTGACACAGACAGTAGGGTAGCTCCTCTCATAATCATGTGCCATGCTGGGCAGCATAAGCAGGCATTGATGTCCATGACACTCTATACGAAGTACGATATACCAGTTCCACTGCTGACACTGTAGCATATTATAATAATAATATAGGGTAATAAAAAAATTAAGTAACCCATAGCATTTATTAATGCCGTAGGGGTGTGAGATGTTAGCGATCTCACATTTCAGAGGCTCTGCAAATGATAACCATCTCCTCTCCCTCACAGTCTTTACTTCCCGGATTAATCCGGTACCCATTTAAGGCTGGGTCGACCTGGGAGCCGTTGCGATCTGAAAAACATTTCCGCCTCAGCTGGGGAATGAACCCAGGACCACTCATATGCGAAGCCAGTGCGCTAACCACTGAGCTAATGCGGCTTGATAATCTTTATAGGGTAATAAAGTTTTGCTAATCACTGGAAACACACATAACCACACAAGCACCTCAATGTTTCAACCAAAAGCCTGCATGTAATCTTGATAAAGGTCTTTTGGTTGAAACGTTGATTTGTGTGTGTGATTATGCATGTTTCGGGTGATTAGCAAAACTTTATTACTCTGTTTCAAGCTTTTCCTGTTGGATTTCAGTTTTGCACAGTGAGTACTTAATAATAATATAACCCATCAAGGTCATAGTGGTGTCATATTAAAACATGTGATACAGAAAGATATCCAGGTGTCCATATCCTCTGTCATCCTGATGAGTTTGGAAACTTCACACCTTGCCTAGTCCATGATATTGTCCAGCCAAGCTTCTTCTGGCCTTCATGTTTTCTTCTACCTTCAGCCGTACCCTGAAGAACAGCTTTTGATATTGAAGAATATCTTGACATGTGCATATAGCACCAGAGTTTACGAAGTTTCAAACGTTTGTAATATTCGAAGTGGGGGCCACGTAGCGCAGTGGTTAGTGCACTGGTTTCGCATATGAGTGGTCCTGTGTTCATTCCTCAGTTGAGGTAGAAATGTTTTTTTCAGACCATAAAAGCTCCCGGGTCAGTCCAGGAAGTAAAGACTGCGAGGTAGAGATGACTACTGTGCTCATATACAGAGCCACTGAAATGTGAGATCATTAACATCTCACACATCATTTAAAAATGCTATGGATTAACATTACTTTTTACTTAAACTTCTAAGTCTGCAGATAGAGTGCAGGTCTCAGTCATAAAAGAATATTGACAAAACCAATTATTTATATAAATTAATCATAAAATG
Source organism: Meghimatium bilineatum (assembly GCA_034231615.1). Taxonomy (NCBI): domain Eukaryota; kingdom Metazoa; phylum Mollusca; class Gastropoda; order Stylommatophora; family Philomycidae; genus Meghimatium; species Meghimatium bilineatum. Next base: position 38,036,810 of record CM067319.1, on the reverse strand, counting down.
GGTGCTGTTCATGCTTTTCTAACTTGTGGTTAATCTTGTTATGGCAGTCATGAATTTTCTAGCATGCCATGACGTCAAATTGATCAGTATCTTCTTTGATGCCCTGTTTCTCTCCAATTTTTCCTGTTATATTCTATTGTATTATATTATATATAGCATGCTACATATGGCCATGACACATAGACATAACGGTTATAAAGCCAGAGGCAGACCATGGAAAAGATGGATCACAGAAATCAAAGAAGCCACAGGGACAAGCTTACAAACAGCGCACAAGAAGGCCATCTCCAGAGAACTCTTCCACCCCTGATGCCGCAAGGCAAACAAGGGACACAGCGTATAAATAGATAGATAGATATTGTATTCCAAACCTCCTCATCTCATGATGTGGTCAATAAATGTGGATTGTTTTGTCTGATGATGTTAAGTAACTTTCTTTTAGTGTCAATCTCCCTTAGTGCCTCCTCAGTATTTTTTCTAGCTGCACATTGGATTCTCAGTATTCTTCTGAAAAACCACATCTCTGTGACCTTTAGTTTCATATATGTGTATTTACTGTCCAGGATTCACTTCCATATGACAGAAGTGACTCTAATGAAGGACTCTTTTCTTTACTTCTATTGATAAGGCCTGTTGTATGGATGATTTTGTAGTTCTCGTATGATTTGTTAATTAGCTTAATATCATCTGAATGAATAAATTCATTTGAAATGAAGTGCTACAGAAAGATCCTATGAACATCATGAAAGAGAGAAAAAAAGAACATTGAAGTTTTGAAATTACAGAAACTAAATGAAGGGTGGCTTCTAAATACCATCATAAGAAGGAAACTAAAGTATTTTGGACACTTAAAGTGACATGATGGTATCGAAAGGCTGATTCTAGAGGGCAGAGTGCCAGGCAAGAGCAGAAGACCAAGAAGACGATGGACCAGCGACATCGAAGAATGTATGCACATGTCTCTGGCCAATGCAGATTTGTTTGCCCAGAACAGAGAGGTGTTCAGAGTATCTACGACAAAGACAACGTTCTGGAAAGGTCACTTGATATAATATCGCCTCACTGATGAAAGATCAGTACTCCAAGCACTCAAGTCTGAAAAACTTCCAGACCTACAAACACTACTGACTGAACTGTGTAACCAGTATCAGGTAGCCACATAGTGGACGCCACCTCACTGTGGAATTCCATAAATGAGAGAGAAGATCAACTAGTTACCAGCGACCACCCAGATCACTTACTATCAGAAAGAAATTAATGATGAAATCAATCAGAAAGCCACAAACGCCAACACAAGATGAGTATCACATTATGAATCGATCAAAATAAATTGCAATTCTATACATCAGAACAGGAACAACCGACTCTGCAGTCACATGTACACTTGTAAAAATCAGGATTTGCAACACAGCCATGTGTGCATGTGGACAGGCATCACAACTGCAGAACATATACTTCAAGAATGTGCTGAATATGAGATGAGAAAAAGATACTGGCCCATAGAAATAAAACTGGAATCAAAGCTATGTGGACCTTCCCATGAGCTGCACAAGACAAAGTTTATTCAGGAGAGAAAATTATAGATATGGACATATTTAAAGAGAATGATAGAAGAAGCTTACAATCATTGTACACAAGACAAAAATCACCATGTTCAGTCACAGAAGACTCCTGTGGCTTGGCCATGTACAGATTTTTGAGGAACAGCAATATTCCAAAATAAATACTATATGGAGAACACTCAAATGGTGCTAGAAGAAGTTGCAGAACAAAGATGCAATACAAAGATGTATGCAAGTCATCGATAAATGCATTAGACATCACTTTTGACATCTGGGAAAACTGGCAGAAATCACATAACATATAGATTTTTATAGTGGTGCTAAGACATTTGCAAATTCAATATTGTGCATAGAAAATAATCAACGATCAAACACAAGGAGCAATAGTCTAATAATGTAATATAGTGTTGCCTTGATTCGTGTGCAGGTAGATAATATTATCATTACTGGGCAGATTGAGCCACAAGAAGACGTTCAACTTATGCCCACTCAACTTCAACGGACATAAGCTTGCTTCGGACTACCTGTCAAAATACATAAGTCCATATATATATCAGGGGACCATAGTAGCTCAGTTAGGATTAGATCAACACTGCCTAAGGAAATGGGTACCAGACCCTAAAAAATTAAGGCGGTGGGTGTGATATTGACCATTGCTATACCACCATTGGTCAATGAAAATACGGGTCTAACACCATATTTTTATTCCTATATATATATATATATATATTGCAACTAATTTTTTCTCTCTATAGAAATCTCCAATATACAAAATCCATTCATGTGCAGCCATCTATTTTGATATGTCTACCATCAAGAGAACGCTACACTAAAGTGGTCATCAAACATTGAGTCTTGAGAATAAAGGCAGAATGACGATGAGACAATGTTGATATTCATGATGCTGTTTATGATAATTTTGTATGATATACACATGGTACAACAATGGTAGGTACATACCATGACAGCCACAAACCACATCTTCTTTGGGCTGTACTTAATTTGGAATCGAGAATGGCAGATCTCCTGAAAAAGATATTACACTTCTGTATAAAAATTTTACACTTTATCATTACCGGTAGTTCTTCTTCTTCTTCAGTGATCATCACTCAGTCAGACTGGGATTCTATGATATGGGTGCTATCTGTTTTAGAGATTCTGCTGTGCCATACAGTTTCTCTTTAACTCTGATTGGGGTGGGCCATGTCTTGTTCTTGAGGCCTGCATACTGTGGACACTCTTGTAAGATATGTTCTGCTGTCATATTCGCACGGCTGCAATGGCAAAGGACAGTTGTCCCTATTTTGAATTTGGTGTACAGGTGATGTCTCATTTTGTTGTGACCAGTTCTGAGGCGCAGCAGGATAACCTGGTCTCTGTGGATAGTTGGTAATACCCATTATCTGCATTATATTTGGGGTTGTATTTCCATCTTTCCACTTTTTGTTACAGTTGCCTTTAATGATAGTATTCACCTCTTCATAACTGACCAGATCGTCTTCTTGAGGTAAATTCTCTCCTTCTTTGGCCAGTCTATCTGCAACTTCATTACCTTCGATGTTACAGTGTGATGGTATCCACTGGATCTCTATTCTTTGGAAATTATTGTGCAACTGAAATAGAACTGCCTTCCATTCAGTTCGGTGTTCCTATGTGACTTTAGTGCTGTTATGACAGACAGTGCATCATTGGTTTGTGATCACTATCCCCTAGCTGGTTCATTACCATTCTTACTATTTTATGAGATAAATCGTCAGTGGCAAACGTTAAATTGGGGAATAAATTGATTTCCACCTCCTCGAGTAGAAAGTTGGGGGATCTTCCTGTGCATTTACAAGGAATATATTGTTATCTATTTCCCATTCTTCCATCTCTTCTCCTCTTGAGTCAGTTTGCTGGTAACCCCACCTTTCAGAGTGGCTGTTGAGGTTGCTCACTACGATGCAGCGTGTCAATCACTTCTAATTTAAGGGATCTTCCTATTGAGCTGTATATTACAAATTCTGATGAATTGGTTGTCTATGTGCACATCCGTTCCTATAATCTTTGATTCTCCTATTGTGTTTATTTCTATCTGCTTTGCTGGTATGGTATTGTGCATCAGTGTAATTACCCCTCCCATATGCAATTCTCTGTCCTGTCTGAATGTTTAGTAGCCCCTGGTAGAGAATTTATGATGTCGGTTAAGATAGGTTTCTTGTATGCAAGCCACACCTATCTTGTAGTTGTCTAGTCTAACCGTTAGTGCCTGCTTTTTTTGGTAAATGACTTCTGCATTCCACTGCAGTATATTTAGTCGTGTGTATTGTGTGGTTTGACCAGTCGTATTTTCCCGCTGTTCTCATTTCCTGGTTTTCCATCTTCTAGGTGGCCTGTCTTTCTGGTTCTGGACTCTTGAGCGCCACCTGCTCAGCGTAGTTAGAAGAGTTGTTTTGTATGTTTTCTTGCCTTTTTCCCTTATGTGATGGGACCGGATGGGACCTTGGGGGGGGGGGGGCTTCCCCCCCCTTGTATATTTAGAAAGTTATTTCCTATTTTCCCTATCTAAAGCCCCCCCCCCCCAATCTCGGGACACACTTAAGATCCCCAGCTGTTGGCTTGAGCTTATAGCGGCTCATACTCGCTTGATGCTGCCCGTCATGAGACATACATATGGGGTATTTCAGTGGAGATATCAGTGCCACCTGATATTCCACCCCACCCTGGTGGGCAACATCGCCAGTTTGTCCGCGGCTGTGTATTCGCCCAGAGATCTAGCTTATATCGCAGCCAACCACTAGATATGGAAGGTAGCTACACTTTGTATCTGTAGACCGTTCAACTATATTAGTAGTTCCATTGTAGCATCTCAATATAAAATCAGCAATTATGTTTATAAAACAAGCCTGTGTTTTGCAAGGCGCAATAAGAGAGCAAAGGATAGTGGCTTACCTGTCGCAAGAAGTGACTACGGAAGTTTTCGGGTTGTGGAGTTCGCTATCCCATAAAGGGTCAAAGTAATCAGAAGTCATGCTGAAGTCGGATGTGTCAGACAAAAAGGAAGGTATCACAAGTAAACTGTAAACCATGACAGCACATTTCATTCTCTGGACCACACATCCTAGTAATCTGCAGGAGTTTGATACACACTCACACCGTAGGTGAAGGAGGAGTATGTAAAACTGAAAATGGCAGCTAAAATAACAAACATACTGTGTGTTGTGAACCCGGATTCACCAGATTTATTTCTCAAATCGTCTGCCTAAACGGATGTGTCTGGCCATTTGCCCAAATAAATTGGCAATGCATTTCTATTCTCTAGACTACATCCTGCTTGAAATCTAGCAGGACCATTGTCTTGCTACAAGAGAGATTCAGTGGAAGTTTGAAAATGAACGCTGAAGAATAAAAATTAATCAAGAGTAATAGATTCATGTGGCAGAACTCACCAGATACACAGTTATGAAGAAACTGAAAGTTACTATAATTCATGTGGCAGAACTCACCAAATACACGGTTATGAAGAAACTGAAAGTTACTATAATTCATGTGGCAGAACTCACCAAATACACAGTTATGAAGAAACTGAAAGTTACTATAATTCATGTGGCAGAACTCACTGGATACACAGTTATGAAGAAACTGAAAGTTACTTTCATGGCTATGATTAAATCAACCAAGATTTCATGCGCGAACATAAAAACTTGTTACAGTCAGATACACCACCTGTTGTGTGAAATTTTCTTTCACTGGTCACAAAGTTGGACTGCAGACTTGATTGACTGTCATACTGTGTGTGAAGTATGAACAATTTAAGGGATGTATACCATGATTTGGTGTATATTTTTTTGGAGATTTCTGTCAACGTCTTTAGTAATAAATATTTTATTCTCGCAATATTCCAAAATCAAATGTGTTGGTTCATTGGAGCAAATAAAACTGGCACACTGCAATTTAATTCCTTGAAGTACATCTTGTTGGAAATTTAGGACAATTGTTCTGTTACAAGAAATATACAGTGGCAGCTTGAGAATGAAAATAAAAACCAAACAAACGTTCTCTCACTAGTGTCCCTCCAACCCTGTCATGCAGTCTGACACCTTTGGTAATGGGAAAACAATAATTCTCAGGATTTGTATCCATTAAGTATTGACACAAACTGTAAAATGTAATATGAGTTTTAAACCAGCGTCATAGCAAATGGTTTCCCATATATGCTCAGCTGTCTAGTCAGTGGTTAACCAGAAACTGCCTGACTAGCGCCGCCTACTTCATTTGCTCGGTAGTGATGGTGTCTTTCCTCAACCTTCCCAGAATATGAACCCTGGTACTCTACTTCCAGGTGGCTGAGTGAATTGCAAGAGTATATTTTAAACCACAAAAAAACTGTGGTATTCAAAACCCGGGTTGGCTTGTCAGTGGGCATGACTTTACGTCAAACTATCTCTGCACCCATAGTAACAAACTGTTACCATATCCAATTTGGAGAATATAAGCAATCTCTGAGCAGAAGCGGTCATGCCATTTGCCTTAAGTCCACAAAAGTTGTAGGTTCAATATGATGTACAATATTACACCAATATGCCAAAGCAGACAGAAATATTTTGTCGTTACAATACGTTCCTAATATTCTTAAAAACAAAGCAAATCTGTGTGAAATCCCTTGAAAGTAAGCTGTCAGGCAAGTACCCCAAGATACTATTCAGTCAGTAAACGCTGTCCCAAATGGTGAGGGGCTTAAAACAGGGTGTTTACACTACACAATAAAATATAAAAATCTATATATACAATATAAATACTGTTCACTTTCTATTATATGTTTTAAGTTTATTGTCTGTCTTGACAAAGGCCTTTTGGTCGAAACGTTGATTTGTGTGTGTCTTTGTGTGTGTTATCTAGTGTTTGAAAAACTTTGTTACATTTTTCCTGGAGCTATAATAAAATATATGCAGATTCAAAATCAAGCCACATCTGGTTCATATAAGCATTTTTGCAAACATCCACAGAGATGATTACTTAAGTAAAGAAGTTTTACACTCTGAATAATTCACTTAGCAGGTGGTATCCTGCTGCTATATTGAAAGGACAAACAACATATGAGGAACCTTGAGTATTTTAATCCAATGCTGACCAGGATCACTCGTTATCCTATCTGCCACCTTTGACTGCAAGCAACATTTAGCATACCTCTTGCGATCGTAACTTTTGATTACTGCTATCAATGAAAACTCCAGAAATTTCCCATCAAAATAGATGAAAACTGCTGGCCCATTCATTTCTCTATGTTTCAGTATGGGAAGTAACCATGTCATCATCATCAGGTGCCATGCCGGGTGGCGTAGGCGGTCATGGCTCTCCACAGCTCTCTGTCCACAGTATTATGTATCAAAGTCGTTGTTTCTTTGCCGTGCCAGGATGTCAAACTGTCTAATATTTTCTCACGTTGTCGCCCTCTGTCTCTGGTGCCTTCAATCTTGCCTGTTGTGATTATGTTCTCTAAACCTGCCTGTCTCATGAAGTGGCCAAAAAAAAGAAGATTGCCTTTTTCTTATATTGTTGATTAAGGTCTGTTTCGCATTTAACTCTTTTAATACCTCTACATTAGTTTTTCTGGCAGTCGTTGGTATTCTCAGCATTCTTCTGTAGAACCACATCTCTGTTGCCTCCAATCTTCCACTTTCCAGTTTGTTTATTGTCCAAGACTCGCACCCATATGTTAGTAAAGGGGTTATATAGCACTGCAGAACTCTCTTTCTCACCTCTAATGACAAGGTCATATTACACAGTATATTTTTCATTTTTCTGAATGTTGTTTTTGCCTGTCCTATTCTGCATCTTATTTCTGTTGAACTTCTTCCATCTGCTGTTATAATTGTACCTAGATATTTGAATTGGTGGACCTGTTTTAATACTATATAATTCACTATGATCTTGCAAGGTGTGTTATTTTCTTTCTTTGAAATAACCATTACTTCTGTTTTCTTGATATTTAGGAAGAGGCCTTTCTCTTTGCTTTCTGTGACTACTACTTTAATTAATTTTTGAAGGTCTTCCTCACTTTTTGCAATCAGAACAGTGTCATCCGCATATCTCAAATTATTTATGTTATGTCCTCCCACTGATATTCCTGGGATATCTACTACTGCACGCAATATGTTTTCACTGTATAGAGAGAACAGGTCTGGTGAAAGCACGCATCCCTGTCTGACTCCTTGTTTTATTTGTTGAAAAGGGCCAAATTGCTTTCCTACTCTTATTGCTGCTGTTTGTTGCCAGTACATGTTCTTGATTATTCTTAAATCCTTGCTGTCAATGTTCAGATTCTCTAGCATGTGTATAATTTTGCTATGTTTAACTTTGTCAAAAGCTTTAGTGTAGTCTATAAAACAGAGGTACAGATCTGTTTTTACCTCTATAGACCTCTCTATTAGTGTTCTCAATATATAAATCGCATTGTTGGTGCCTTTGCCTTCTACAAATCCACATTGTTCTGGACTTATTTCTGGTTTTATTTTGTTTCTCACTCTCTTCATGATGATTCTGAGCAGTATTTTGGTTATTTGGCTCATGAGGCTGATTGTACGGTGTTCTTCACATTCGGTGGTCCCTGGTTTCTTAGGTAATGCTATGAATATGGATCTCATTAAGTCATCGGGTATGTTTCTGCTGTTATATATGTCATTCAGCAATTTTGTGATTATTTCAACTCCAAAGTCATCTAAAGCTGCTAATTCTTCTAATGTGATATTGTCTGGACCTGGGGCTTTGCCATATTTCATGTGTCTTAGTGTATGGCTAAGTATGGCTTAAAAATGATTATTTGATTATCATTATTACATTAACTGATTTGCATTTGATTACAACATTACATTTGATTATTACATTAACTGATTATTATTACAAAAATGTCACTAAAACTAAACAAAAAATGTGCCAAAGTATGGCTTTAAACCATGTATGGCTTAAAAATATTTTTTTTTTTTTGAATTTACAATCTTTTAGTGACAAAAAACATGACTAAAAATGGCAACCTTGGTTACAGCAGGTCAGATATATTATCATAAAGTTGTTGGTGGAATTACTGTTGTTTTCATCAGAAAATCAAAGTGAGAAGAATACATTAACTGATTATTATTACAAAAATGTCACTAAAACTAAACAAAAAATGTGCCAAATTTATGTAAGGTCTAGAAATTACCAAAAAAAAGCTGATTTAAATCTGAGTCTAGGGGTTTTTTTTTGCTGCAAAATGCAATAAATGCGAGTTGTAAACATCTTTATTTCTTGTTGCATTGATATTGACATGTCCACATAATTTTTAAAATATATAATACTGCAATAGAATGGTTTATATGTTATGGCTGTGAGGAGACATATTTAGGTACTTGGACACAATTTTTTTTAAATAGTAGCTACTTTATTAACCTTTAGGACCCTAGATTAAGCCATTTGAACCTTGAACTTTTGAACCTTGTAAACAAACATCAATTCCAAGTTAAACTTACTGCAGGTCTCTCTGGTTCACCAGGTTTTGTAGGTGGGTAAACTACTTCATTGTATCTTTCCCAACGTGGTGAGGACAGTTCCGCTCTCCCAATTCTTCTAGGAGCCCTGGTATCAAACTCAGTATTTCTATAGCTTAGACAATAAGCAGTTGTGTGGTAGAGAGTATTGCTACTACTACTTTGTGAGTGTAGAACTGTTACAATACTTGTGGGCGTAGTCAATCGTGGAAGACTTGATGATCTGAAAGATCAAATCAAGAGTTTTTAAATACTAGTGTTGAATAATACCAAGAATAAAGTAAAATGTGCATGCTTTATGACAATAAAATAGTCGCTTTAGCTGTGTGCAGGTAGCTCTTGACAAACCATAGCCGTACTGACAAATGCATAGGTTCTTTTCAGTTGTGTAACTGAGGTGATATCTAAACTCATCTAAGGCTATCTCTTCTTCTTCTTCAGCGTTAATTCTCAAACTCCTGCAGATTAGCAGGATGTAGTCTGGAGAATGGAATGTGTTATGTCATGGTTTACAGCATTGTTGCGATATCTGCGCCTTTCGGCCTGACACATCCGACTTCAGCATGGCTTTGGGTCACTGATCCTATATGGGATGGGACAGCCAACTCCAGCCCATAACCACCTTAGTTGCCTTTTACAACATGCGTGGAAGGTAAACAGTGTTGCTATTCTTTGCTCCCCTTTCGGGCCCCAGCAACACACGGGCGAGGCTATCTCAAAAGCATGGTTGTGTAAGGGAGGTTTATGGATGCAGGTTAGTCCCAGAAGGGAGCCATCCCAGTGTGCCACTATCCAAGGATTACCACATCCTGCCATGAGCACAGCACACATCTCTCAGCCAACTATATCATCCTTCTTCCATCAGTTTTGTTGGCCCATCCACAATGATGACCCGTCATAGACTCCCAAGGAGTCTGTCAAAAAAGGACAATGGTGCAATGTCCACTGACTTGCATCTCTTTGTCATCCATGGGGATTATTTGATAGCAGGCAAAAGTTGGAATTTTAGAAAAGAAAAAGGAAAACAAGTACAACAAAATCATAGGAAAAAATAAAAAGAAAAGAATTAGTATGATAAATGGAAATCAATAAATAAGGAAACCACAATCTATTTATATGAATTTAACTATTTATTCCCTTATAAATTGGCACATGGCGAAGAACCTATGGAATAGCCTACACCTAACCCTCCCTATTAACCTCTTAACACATGAATAGTAGGTTAAAGCGTAACTGGTACTTTTTTATGTTCCTGTTTCAAGCTGTCACACAAAGGTGACAAAATGTTTAAGTTGCAGAGATACAAAATACTATATAAAAAAATCTTTGTCAATAACAAGTGTGCATAAATGAAATCTTTTTCTTACTTTGAAAGTAGAACTGTAGAGCAAACCGGCTGATAAAATCCTGTGGAACTCAGAAACTTCATACCTGTCAATGGATGAACATGTACAGCTGTTATTTGATAAGGAAAACATTGTGTCATCTTTCTGTGAAAAAATTGTAAGATCTACCTTATAGTTCTAATATCTTCATATTTAAATTACTATTAATATTTAAGCATAACATATCATTATACATAAGCATAATTAAGGTATGCGTAAGCTAAAAGCTTCAGAGAGGAGGGATTTCAGTGGCAAGAGTGCGTGGAGAACTGCACTAACGGAAAATTAACCGTGAACTAGATCAAAGGCTTTTTTTTAATATTAAAGAAAGTCCCTTCTAGGTACTTGGACATCTGGGATTAGCATGTTTGGAACATTTTGCATAGCCTATAAATTTCTTGTGACAGGGTTTACAATTAGTGATGGCACTGTTTGTCATGTTTGAAACTAGATGTATTACGTTCTGTAACCATTTTTCTTTTTATATATGTAACTTTTAAGAGAGTCAGACAACGCCTAACCCAGCAGTGAATTTTTTTAAACATCAATATTTGTTTAAATTATGCAAATTAGCCAGCATTTTGAATATTAATTAGTTGTACATGCATCTGAGAACAACAGCAATGTGAAAAACAGATGCGTCTTGTCTTTGCGAATAAAAAAAATATAACTTCTGTGGTATTTTATTATGTTCAATAGATATATAATTTATTTGTATTATAATTATGCTAATTAGTTAAATTAGCCATCATTTTGAATAGCTCTTAGTTCTGGATTCATCTGAAAATTCCAGAAATGTGGTCACATAAGCGTCTTGTCTCCGCAAACACAAAAATGTAAATTTGTGTATTGTATTATTGAAAATCACAAAGATAAGTTAGAAATTATCAGCTTAGCTACATTTTGTGGTCACAATCACAAGTAATCTACGATTTCGTCCACCACTGTGACCTTTGTCCCACTTTCGAGGTATTCCCTAACCTTAGAATGGTCAAGGGTGGTGACGTCACATTTTGTGCAGAAAGTTGTTGGAATTGAGAATGGTCACAGATTTGCGTGGAAAATAGTTTATGGTAAAGGTTCTAGTTGTTGTTGGCACAAGGGGGGGGGGGGCTGTTTTATTTTAAACTTAAGAAAACAAAAGAAAAAAAATTATTGTAAATTTGCTAATTGTTTTTGTATTTATTGCAAAACAAATAAATTTCGAGTCTATATCAAGAATAGATACTGGCAACTGCGCATGTGCAAATTGACGGCGGGAAAGCAGGCAGAATAACTAGTTCCAGGCGACTATTGTAACATACTGGTGGACAAACATGGGCAGAAAAAATGGTCGGCTCTATGAGATACAATCTTAGTTAGCTGTTATTTTATTAATTTGCATATTGGTGGAGATAAATGTGTGCTATTTGTGAGAAAAAAACATTAATATTGCCAGAAGTGTTCACGGATTCTTGTGATTTCATGGAATGATGGGTACCCCGAATTATGAATAAGGTAAGTGTTTCACTTAATATAACACTAACACTGTTTTATGTTTACATTTTTAATTAGCCGACTATGGATTTCCATGTAAAACTAATCAAATTGAAGGATGCCAAGATATAGAATACAGGATAGCAAATACACTAGACTACAGTGATAGCAAAGCACTAAAGATGAAAACAGCACGAAAACAAAAATGTATTCAGGTCAAAAATTAGTTTATATCGGGGCATGTGGCGTAATGACATTCTTCAATTTGATTGGTTTTGCACGGAAATAAGTGACACCGGCTAGTTAAAAATGTAAACAGGGCTGAAGTACATTATTGTTCTCCGCTGTGACCTTTGCTCTAGTTTCGATGTGTTTTCTGACCTTTGTTTTGGGATTTCCTTGTAGAGTGCTATTAATAAGGGACATGCGCATTGGTATACAGTAGCAGACGGAAAGAAACTAACAGGAGCAGACGATACAAATACTATAGAGGGTTTATGGGGTAGTGTTAAAAGAGAATTTAGAATTCAGGGTAGATGTTCAGGGCAATTTTCATCATATTTATGTGAGTATATATGGAGAAGGAAGCATGTCGGTTCGAATGATATATTCATGGAGTTCCTTTCCGGAGTTAAAAAAGTGTATCCTGCAGAGAATTCTCAATAAGGTGAGTCGTATTTTTCATGTTGTTACACAAGTTGCTTTTAATGCTACGCTGTGACCGTTGCTCTAGTGTCGTGGTATATCGTAACCTTTGGGCTAACCGTAGGAATTAGGGAGTAGGTTTGGGGAATAGGGAGTAGGTTTAGGGAATAGGGATTAGTTTTGGGGAATAGGGAGTAGGTTTGGGGAATAGGGAGTAGGTTTGGGGGAATATGGAGTAGGTTTGGGGAATAGAGATTAGTTTGGAGAATAAGGAGTAGGTTTGGGGAATAGGGAGTAGGTTTGGGGAATAGGGAGTAGGTTTGGGGAATAGGGATTAGGTTTGGGGAATAGGGATTAGTTTGGAGAATAGGAAGTAGGTTTGGGGAATAGGGATTAGTTTCGGGGATAGGGAGTAGGTTTGGGGAATAGGGATAGTTTGGGGAATAGGAAGTAGGTTTTGGGAATAGCGATTAGTTTGGGGAATAGGGAGTAGGGATTAGGGGATATGATTAGATTTTGGGGTTGGGGATTAGGAACCGCAATAGCACACCGTTTACACCTTTAACTATTCGACCTCATGGATTTCTGTGTAACACCAGTGAAATTGATAGATGCTGATACATAGAAACCACTAAAACACACACACGTTAGTGCATTTTTGGCAGGTAGAGAGAGACAGCACACCGCCTAACAAAATGTCATTTTCTTCAGTGCTATTATGTGCAGCAATAGTGATAACTAAAACTAGTTTCTCGGGACATGTGACGTCACGGCATATATTTCAACTTCATTTGTGTTACACTGGAGTCCGTGACGTCACCTAGTTAAAACTGTAAACAGTGTGCTATTTATAGTACAGCAGAGAAATATTCTGTACTTTCAACTGTAAACAGTGTGCTATTTATATCGCAGTGGTGGACGAAACCAAATTTTTACCAGTGTTAACTTTTATTTCCTATCTGATTTCTCATGTAAATTATTTTGATTAGAAAAAAATAACTTTTTTCAGGATTGGGTAAACATACACTAACACAGTAGTACACATAAAACGTACACAGACTTGATTTATCGTTGAATTAAAATTTTTAAGGGCTATCTAATTATATTTGTGTAATTTATGTAGCACAATTTTGTCCAAGCACTTGCATAATAAATTCCAAAATGTTAATATTTATTTATTAATTAAAATATTATAAATTTATAATTTATGGATAGTGACATTATGATTACTAATTATTGTAGGGATAATACAGTAAAACTATATTCTACACCACACACATATAAATAAGAAAAAACAGGTATGCCCAAAAACAAGAATGTGTCCGTGTACAGTTCTATAAGAAAATACACAGAATCGACCAGTAGGAATGTCATATCTTTGTATCTTACCCAACCTGAAGGTCGCCATTTTGTTACAAAATCGAATCTGCTTTTCCGCTTTGCGATACTCAGCGGAATAAGATTAATTCGTACTTTATATGCGAATTATTATAGTGATGATGATGTAGACTTTTGGCGGAAGAAAAGTCCTGTACTGTACCGGAAAGAGGAGAAAGGGCAGACCAAGAAGTCGATAGACTGACGACATGAAAGATAACATGAATACATTGTTAGAAAATGCAAGCCGCATCGCCCAAGACAGAAGGGGGTTCAGGGAGTTCATTAGGAACACAACGTTCTGGAAAACATACGTCACATGAGAGATATAGCCTTTTATTGAGTAAATGGAGGACTGCATGTAGTAAAATTGTGCATCAATATGTAAGTAAGTAAAAGTAAAGTAACCCATAGCATTTATTAATGCCGTAGAGTTGTGAGATGTTAGCGATCTCACATTTCAGTGGCTCTGCAAATGAGGGTGGTAGCCATCTCCTCTCCCTCAGTCTTTACTTCCCGGATTAACCCAGTATCCATTTAAGGCTGGGTCAACCCGGGAGACGTTGCAATCTGAAAAACATTTCCGTATCAACTCGAGGATGAACCCCAGCAACCACTCATATGCGAAGCCAGTGCGCTAACCACTGAGCTACGCGGCACCAATATGTATGACCTAAGTAAAGTATCACCAGGTAGCATATCCTGAACATGGTGTAGTAGTCATTACAGCCTTTAGAAACTCATGTCGATCTTGAAAATAAACATATATCCAATAAATAATAAAATTGTTAACTGGCAGTTTTACGTACAACACTACACAGAATCGACATTTTCGACCACAATTTTTTTTTTTATCGAGATAGGGACAAACACAGAATAGGAACTACTAAATCAAGCGAAGACTATAACAACTGATACAACGGAAATGCGGTATGTAAGGAAGTCGGATAACTACAGTGAAGCACAAGACAATGTAGTGTATTTATACTCATTTTCTTTGAACCTCTATGCTTCTTCCACCTTCGACTTTTCCCTGTATGATCGTTTGTGACAGATGATTATGTTAGCATACATCTACAAAATGGCTCTGTTGAGTCAAGCCAAGCTGAAGTTGAATGTGGCAGAGAGAAAGGTGCAGATATCGTAGCTAAGCTGTATACCATAACACAACGCATCCGTTCTCTAGACTACATCTGCTAATCTACAGGAGTTTGAGAACGAACGCAGATGAAGAAGTAAAAAGACACTCACAGACATACTCCTATTATGAGTGGACAAAGTTGTATTCATCACCCGCCGAAGACGGATGTGTCAGGCCATTGGCGCAAATTAAAACGGTTGGCACAACGCATTTCCATTCTCTGGACTACATCCTGCTCTAATTTAGTAGGATTATGGTCTTGCTATAAGGGAGATCCAGCAGGAGTTTGAGAATGAACGCTGGTG